>JAMKCF010000025.1:5012680-5432680 GCA_023634235.1 Pisaster brevispinus
TTAATAAAGAGATACACTTTCAGCATCTAAACTTTCCAAATTGTTTTTTATTTTCTGTCAAACTTGAAAATATTATTTTTCTTAAGACTACAAAATTATACTGCTTAAAAAACGTCAAATAGCGAAGACACTACAGATATTAAATATTAACTTTATTTCGAGGAAATTAATCTCCACACTATAAAAGGGATTTTTTTTCAGTGGCAGTAGTTTTTAAATAAGAACTTTTTGATGACAGAGGGCGCCCTTCACAATCAACAGAGGGCGCCCTTCAGAATCAACAGAGGGCGCCCTTTACACTATATATTTTACATGTATAAACGTGTGTTTATATATACATCACGTGGTTCTAATATTCATCATGGTTAAAAATTATTAGTGAGCTGTGGATCGCCGATGGCCTAGCGGACAAGGTCACGCACGGGAGAGCAAGATCGGAAGACCTGCATGGGTTCGAGTCCCGGCAAGTCACAAGGTAAGAATAGAGGTATAAGGTATACTGACATGCACTAACACTAACATGCACTAACACGCACTAACAAGCACCACGCACGATGCACAAGTCGGGACAGGCCAGGATGGAGGAAGGAGAGGGGAGGCGGACAGGGGAGAGAGAGAAGAGGGGAGGCGGACAGGGGAGAGAGAGAAGAGGGGTGGTCAATTTTTTTTTATTTCTCCCCCCCCCCCAAAAAAAAAAAAAAAAAATGAAAAACCGTAAAATTAACGGTCTTTCATTTTTTTTTAATCAGCTGAAACGCACGCTCGTTGATTATTTTTCATTTCAAAAAAAAAAAAATTAAAATATGAAAAACCAAAAAATTTATGGTCTTTCATATTTTTTAAATCGGCTGAAACGCACGCTCGTTAATTATTTTTCATTTTGAAAAAAAAAAAAAAAAAAATATGCAGTTTTGTTGCCAAAAAAACAATTTCAATTTTTGTATGGTTAAAATAAGAGCTTTAAAGTACCTTGAGATGCTAAATATAATATTTAAAATGCTCTCCTACAAAAATTACGCATTCTGGTCACAAATTTCTTTTGTTTCCAATCACAACGTGCAGTTTGAAGTCTAAAATCTTTTTAAACACCCTTTTAAGATGCTTTACTTCATGTCCGTACATTTCAACCATTTTATTACACACACAATTCAGAGTCCCTTTGGTTTAACGGCCTAAAACGTTCTACATTACGCTTTACAAAAATAGCATGTAAGTTTTAACTTAAAAAGTAACATTTACCATGGCTAAAAGGCACATTTGTATTTGCATAGTTAGGAAAAAACTGATTCCCATGATTAACATAAAAGTACAACTCAGTTCTGGCAAATAAAAACTTAAATTAAAATGTCCATGTTTTGTCCAACTTTATCTGTAAGGTTACACTACATTTAGCAATATCTGATGTTTAACTCCATGGTTTGTTTAGAGCAAAATTAAGGAGGGGGGGGGTTCTATTAATTCCTATTTCTCTAAACCTAGAAGACAAGTTTGACATGTTTTTTTACCTTTTTTGAGTCTACAAGGCAATACTAGTCTGGTACATAATGTTAACCTATCACTGTGAGTCAGTGTTGTTCTTTTGGAGACAGGGTACCAGACATTAACGGCTTCTGACTGATTAGTTGATGAAGTTCAAACAAATATTCAGGAAAATGTCCTTTTTGCTAAGTGTAGAATTTGCATAGTGCAGAACAAATTGGTTTCTTACTTTATCTAACCCTTTATAGCACTCTAAAACCTCAGCAAACTTGTGTCTACAAGTAACACCATCTTAAAGGCTAGGTCAATGCTAAACAATTCAACTTACATGTAATAACATACATACATTAATCTAACAAACATCATCACAGCTGACCTACACGTAATTGAGTTTGTTCTGAAAATTATAAGATGTTGTAGCAGCTTGACGTTTCTATAAAGTAGGACTGTGATCAGTTTCGAGAGACGCTTTATGATTACAGATTATACACAGTCCCTTTAGATGTGATACACTATTAAAATTAGCTTTGTATTTGTTTTAATCTAGTTGAAAGTACCTAAATGCAATGAAAAAGCAGTAGTATTAACAACGTGTACAGCAGCGGCGTGGCCAAGAGGGGGCCTGGAGGGGCACATGCCCCCCCCAGCTGCCCCCCCCCCCAAAAAAAAAGATTGCGATAGTGCTCAAATAAAAAGTGACAAAAAATAGGAAAATGCTGATTTGTATAATCTAATGCAGGGAACGATCGCAATCGGGATCGCTACCGTGGCCACAAAATGCCATAAGAGGATGATGGCTCCCTGCAGCGTCCCCCTTCCAATTAAAAGCATGAGCCCCCTTCCCCCCACTGACAAACACATTCCCCCCATCCTACCGAAAAAGCCCTGGCTACACCGCTGGTATACAGTAAAGGTCTGTTTACATTATACAAGACATTGTCAGAATAATCTGTTCACTTCTGTACAAGTTAAAAATCTTCTTGGCATACATATACTGTATGCTTAAGCACAGACGTTGGTACATGTGGTTTTAAAGAATCACGTGATGACTAGTAGTGAGGACGATGATGTCCTGTAAATGTTGTGTAAACAGGCCCTTTTACAATGTGTATTTTTAACGTAACAACCCTACCTTAATACCCCAGAATTCTATAAGTTACAGATTTGAGGTTGCTCGATGCAGACAGACGATGACGTAGTTGAATTCATGGTTAAGACGGAAGCCAAGTGTTTTCTTCGGCTGAGTTTGTGCATCTCTCAAGGCATTTCATTGTCAGATCATCTTGAATGTACTGCAATAAAAAAACAAAAAAGATGTATCCATGAAACTACTCCAGCCAAAGGTCAAAAATTTTATATAACGGTCTTTGGGATGTGATGAATCTTTAAAATCACAACAGGCATGTCAGGGGTCCTTTCAGCAACTCTATCTACAATTTCAACCTCAGAAAAGTGCAAGAGCAGGAGACAGGGGAGGGATGCTGATAAGGAGTAAGACAGATAGATACTGATAGGATCCAGAGGGGAAAGACGACATGACTCGATAGATACAGTTTGGATGAATAGGGAAGATGTATATTGGTGTAAGCGGATTGACAAATTACATGGCACTATGAATGGCAATATGTTGGGGGAGGATCCAGAGTGACAGCAAAGGGAGATGCATGTTTGGGATTTGTACAGTAGGGCAGTAGAAGGGGTAACATGTTGGGAGTGGATCCAGAGTGACACAGGTGGGATGCATTTGGAATTGATACAGAAAGGCACTAGAAGAGGTAACAGGTTTGGGGAGGATCCAGAGTGACAGCAAAGTGGGATGCGTGTTTGGGATTTGTACAATATGGCAGTAGAAGGGGTAACATGTTGGGGAGAATCCAGAATGACAGCAAAGTGGGATGCGTGTTTGTGATTTGTACAGTAGGGCAGTAGAAGGGATATTAGGTTGGGGGAGGATCAACAGTGACAGCAAAGTGGGATGCGTGTTTGGGATTTGTACAGTAGGGCAGTAGAAGGGGTATTAGGTTGGGGGTGGATCCAGAGTGACACAAAGTGGGATGCATTTTGGAATTGATACAGACTGGCACTAGAAGGGGTAACAGGTTTGGGGAGGAGCCAGAGTGACAGCAAAGTGGGGGCTGGTGTTTGGGATTTATACAGTAGGGCAGTAAAGGGGTAACATGTTGGGGAGGATCCAGAGTGTCAGCAAAGTGGGATGCATTTGGAATTGATACAGTATGGCACTAGAGGGGGTTACATGTTGGGGGATGATCCAGATTAATAGCAAAGTGGGGTGGTTTATATGGATTGATTCAGTAAGGCAATAGAAGGGGTAATATAGGGGATGATTCAAAGTGACAGTAAAGTGGGATGCTTGTTTGAGATGTACTTTAGGGCAGTAGAAGGGGTAACAGGTTTCGGGAGGATCCAGAGTTACAGCAAATTGGGGGCGGGTGTTTGAGATTTATACAGTCAGACAGTCGGGCAGTAGAAGGGGTAACATGCTGGGGAAGGATCCAGAGTGACAGCAAAGTGGGATGTATATTTGGCATTTATATACAGTAGGGCAGTAGAAGTAAACATCTTAGGGGAGGATCCAGAGTGACAGCAAAGCGGGATGCATGTTTGGGATTTGCACAGTAGGGCAGTAGAAATGGTAACATGTTGGGGGAGGATCCATTGTAGCAGCAAAGTGGGGATGGGTGTTTGGGATCAAGGATGGTAGAAATAGGGCAGTAAAAGGGGTAATATGTTAGGGGAGGATCCAGAGTGACAACAATGTGGGATGCATGTTTAGGATTTATATACAGTAGGGCAGTAGAAGGGTTAACATGCAGCAAAGTGGGGATGGGTGTTCGGGATTTATATAGTAGGGCAGTAGAAGGGTTTCATCATGTTCATGCAGCAAAGTGGGGATGGGTGTTCGGGATTTATACAGTAGGGCAGTAGAAGGGTTTCATCATGTTCATGCAGCAAAGTGGGGATGGGTGTTCGGGATTTATAAAGTAGGGCAGTAGAAGGGTTTCATCATGTTCATGCAGCAAAGTGGGGATGGGTGTTCGGGATTTATACAGTAGGGCAGTAGAAGGGTTTCATCATGTTCATGCAGCAAAGTGGGGATGGGTGTTCGGGATTTATACAGTAGGGCAGTAGAAGGGTTTCATCATGTTCATGCAGCAAAGTGGGGATGGGTGTTCGGGATTTATAAAGTAGGGCAGTAGAAGGGTTTCATCATGTTCATGCAGCAAAGTGGGGATGGGTGTTCGGGATTTATACAGTAGGGCAGTAGAAGGGTTTCATCATGTTCATGCAGCAAAGTGGGGATGGGTGTTCGGGATTTATATAGTAGGGCAGTAGAAGGGGTAATATGTTAGATCCACAGTGACAGCAAAGCGGGATGCATGTTTGGGATTTGCACAGTAGGGCAGTAGAAATGGTAACATGTTGGGGGAGGATCCATTGTAGCAGCAAAGTGGGATGCGTGTTTGGGATTTGTACAATATGGCAGTAGAAGGGGTAACATGTTGGGGTGGATCCAGAGTGACACAAAGTGGGATGCATTTGGAATTGATACAGAATGGCATTAGTAGGGGTAACTTGTTAGGGGAGAATCCAGAATGACAGCAAAGTGGGATGCATCTTTTGGATTTATACAAATAGGGCAGTAGAAGGGGTAACATGTTGGGGGTGGATCCAGAGTGACACAAAGTGGGATGCATTTGGAATTGATACAGAATGGCATTAGTAGGGGTAACTTGTTAGGGGAGAATCCAGAATGACAGCAAAGTGGGATGCATCTTTTGGATTTATACAAATAGGGCAGTAGAGGGGATATTAGGTTGGGGGAGGATCAACAGTGACAGCAAAGTGGGATGCGTGTTTGGGATTTGTACAGTAGGGCAGTAGAAGGGGTATTAGGTTGGGGGGTGGATCCAGAGTGACACAAAGTGGGATGCATTTTGGAATTGATACAGACTGGCACTAGAAGGGGTAACAGGTTTGGGGAGGAGCCAGAGTGACAGTAATGTGGGATGCATGTTTGGGATTTATATACAGTAGGGCAGTAGAAGGGGTAACATGCAGCAAAGTGGGGATGGGTTTTTGGGATCAAGGATGGTAGAAATGGGTCCCGTTTATTTAGGGGGTAGATCATGATGGTAGAAATAAGGGGTACTTATGGGAAGAGGTGCACTTGAGGTACATAAGAGCAAAGAGGGTTGTTCAGTTTTTATCAAAGATAGCGGTTAAAAAAAAAGTGTAACATGTTATAGATTACTATAGATATTTTATTTAACTCACCAGAACTTCAAAAGAATGAGCTGATGATCTTCATTACTGGAAACGCTTTTGTAGGAATTTTCTACACAAGGACTGAGAATGTTCTGTGAAAAGAGATGTATAGAGAAAAAAGATTAGAGCAAAATGGAAATCTTAATGCAGGCTGTTGCAGTAACACTTAAGCATTGAGTGCAGCTGTGGCTTCATTGGGTTCTTAAAGCAATTTTATACAACCATGTGGATGACAATTTTCTTACAGTGTGAAAAAATTAAAGTTTCCAAACACAAAAGGAAGTTCCTTATACAATGATTTATCAATCAGATCTTAAAGATGCTCGGTCCAAATTCCAGCTGACCTGAGCCCAAAATTTTGATTTATATTTTAAACAGCTATTTTTATAAATTTGAGAAAGTTATGAGCAGTCATTTAAGGCATGAACAAAAACCTGCAAATGATTGGTAGTAAATTAAACCTAATAACTTTGTTGGGATGCTGACATTGTCCTTTGGCCATCAGCCATGCATAAACAATTACGAATATTGTGCATTGTCCAAGGCATGTGCAAAGGTTTTGTAAGCTTTTCGTTTTGAAAAAGCAATATCAGTCAAAATTTGTTCAGAGAATATCTATGAAATTTTTTAAAATAAAACCTTAAAAAACTTTCATTGAAAAGCTGGCAATGCACTGTAGAATTTTTATTGGGGACTTTGTAAATACTAGGTGGCATTAGATGTGCCAGGTGAAATCCACTGTCCTAAAACATATTTGTATAAAAAATAATAATTCACATGACCAGAGTTGTATTTTAAAACTAACACCTTTTACATGCCATTTACATGCACCGCCTATTCTCTGAACACATTGAGATTCCATGGACCTCTTCTTTTGAATAGTATTGATGGAAACAAAGTCAAGGTCATTTGTGGGTGGTTTGAAGAACTTTTATGAAAAATATCTCGTCTTTAATTATCTAGAGTAGCTTCCTCTCTGTTCGTCCTTCCCTACTGTGACAACAAGTTTAAAGTTATAATTTACTTTCTTGTTTTAACCTAGTTCGTCAGGTCGCTTTTGCTTTGTTTGTCTCATATATTTGTTAATCTTTTACTTTGTAAGCCCTAATACATCTTTGTTCATTTTAACTTCCTGCAACAATGTGTAACATTTATTTGCAATGGAAATAAACGTTGAGTTGAACTGAAATTTAAGTGCTTTACCAAGTTTGTTTTGCTGCCACTGCCAGGTATAGTCAAAAGTTGGCACTGTTTTTTTAAATTTTATGTAAAAAAGACGCTGTTCATTGGCCAATCCTGTGTGCCGCGCATACAAATCTGAGCGTTTCCATTGTTTCATCATCAGTGTACCTCTATGATGGCGACTTTATGACATCAATGCATATAAGGTCAATGGATAGCATCTATTTAAATCATGTGAATGATGACTGTGTATGGTCAGAATGTCTTGTACTGTGAGCCATTTCATTTCGTAGGGATGTGATATGGTTGTTGTGGAACTGGTCAAAAACACTGACTGAGTTTGCACGGGCATGACCGGGTATGGACTAAACGAGTCGAGACTACAGTACAATCATTGTAGTTGTATACACAATGTACACACAATCATCACTGTCACTGTCAGCAGTGTCACCTCGCTCGCTTGATCTATATCTCTGGACTGTCTGCGACTCGAGAGCAACTGTGAGTTTGTTTGTGGCACAACAGACAAGCAGAGACATTTCAAGAACTACACTTCAAAGAAACTCGTAAAGAAAAACCAAATGTGCAGGACTGCAGAAAACACCACAGACAACAACGACTACTACCTCCTTCCTCAAACACTGTCAACGTCGACAATGGTCTGTCCATGACTCTCGGCGCTGTGTGGATATATATTGGTGGGATTGCGTGTGTAAACGTAAACACTACCGATTATTTTTTAGTAAGTACGATACGTACAGACCAGTCGCAAAACTTGCTGCGAAAAGTTGTCCCTTTTAGGCAATTTTAACACATAGATAAACGTCAAATGACCTATAAGCCATTTCCATACATTGCAATGTAAAAACTAAACATAAAAATCCGTACTTACCACAGTTTTGTGATAAAAGTATTTCACTTTGAAGACACGTCGTAAGCAGACGACAGCTCAATGTTGTCATTGGTTTCGTGTGCTCACTACGCATGTGCAACAAATGGTGCAAAGTGGGCGAGGAGGGCGCCTGTCTTGGAACAAAGATGGGTGCGACCGTGGGGGTGCGACCGTGGGTGCGACCGTGGGCGCGACCATTGATCTCTATTATTTATATCAATACAACGATGGAGATCATTGGGTTCGACGAGCAGACATATAATACCTATAAATAGGTAAGGTGCGACCTCGACCTCTCCCCAGGGGTGATCGATCTCGCCGCGCCATCCCCCCCCCCCCAGTATGCCTTGCTCGCTCATAAACCCTGGAATTAGTGACGACTGAGGTCGATGAGAAAAATACTCAAAGTCTCTCATCAGCCTCTTGAAAACCAATCAAACATATTTTCGGCCAACTAATGACTTTATATTTCTTTTCATTTGATTGGCAGGTCAGCCGTTTAGAATTGTTGCTAACTACCCCAGAAAAAACACCCCGAAAATGTGTTTTTCCCTTACCAACTTGCTGCCAGTGTTCGTGAAGCCGTCTCTAGTTCCCAAGCCAAAACTTTAAAGCCTAAATTTACTAAGTCTCCTCAAAAGCTGAAGCACAGAGCCCCCATGCCGTGGTCTTGTCGTAAATACGCAGTCAATTAGTCGCATGACCCTGAACAATTTATTATTCAAAAGGCCATTATTACCGAAATTATTGCCCTCACTGTAATTTCAGGCTTAAAAATAATTGTTTTATAATGGCATCAGACTATTTTTCCTCCCAAAAGTTGGTCAGGGATGGGAGAAAACACATAGACAAGTTGCAAGCGTGCTTTAGTTATTTGTTTGTTGTCTCCCCCCCCCCCCCGTTTTTGTTTTTTGGGGTTATTATTTCCCCCGTCTCCCCCCCTTTTTTTTGGGGGGGGGAGAGGGTATTACAACAAAACTGACACGGGGAAACAGTGAGGGCAATAACGTTTGTATCTTATTATAAAGAGAAATGAATGGTCACCCCTGAGAAACAGTTAATGGTTGAGAAAAAGGAGATAAAACTTTTAAACAAATAACAAATAAGACAGTTCATATAAGTGATGTTAATTGAAGCTTTGCATGGTGTGGAAAATAAGAAATAACTACGAATAGTAAACTTTCGGGTAGAACTATTATGTAAAATCTCTTTTGAGAGGAGTTGGCTCTGAAAAGATCAAGCATTCTTTCTAATTCTCTATCGTTTATAAGCGTGGAGCTATAATAAAGGTTCAAGACAGGGCGCCCTCTCACGTTGTATCATTTGCTGCACATGCGTAGTGAGTACCCGGAACGCAATGCACAATAACAATGAGCTGTCGTCGTCTGCTTTTAAACGACGTGTCGTGTGTCTTCAAAGTGAAATGTTTTCATAACAAAACTCATGTAGGTACGGATTTTCATGTTCAGTTTTTACTTTGTAATGTATGAACATTGTTTATAGGTCATTGGACGAGTACAGATTTGTTACAATTGTCTAAAAAGGACAGCGTTTGGCAGGAAGTTTTGTTGTGACTGTACGAGTCCGTTAGTCGGTCGGTAGTGCACACACCCGCCATTCCTAATCCTAGTTCCTCCTCCCGTCTCCACACACTGCACACAGCGGAGAGAGACAGAGTGACTGATCTTACATAGATATTAGTAGTACGAAGTCGTTGCTGTTTGTGGTGCTAACTGCAGTCCTGCACACTAGTTTTATTATCACGAGTTTCTTTGAAATAGTTCAACGTCTCTGCTCAGAGCTTTTTGTGCCACAAACAAACTCACACTCACTGTCCCTCGAGTCGTAGACATTTCAGAGATATAGATCTGATAGGACATTTGATTTCACCTTGTTAGTTTAAAACCACCTAGTGCTTAAATCATTGACTTTGAAAACTTCAATTTTTGTACTAGCATATGAAAATGTTCAATAAGTTGATGGTTAAAATTGCATTAGGAACCAGATAAGGCCACAGGTGCACTCAATGCTAAAATGTTACTGCAACAGCCTGCATGAAGATTTCCATTTTGCTCAAATCTACTTATTTCTATTTATCTCTTTTCACAGAATATTCTCGGTCCTTGTGCAGTGAGTTCCTACATAGTGCTCAAATCTTTGTTTTCTATTTATCTCTTTTCACAGAATATTCTCGGTCCTTGTGCAGTGAGTTCCTACAAAGTGATTCCATGAATGAAGATCATCAGCTTATTTAAAACTTCACTCATTCTTCAAGTTCTGGTGAGTTAAATAAAATATCTATATAAATCTATAACATGCAACAAATTTTTAACCACTATCTTTGCTGTTACAGTGAATGTACCTTGCACTCCACCCCATAAATACCCCTTAGTTCTACTGCCTAGGATGTACTCCCTAAATATATATATGGGACCCATTTCTACAATCCTTGATCCAAAACACCCACCCCTAGCTTGGTGCTACTCTGGACCCTCCCCAAACACTTTGCTGTCACTCTGGATCCTCCCCTTAAAAGTTTTTCCCTTCTAGTGCCTTTCTGTATCAATTCCAAGTGCATCCCACTTTGCTGTCACTCTGGATCCTCCCCAAACCTGTTACCCCCTTCTACTGCCCTACTGTACAAATCCCAAACTGCATCCCACTTTGCTGTCACTCTGGATCCTCCCCTTACATGTGACCCCTATCTACAACCCTACTGAACAAATCCCTAACATGCATCCCACTTTGCTGTCACTCTGGATCCTCCCCCAACATGTTACCCCTTCTACTGCCCTACTGTAAAAAACAACAACACCCATCCCCACTTTGCTGTCACTCTGGATCATCCCCCAACATATTGCCACCTTTTTAGTGCCATGTAATTTGTCAATCCACTTACACCAATATACATCTCCCCGATTCATCCAAACTGTATCTACCGTGTCATGTCGTCTTTCCCCTTTGGATCCTTTGGATCCTTTGGATCCTATCAGTATCTATCTGTCTTACTCCTTATCAGCATCCCTCCCCTTTCTCCCGCTCTTGCACTTTTCTGAGATTGAAATTGTTGATAGAGTTGCTGAAAGGACCCCTGACATGCCTGTTTGTGGTTTCAAAGATTCATCACATCCCAAAGACCGTTATATAACATTTTTGACTTTTGGATGGAGTAATTTCATCCATACATCTTCTTTGGTTTTTTATTGCATTACATTCAAGATGATCTGACAATGAAATGCCTTGAGAGATGCACAAGCTCAGCCGAAGAAAACACTTGGCTTCCGTCTTAACCATGAATTCAACTACGTCATCGTCTGTCTGCATCGAGCAACCTCAAATCTGTAACTTATAGAATTCTGGGGTATTAAGGTAGGGTTGTTATGTTAAAAATACACATTGTAAAAGGGCCTGTTTACACAACATTTACAGGACATCATCGTCCTCACTACTAGTCATCACGTGATTCTTTAAAACCACATGTACCAACGACTGTGCTTAAGCATGCAGTATATGTATGCCAAGAAGATTTTTAACTTGTACAGAAGTGAAAAGAGTATTCTGACAATGTCCTGTATAATGTAAACAGACCTTTACTGTATACCAGCGGCGTAGCCAGGGCTTTTTCGGTAGGATGGGGGGGAATGTGTTTGTCAATGGGGGGAAGGGGGCTCATACTTTTTATTTGGAAGGGGGACGCTGCAGGGAGCCATCATCCTCTTATGGCATTTTGTGGCAGCAGTAGCGATCCCGATTGTGATCGTTCCCTGCATTAGATTATACAAATCAGCATTTTCTTCTTTTTTGTCTCTTTTTATTTGAGCACTATCACGTTTTTTTTTTGGGGGGGGGCAGCTGGGGGGGGGGCATGTGCCCCTCCAGGCCCCCTCTTGGCCACGCCGCTGCTGTACACATTGTTAATACTACTGCTTTTTCATTGCATTTAGGTACTTTCAACTAGATTAAAACAAATACAAAGCTAATTTTAATAGTGTATCACATCTAAAGGGACTGTGTATAATCTGTAATCATAAAGCGTCTCTCGAAACTGATCACAGTCCTACTTTATAGAAACGTCAAGCTGCTACAACATCTTATAATTTTCAGAACAAACTCAATTACGTGTAGGTCAGCTGTGATGATGTTTGTTAGATTAATGTATGTATGTTATTACATGTAAGTTGAATTGTTTAGCATTGACCTAGCCTTTAAGAATGTGTTACTTGTAGACACAAGTTTGCTGAGGTTTTAGAGTGCTATAAAGGGTTAGATAAAGTAAGAAACCAATTTGTTCTGCACTATGCAAATTCTACACTCATCAAAAAAGAACATTTTCCTGAATATTTGTTTGAACTTCAACAACTAATCAGTCAGAAGCTGTTAATGTCTGGTACCCTGTCTCCAAAAGAAAAACACTGACTCACAGTGATAGGTTAACATTATGTACCAGACTAGTATTGCCTTGTAGACTCAAAAGGTAAAAAACATGTCAAACTTGTCTTCTAGGTTTAGAGAAATAGGAATTAATAGAACCCCCCCCCTTCATTTTGCTCTAAACAAACCATGGAGTTAAACATCAGATATTGCTAATTGTTAGTTTTACCTTACAGATAAAGTTGGACAAAACATGGACATTTTAATTTAAGTTTTTATTTGCCAGAACTGAGTTGTACTTTTATGTTAATCATGGGAATCAGTTTTTTCCTAACTATTCAAACACAAATGTGCCTTTTAGCCATGGTAAATGTTACTTTTAAAGTTAAAACTTACATGCTATTTTTGTAAAGCGTAATGTAGAACGTTTTAGGCCGTTAAACCAGAGGGACTCTGAATTGTGTGTGTAATAAAATGGTGGAAATGTACGGACATGAAGTAAAGCATCTTAAAAGGGTGTTTAAAAACTTAAAACTGCACGTTGTGATTGGAAACAAAAGAAATTTGTGACCAGAATGCGTAATTTGTGTAGGAGAGCATTTTAAACATGATATTAAGCATCTCAAGGAACTTTAAAGCTCTTATTTAAACCATACAAAAATTGAAATTGTTTTTTTGGCAACAAAATTGCATATTTTTTTTTTCAAAATGAAAAATAATTAACGAGCGTGCGTTTTAGCCGATTTAAAAAATATGAAAGACCATAAATTTTTAGGTTTTTCATATTATTTTTAATTTTTTTTTTGAAATGAAAAATAATCAACGAGCGTGCGTTTCAGCTGATTTAAAAAAAATGAAAGACCGTTAATTTTACGGTTTTTCATTTTTTTTTTTTTTTTTTTTTTTTTGGGGGGGGGGGAGAAATAAAAAAAAATTGTCCACCCCTCTTCTCTCTCTCTCTCCCCTGTCCGCCTTCCCCTCTCCTTCCTCCGTCCTGGCCTGTCCCGCCTTGTGCATCGTGCGTGGTGCTTGTTAGTGTGTGTTAGTGCGAGTTAGTGTTAGTGCATGTCAGTATACCTTTATACCTCTATTCTTACCTTGTGACTTGCCGGGACTCGAACCCATGCAGGTCTTCCGATCTTGCTCTCCCGTGCGTGATCTTGTCCGCTAGGCCATCGGCGATCCACAGCTTACTAATAATTTTTAACCATGATGAATATTAGAACCACGTGATGTATATATAAACACACGTTTATACATGTAAAATATTTAGTGTAAAGGGCGCCCTCTGTTGAATGTGAAGTGCGCCCTCTGTTGATTGTGAAGGGCGCCCTCTGTCATCAAAAAGTTGTTATTTAAAAACTACTGCCACTGAAAAAAATTCCCTTTTATAGTGTGGAGATTAATTTCCTCGAAATAAAGTTAATATTTAATATCTGTAGTGTCTTCGCTATTTGACGTTTTTTAAGCAGTATGATTTTGTAGTCTTAAGAAAAATAATATTTTCAAGTTTGACAGAAAATAAAAACAATTTGGAAAGTTTAGATGCTGAAAGTGTATCTCTTTATTAAAAACGTTGTTCATAAACAAATTTAAATAGCATAAGTTTTTATTTATTTCAAAGCATTTGCATTGTTTTTTTCTACAATTAAAATATAAAAAGATTCACAGGAATATTTGTTTAACATTTGTCACAAGATGTTTCCACATAAATCATATGTTTTTGTGCAATCATCTGGTGGAAAATAAAATTTGAAGTTTTTTAAGCAGTCTGATTTTGTTTTCTTTGCAAAATTAATATATTCAAGTTTACAGAAAATAAATTAACACAAACCTATCGGGAAAGTTTAGATGCTGAAAGTGTGTCACTTTATTAAAAACACTTCATAAACAAATGAAAATAAAAAGTTTTGTAAAATTTTGTAATTTTCATTTCAAAGCACTTGCATTGTTTTCTTCTACATTAAAAATATCAAAAGATTCAAAGGAATTGTTTAACATTTTTCACAAGATGTTTCCACATAAACTAGATGTTTGTGCAAACATCTTGTGGAAAATAACCTACATTACACAATGTATTTCAAAAAATTGATCGAATTTGCAGTGTTTTCTTCTTCAATTAGATATTAAAAGCATCAAATGAACATTTGTATAAACATTTTCCACCATATATTTCCACATAAATCAGAAGTTATTTATTGCCGAACATTTTTCCTGAATTGTTTGTAAATCATTAAATATTTTTTTTTAAAATAAAAACAATAAATAAATAAATAAACTATTACACAAATAACTTAATAAATAAATAACTAAGGAAAGAAAGAAAGAAAATAAGAAAACAATTATGTATAAGAAAATTAAATAAATAAGTCAATACATAAATAAATTTAAAAAAATAAATAAATACATAAATAAATACATAAATAAATTTTTAAAAATTAGATACATAAATAAATAAACAATTAAATACATAACTAAATAAATAAAGAAAGAAAGAAAGAAAGATATAATTATTAATTAATTACATAAGAACTTAATATATAACCCACAGAACTTGAATCCTTTACATCCAGAACCACATACCCAATGTCAAGTGGAACCCAGACTTATTGTCTAAAAATTCTTCACGATGTTATCAAAGTTCTACAGAGAACAAGTATGTATCCTAGGAACACAGTCTGGTGCAGAATGTCTGGTGTTCTATCTTTGTTATTGTCAGGTTTTCCATCTGTGTTATCATCAACATGACTGCTACATAGTTCATGGTATCTATTCTGCAGAGGATCTGCTTTTCAACTGAATTCACTTCTGCAAAATATCATTTTTGCAAGGCTTGTTGCATTTTATAGATGGGTGCAAAGCGGCAATCTTTTCTTCTTGTTGATTCCAAAGCTCCCCATGAGCCCAATATTGATTTTCCTGTACAAACAAGAATAAATAATATTAATTCATTAATTCATTATCCAGAAAAGATTGTGAAAAGGGAACAGCAAAATGATTATTGTCTTCACAAACATCATTATAATGGGTTGTCATTCTGTAACTGGACGTTATATTGTTATTGACTCCAGAATCATACTTTGATTTCATTCAAGTCTTGTCATGTTTTTCCTGTCAGTAGGAATGGTTTGTACACATGAACATTGTTCCAACTAAAACATAAAATCCTTGGACGTCAAAGGAACCTTTATGTAATCACACAGACTGGCTGTTCTTGCTACAATAATAATCCTTTCCAATTTATTTATGTTGTGCACCGATGCTTATTTCCCAAACAGTTAAACGAAACTTCCGATTTCCAGTTAAAGGGGCACACCGGCTTCGTTGGGCTATTTGGGCTACAAAATAGGCTAACATATGATTTCAAAGGTCTTCCAGGAATGGAGAAGAACGGTTACTAAAAGAAACCATCAAATTTTGCCGTTTTTGAGCATTTAAAAAAAAACGAAGGTCACGTGATTTATCCGAACCAAAAAAGTGGTTCGGATAAATCACGTGATCTTCGGAGATAGTTTTACTTCCAGCCGTATAAAAGTAAATTACTGAACCAAATTTAAATCTGTTTTTTAAAAATTATTCATGAGTATTTGACAAAAAAGACTATGTATTCAGATTATTGATACAATTTGTAAATAATGATGAAAAATCGAACGTAAGATTCGCATTCAGAGAGTCCGTGCAACCGAAGCGTGTTTTACGGCGCACCAGCGTGGGAGCTAGCGGAACGTAAACCTTGGGGCATATCCCGTACAGCCTGTGCCGTGTCTCGTGGGGCCAGAGAGACAAGCCCGGGCATGAACCCCCCAGCTTGCCGGTCTAGCCGTGAGCTTGGGAGTCGGAGGGGTAGGGAGCCAGACCAACAATTAAGTTTTTTTAGGAGGATTTTAGTCTGATACCCTAGCTATTATCCCCTAACTATTGCAACGTGTTGCCTGCGCTACACACGCGGGACGACGACGGAGAATATTTATCCCATACAGCTGGTCTACTTCTATGATAGCTGCACAATGTCCACCCCCCCCCCCCCCACAATTGCTGCTTTTGCTGGCTTTCCCTTTGGGTTTATCGTGTGGTTTTTTAAACTTTTTACTTTTCGTTGGACCACCTTCTGGGTGTTTTTCCTTGCGATGTTTTTGTACCGATCCTTGGATGTCGAAGAAACGTTCTCCATTGCAAGTACACAGAATATAGTACGTCGTCGTACACAGAATACAGGTTGGGGGTGCGTTTTCGCGGTCGTAACCAATAACTGTTTCAATGGCAAGTTCAACCGAAACAGTTATTGGTTACGACCGCGAGCGGACTTCGACTAGGACTGACCAACATAAAGCAAGGAACCTTGCTCTATGGACTGACGTCCGTTCATGTCTGTTTTTTTTTATTTACGCGTGAATTTGTGCTTGATGGATATGAAGTCTGGATCCTCATGCCTCGCCATTTTTATAATTGATACATAAACAGAGCTCCAGTCTACTTACAACATTGCGCAACATTGTACGTAAACTTCACAGTTGCAACGGCTGGAAAAGCGTATAAGCTGACCTTTGACCGCGTTTTTTTTTTTTTTTACATTTTTTGTTAATTACGTGATATTTTGATGATTTTTTTTTACACCAACCATCTAAAAATTGTTGTCTGTCATTCCACATCACTATATTAGGTAAACAGTAAGCCGGTGTGTCCCTTTAACTGTTTCTACCATTCCAATCAAAACTATAAGCCCGCAGATGTCAACACACTCTCCAGGTTTAATAGAATGCAGCACCCACTCCGAACAGTCACAAAACTAGGTCAAAAAAACACAAAGACTCAGCACAGGGCTTGCCTTTTGAGTGAAACAATTGTAAAAAAAAAAACCTGCGGAGGATTAAGATAAGACGTATTTGCATCTCAATAGGAGTGTCAATCATTCTCCGAAGACAGGGCTGGAGAATGTCTGGCTAACATTTATAGATTTTCTCGGCCAATTTCAGCAACAGCAACAAAATCATTCCATTTTATTAACACGCATTTAAATTCACGCATTTTTCCCTCATCCACTCAAACTAGGTTTTCTTTTTAGCTATTAATTCATTCAATTTCGTTTTTGTGCACACATAATTTTTTTCTTTTCTTATTAAGATTCGTTTCTGTTAAGATTCTATTTCATTGACCACAACCTATTTACATTTGATGAAATCAAATACTCATGGAAGCGCACATGTATTTGTTGCTCGCTTGAGTTTTTGTCATTGTCGGCAAAAAAGTATTGGTCAGCAAAGTTGTAACATTGCTTGAATCGGCTTTTAAAAGAACTGGTTAGTGCCGACCAGCTAGATTAGCGTAGTTACAACACTGGTATTCGGATGTAATTACCACCCCCCTCCTATATGTACGAAAAAATTACTTGGCCAAATAAACAGGGCGTCTTAAAGGAGTCCGACAGTTTTTCAGGCCGTCCAAAAATAAAATAGGGAGTCCAAAAGACGCCCGGATGCATTGCTGGCTAATACCTTGCTGTCTCCTAAATTCTGAATAAAACTTGTTGATGATTTGTTTATAAAAATACCTTTTTATGAAAAAATTTAAAGCATGTTCAAATTTAGATCAAAAGTACTAAAGAGAGGAGAGATATGGAAGGTAACGAGCAAAAATTGTCAAGTGTTAGGGTTAGGTTTTGTTATCGCAAGTTTTAAAATAATGAGCATACAAACTTAATTGGTAAGGGTTAGGTTCAGGGTTGGAGTAAGGGTTTTTGATCAAAATCTTTTTAATTAATAATGAGCATAAACACTTTCTTAGTAGGGTAAGGGTTAAAGTTGTTAATCAAAATCGTTTAATTAGTAATGAGCATACAAACTTACTTGGTAAGCATTAGGGTTAAGGTTGGAGTTAAGGTTAGGGTTTTTAATGAAAAGTTTTGAATAAATGAGCATTAAAACTTACTTGGTAATGGTTAAGGTAAGGGCTTTTGATGAAAAGTTGTAAAGTAATGAGTTTAAAAACTTACTTGGTAAGGGTTAGGGTTAGGGTTGGGGTTTTTGTTCAAAAGCTTTTAATTAATGAACATAAAAACTTACTTGGTAAGGGTTAGTGTAAGAGTTAAGGTTAGGGTTGGGTTTTTGATCAAAAGTGTTAAATTAATGAGCATAATAACTTACTTGTTAAGGGTTAGGCTTAGGGTTGGGGTAGGGGTTTTGAATCAAAAGTTTTAAATTAATGTGCATAAAAAACTTGCTTGGCAAGGGTTATGGTGGGGTTAGGTTTTTTTATCAAAGTTGAAGTTAATGAGCATTAAAACTTACTTGGTAAGGGTTAGGGTTAGGGTTAGGGTTTTTGATTTAAAGTTTTAATGACCATAAAAGCTTACTTTGGTAAGGGTTATGGTTTGGGTTAAGGAGCACTGAAGAGTTGTTGATAGTATAACACATTGTGAGAAACTACTCCCTCTGAAGTAGTGTAGTTTTAGAGTAAGAGATAATTTTCACCCCCAAAATTTGAATCTGAGAAAGACTTCAGGCAATGAAGCCTTTCTCAGGCATCTGAAAGCACACAATTCTATGCAACAAGGGTGTTTTTTCTTTCATTTTTTTCTTGCAACTTCGATGACCAATTGAGCCAAACTTTTATGCATATTTTATGCATGTGTTGGGATACACCAAGGGAGGATACTGATCTTTCATAATTACCCAAAGTGTACCCTGCGTCTAAAGAGAGAATACATACATTTCTCAAAAGAGAAAATAAAAAGAGAAGTTTTTTACCTGTAAAACATGGTGCACACCTTGTCGTCCTCCACCTCTGGGGATGTCTATCCATCAACTGGTTCTATTCTGAGGTGTCTCCACTCTTGATTAACTTCTGCCTCATCTCACAGCTTCATCACTAACAGGTGAGCTCCTCAAAGTAGTGTGACTCTGTTTTTCCATCAACTTCACTCTGAGACCCTCGATGGTAGAGTTGGCTTTCTCAGATGTTGGCACGGACTGGACTTGTTTGGAATTCAATCACACAAATGAAACTGCAGAGAAGTGGGAATGGAAAGTCATGAACAAAGATAATAAAAGCACAAGCTGAGATCAAATATAAAGATCTTAAATAAAAACTTTTAAAACGATTAGTTTAGTTTTCACTCAATGATTTCTCCAACAAAAAGGCATTTTAAATATAAAAGGAAAAGATGCCAAGTCTGCCCCCCCAGCCAATTTTCGCTCCTCATGACTAAAATTAGATGTTATGGTTACCTTTTCGACTTGTGAAAATGTAGCAGTCAGATTTTTGTAGCTATCCATTTAAAAAAAGAAAGACTTTCTTTGGACAGATCACTGAGAAAAGATGTAGTCAGATCATTGATTCAAACTGTCAATGTTGTTGGTAAGCAAGCACTCTAGAGCCATGCTGGATGGCTAGGGGGCCTGTAAATCAACAATGATGTAGGCCCTTCATGTCAATTAATAATCAATCTAAAAAATAACAAACAAGATAAGACATTGCTGCTCATCAACAACTTTTCTATTACCATATAAAAACATATCGAAGCGTCACATGATGCCTTATTTTTTACCAGAAGGCCACACGAACGCGACGCGCTATACACGCAGCAAACAATGCACTGTACCCGTAACAACCAATCAACCAATGTACTTTCCCATAGCAACCAATGTACTATCCCATGGCAACCAATGTACTATCCCATAGCAACCAATGTACATGTACTACCCCCATCAACCAATGTACTATATCCATAGTAACAGAATCTTTGTGGTCGTTAGACGGCTCGTTGTTCATGTATGGTGTGTTTTAAAACAAAACTGACAACTTTTACTCGTAGGTTAAAGGTACGACTCCCTCGGTGATCCCCGGAGCGGTCTATTTTCTTGAGGCAAAGCCGACTGAGGGAAAATGGAACTCTGCATTTAGAATAAAGAATACTACTAACATTTAAAGTGGTGGTTACTGGTAGTTTACATATGTAGTTAGTCACTCACTTTCAGGCCTACTTGTTCTAATAATATGTGGCGACAGACAACTTGTCCATCAACATGGAGCCACGGGAAATGGATGAGCTGTCACTAAATGTGAGTTTGTTTGTGGTGTTTTTCAATTAAGGGATGACCAAAAGTCTGGTTTCTGTCTGGTTTCTGAAGCTGTTTATGGGGTCAGTAGGGCCTACTCAACGTCAGAACATACACTGAAAGAGAGAGATCCATGAAACACACCCATGGTCATCTTGACACAGCCCATGGGTTTTAGGTGTTTTTTAAAATATTTTATTTTATTTTTTAAGTTTTTTTTTTGACGTACGAAAATTTCTACTGTACATTTATGCACATAATCAATGCATTTACAGTGTACTTAAATTTTGAACGGTCAGTTTCGCACGTCCTGACCCCCATGGGCCGGGCACCACTACTAAGAATTGAAGAGAAGTGTCCAAGAAAACACCCATGGTCATCTTGACCATGGGGTTTTAGTATTTGTTTATAGATTTTTAAACAAATGAATATTTTGACGTATGAACATCTTACCGTAAATTGTATACACTTAATCATGTTACTCAAAATTTTGAATGCCAAGTCCTTTATCGCACGGCCACAACCCTTCCTGTTTTAAGGAACATTCAAGACCCACTCGTCCCACTCTTTTATCTTCCACTTTATAAAAAGTTATAGCAGTAAAAAACAAGTATTAAACCTCTGTTATCAATCGGTTTGTGTGCAGTGGTAACCGGCCCAAACAGTCGTCCGGCCGGAAATGTGAAACTGTGCATTATAACAATGTACGACATAGAACTAGCTAACTGACAAAAACAAATTCAATAAAGAAAAAAGAAGAAACAAACAATAATAAATAATAAATAAATAAAGAAGAAAAAGAAAACCAACCAACCAACCAACCAATCAAACAAACAAACACCCCAACACCCCAACAAACAAACACAAACAAACAAACAAACACCCCCCCCCCCCCCCCCCCATCAACACCCCAACAAACAAGCCTAAGGCCGGGACTAGTTGACCATAAAATCCTTTGCGCCATTTCCTTTAAATTATGTGTGCAGTGTAACCTTCAAAATTTGGAATTGTACCCATAGCATTGACGGTGGGATGTTTGTCTTTAAAATATGAGATTTTTCAACAACAACAAATAAACAACGTCCTCCATGTCCTCTTTAATTCTGTATGTAGCCGTGAAACTGACATTTCAAAATTTGGAATGCAAAGGAATGTAATTTAACCTTTGTTAGGCAGCAGGAGCTGCAATGGCAGGTGAATGTCAAGCCACGTCCTTTTTTATGCACAGTACGGATTTTGTACGTTAAAATAATAATTTTGTCGGGGAGACGATAGCAGAACGAACCGAATAGTTCTAGGAGTAGGTCAGGGTGACCATGGGTGTGTTCCTTGGGACCATGGAGATTTTCTTCCTCCATGTTTGGACCCTCACTTTTCATTGTAGGGCCTATGTAGTGGTGCCTGGCCCATCATGCCAATGGGGTCTGCACATGTGAAACTGGCCGTTGAAAATTGGGAGCAAATGCATTAACTACGTGCATAACACTGTACAGTGTAGGACACGTACAAATATTAACAAAAATAAAAAATATATATATACACACAACCCCCCCCCCCCCCCCCCCTTGGGCCGTAGTAGTACTGAATAGTGCGCAAATGAATGTTGAAAGTCAAAACAGTAACTGGTACTTGATTGACATTCGAATGTCGAATATCAAACGTCAAACGAGAAACCAACTTCTCACCGCTGGCTATAGTATTATTGACCAAACAATACATGTGTACAATACAGATAGGGACCTGGATCAAGTCAGTGGTATGTTTACATTTAACATCATGAACTAACGTTAACATCTGAAACGAAAACCCGACAAATCTGCCTATACAACAATCTAAAACGTACCTTTATAATATCTAGTGAGTCTCCTGCCTTTGATAAACAGCCAAATAATCCGCACAGCGTCATGGTTTGTGTCAAAGGGGACGTTTCTATGTAGAATTTTGGGAAACGAAATTAAATCGAAACTCCCTCCATGTAAAACTGTATTAATATGATCTAGAGAGGGCGCACTTCGTAAACAAACCAAAACTGCTAACAAAGGGGCCCCCACAAAAGACGCAAAATGATCAGTGATGACGTAACAGGGCTTTTCGCAAATCTTTCTGAAGGCACAATTAGCCTTTCTGAGGTATGGTGGACACAATATGGGAGTGCACTGTTTGGTTTGGGTGCATATAGACAAATTTATCCAAACCTAATAGTGTTGTACTATGTGTCCACCATATCTCAAAATGGCTTATTACAATTTGTCGATAACCATGGAACTCAATTTCAACATCGATTGAAAACATTTTAAAATTGAAAAAAATACATAAGGGTGTTGTGTTTGGTCCAGCATTTTATCAAATTTTGTACTTTAAAACATATAACATTATATGAAAATTAACCTCGTCAACTGAGTTTCAACAATTTATCTGCATTTTCATATCATTTTTAAGTTTGTAAATATAGTCAGAAAACACACGTGTTATTTCCAAATTAAAGGGAGAAGATTGTAATCATTACTTACCAAAAAGTTGGGTTTGTCATAACGTTTGTTTAGAACATACAACCCCACGTGGCCCGGCTACATTGCAGTTAATTGTATGGCTTCTGACTGGCACCCGAGCAAAGATTATTTACAAAATAGAGAGACCGCCAACATATCGGGCTGGACAGCTCAGTTGGTAGAGCGCCGGTACGTTAATCCGGAAGACTGGTTCTAATCCTGCTCTAGTTAACTTTTCTTTGTTCAACCCCAGATTAATTTTGTTTTACAATTAAAACAAATAGTATAGAGTTTAATAACAGCGTTTCTTTGACAGAAAAAAATGATTAAAACCCTTTAGGGCGTGGCAGCCTCCCACTTTATCCCAACGCTGGACAGTATCATCATTTATATACTTACCCTCCAATATATTATTATTATTATAAATATATATATTTTGCACTTCCCAACAATTAATTGTGCATGAACCGACTTCTTTACATTACCAGCAATTTATGGTCCAGTGATCCAGCCTTTGACACTGACCATCCTTTGTTCTCACCTCTTCACTCTTAGCCAGTAAATTTACAACTCTGATTGGCTATATTTTCCCGCTTTTTTCTGGATACTCTCCCTTAATCCTTTGCTCCTCTTTTTGCTATAAATGGATATGTTTGTGTTTGTTCTTGTTTATGCCTCTGACGAAGGTCCGGATTGGATCGAAAGCTAAGGCCATCTCCCCTACTAATATTATTATTATAAATATATATATTTTGCACTTCCCAACAATTAATTGTGCATGAACCGACTTCTTTACATTACCAGCAATTGTCTATGATTATTTAAGCCTTTTTTTTGGTTAAATTAATAACTCTTTTAATTAAGTGTGTATTAATTAGTACAAAAATAATAAGAAACAAAGTGTTTCCAATTGTTTGTGTTTTATTTTCTCTTTTTCCCAACACATCGCGCTAACATGTTGGGGGAAACCTGCTCAGCTGTTTAATATCCAGTTTTATTGCCCAGACATTTACTGCAGGGCCTACCAAGCTACTCAGTAATTGCCCTATAAACAAGGAGCAATAACTACACCGGGCTGACTATGACAACAGAAAACATAATGTAAAGTTTCTCTCGCTTTCTCTTCAGGTTTATAGATAAACATGAACGACTGTCTTTTCTCAAGTCAAGCCTACACAATTCGATGGCATTGGGGGGGGGGGCATAAGCCTGCTGCAAGCAAAATAACAGACGGCTCCATTCATCCGAGGGTTAGATCTTGGTAGGTCTGTATTTGAAATGGAATATATTTATGTGCTAAGTTACATGATTGCCTTGCTCTATGATGAGTGCAACTGGCCCTCAAAAAAATACAAAATCACAAGACACAAATCTGAGACCTGACCCACCATTTCAGATATGTGGGAGAGCCCAGTTTAGGATATCAATGAACATGACCCCCCCCCCCCGGTTCATTACACTTTGGAGAAATGGCATTAATTAGTCATTGAGGATTCCTTCATTTGTACTGCATCTCCTTTAAGGGTTCATCCTGAAGAACCAAATCACTGAAATGACTGCAAAATAATTCATGTTTACACATATTATTATTTTTTAAAAGCTTTGTTTTAATGGAAAACCTGCAAAACTGAAATCAAATCCGTAAAATAAGTGCTCTCATTATATACATTAAGTTATCTAACACAATTTTACTTAAATAATTTTCAGCAGGAACATATTTTTTTCCAAATCATTTCCTTTGATTTACAGATAGGGCCATTGTTTGGTAATTGACTAATGATCCCGATTTTTTAATATAAATTCTATCCGAAAACTTACTTGTTACAGAGATGGTAATGATAGTATTAAGCATCCTGCGAAATCATTTTGTCTGAAACGCCCCAGTTGATTAGAAATCAATAGAATCATTTGAATCTGAGAATTGGTTCATGCATGTAATAAACAATCACTAAAACCAAGTATAGATACCTTCACCTTTAATTTGTCAATAAAATCAGCAAATGTACCAGTGGCTGATCCAAGTGTTTTACCAACAAAATCCAATTCAAAGTCGCAACAGCTCAATGCTAAAGGCATGTACAATGTACAGGTAACTTGGTTCATAACAATGATTTCATATTCACCAAGCTGACTCTCTTCTGATTTTCAAGAGACTTTTAAAGACTCACTTGTTTGAATCTATATTTTTGTAACGTAAACTTGATTAATGTGTTTCATTGTTGCGCACAATCTCCTGCATTATGTGCTATATAAATGTTTCATATCATTGTTAATAAATTTGACAGCGGTTAAGAGAAAAAAGTTATGGGGCAGTTTCAGGCAGTTTTTCTTTACAGTAAGTCTGGGCACCTCTATGGGATAAATTATATCACGTCACAGTATTACGTCGCATTTTATCAATATAGACCACTTTTAATAACGAATAAACATCTCTAGCCCCTCTAGATAATGAGGTGAAAAAAGCTTCATACCCCAGGTGTAATAGCAGGCGGACCGGAAAATGGTAAAATGTGACGTAATACGCACTGCTGGATTTTAAGGGGCTTATGGCAATTGCCCATGATACAGGCCTGCAGTATCAAAAACAGATTTTATAAAATTATTTTGAACGGATCAAAACTGAAACATGTTTTTTCTCTTTAAAACCCATGATTAATTTGAATTCAAATTTATGAAGTGTGGTACTACTTATAAAAGTGAACTTCAACACATTCTGAGTATGCTGTTATCATTGAAAAGTACATGCGTATTTTGTTCCCTTTTTTTTGAGGGAGGGGATGTGTATTACAAAAATGCACCAAATTTGTCAACTTAGTCAGCCATGTTGAAATATTGTTTCTCTGATCAGCACATCATCATCTGGGTTGAAGTCTTCGTTATTCTGATGGTACAGGACTCAATCGGTGACGTAGTGGAAGCGTCCAAAGCGGCCTTTTACACTTCAACCAAATTCACACTTGAAACGATCCCAAGAACTTAGCGACGTGTTTGCCCGAACAGGGGGAGACGTCCGACAGTACACTTGATACAGATTCATCAAACATTTTAATGGGCAACAGAGAATCCTTTCCGACTTTAGTTTTGGACTTTAAAAAAAAATTGTTTGTTTTGGCTTTCAGACTTTAAAAACAAAATTTTGTACTTTGTCAATCATGTAAGGCAGGACTTTGGTAAAACGATCATCAACTGCACATTAACTTGATTTTACTTAATGAAATGCTTTTTGAATTCCTTCCATTAATACTTAGATCATTTGGTCGCTACACATTCCAGACAGTAGAGGGCCACACCGACCGGCACACACGTTTGCACAACTCTGCTGCTTCTACAGTTCAGTGGTACTTTTTTTAAAAATTGCCTTAAAAATTACTCTTTTTTTATATATACTAAGTCGGAACAATAAATTTTTCGTTCCAATGTACAATTCGAAATAAACTGCGTGAAATCATTGGCCCTACCCCCTAGTGATACCCCTACCTTTCAAAAAGGGGTCAACCAAGGATTTTGTTGTCAAAATGGAACTAAAAAGGGGCTACATTAGACTTTATCTCAGTCTTTATGCAATGCAGCCCCTTAATTTAAAGGTGTCAAATTATTGCTGCATTACTGTGACCTTTTTGCGTTGAGCTTTTTTGCCCTCAAAAAATTGGACTTTCTTTTTTGCCTCAGAAATTACAAGATAAAGTTCTATGTTAATGTTTTTAACACCACGGAGTAAATGATCGAGTTTAGTTTAAACTAAAATTGCTGCACTCTTGTGGAACATTTATGAATGGAGAAATTTGGCTACATTGTCGGACAATCGAAAGATAATAAAATCACCAAAAGAGGTTAGGTCACACAACAAAGCAATAAATGAAACACCTTTAAACTTATTCCATTTTAACATGTAATATGTTACTTAAAATGAGTCAGATTGATCGTAAAAACGCTTAATTTGAGACAAACTTATTTTAAAGAAGTAGTAACTGCGCATTGAAATTTTCACAAGTGAAACAATATCAAAAGTTGGAAGATACAAGGTTTTCCCTTCAAAGTGAAATGCTAAATTCAGCATTTGATTGAATCTTGAAGTTTGCGTATTTTATGACATCATTGCATCTGACTCATCATTAAGTAACATATTAATATTAGCTCAGTACTTAAAGATCCTTTCACATGTTTCAACTTTTTCAAAACATTTTTTAAACTTCAAAAGCTCATCCAAAAAAAAACTTTAAAAAAGAGTAAAAACTTAAAAGTTCGCCTGTTATTTCAGAAAGTTTCAAAAATACAGTTTTTCTTACATTTTTGCTTTCAAATATGACAAGGATCTCTTTGAAGTACTGAGCTAACTATCCTTGGTTAACCCTTCATTTAATCTAACTGGTGGTGAAAATTTGCCAGTTTTCTGCTTTCTTTAAAAAGAAAATCTCAGTTTTCAGAGATTATTTTTGGAATTATTGTGCATTTTTGCAAAATTCATGTGTTCTTTAGTTTCTTTAAAAACTGTAAAGCTTGATTATAATATCATGAACAACTTCACTTTTAATTTTCACAACTGGCAAAACTCCAACCAATGCCAACAATTGACTCCATAAGTAATTCAGGAAACAACAACACACAAGAGTGCCACCATGGGGCACTCTAAGCTCAACTCTTTTATTAACACCATCAGTACAGTATAAGTGGGCGTGAGAAAAATTATGGTTTGGTATATGTCCTTATCCGTAAAGGCCTATAGTAACAGTTAAACAGCTTATTTTTTTGATGCATTCTATAGTCTTTGCAATGGGGTCGATAGTTTGAACAAATTTCAGTTGGTCTCTGGAATAGAATGAATTCATTGAACAATAAGGTGCATTGTACTTTGTTGTCAGAGAAAGCTAATTAACTTTAATTTAATTTTAATTAACCCTAACCCCCATTATGGTCTCTCTACAAAGCCTGCCAAATACAACAGAATGCAACACAGTTAAAATGAGAACCATGCCAAATGCAACAAAATGCAACAAGGGATATTGTTGCATTGTGCAGGCATGCTGTTTGGGAAAGGACTGAGTAAGGGTGTTTGCCCTGCTAAATGCAACAGTATGCACATAAGTGTAATGTTTAACTGTTATTGTACAGTCTTTTGAATAGGGGCCTATGATTTGAATTATGATTCTTACCTAATATTACATCATACTTCTCAATACTTTTCCATAAAAAATATTTTGAAATACCCATTATAAGTTGTTCAGATACAATAGAAGCACCCAAACCTATATGAAGTCACTTCACTGCTGCATGCAACAAATTCAGTCAAAAATTGACATCTGAGTTGACTGCCAAATGCAACAGATCACAACAACTATTACCATTTGGTGCATATTGTTGCATTTAGCATTTAAGGTAGGGTCATAGATTGGAAAATACTCCAAGAATTATTGACCATAAAATCTAACTTGTTGAGAAACCCTGCAACTGTTGATAGAATAAACTATTTTGAGAAAGGATTCCCTTCATTTGGTTTGGTTGTTTTAAAAATTTAATCTAAGAATCAATTTATGCATGAATCTTTTATCAGATTTCTGATGTTCGGTCTCAGTTCGCGAAAGCTGCAGTCAGAGATGGGGTTGCTACCCCCTGTCACCTCACTAAATGTGGATAGATTTGATGTTCTTATAAAAATACTGTGATAGTTTGTTTGCTGTTTTCTCAGCAAGACGACACTGTATTCAGTTGAAACTTTTACATGTGACTTTTAAAGCCAATCTATGACCCTTAGCAACACACTCTTAGCTTTGGGCCCAGTATCAAAATTGTAATCAGAGTCCAGAAATTTAAATCGGTCTTATAATTCAAAATAATCTCAAAAACCTATCTTAGATGTTCCTCTTTGTTCAAATGTCTTGAGTACGCTAATGGTAGATGTTCACTATAATTATAAGACTATGGTGTTATTAAATTCTAAGCATGGAGCTGTCACAACTCTATCAATCTCCTTTGACAACAAGGCAAAGTAGATTTTAAATATGATTTCAAATGTAATGTAACAAAAACAGAAATGCGATCTCTTCAGACATACTCGTCTGTTAAGGAATTAGAATACGTCCTGCTCAATCAAAGCTGGTCCCTTATGATTTTTCATTGACCTTAGTAGCACTTTATTGTAAAGTTCAAATTTAGATGTTTTGTTTTAACAAATAACCTTGTGATGTGTCCAGGAGATTGGCAGGACCTCTCGGTATTTCATGCTGTGGGGACGGACGTCTTTCCGCACTTACATGTCAAGAAACTCTCTGTAGATCTGTTGTAAGAGACGTCACTCGTATTTCTTTCCTCCTCCCACATTGACGCTGGATGAAACTGCACTGAAGGAATCCCAGCCAAGATACACAGGATTCTTGATCTCACATCCAGATGTAACATGGAGAGGGGAAAAATGGGACACATAATTATCACCTTGTAATTTTATTCAGTGTAACTTTAGATAAAGTGCCAAAATTTGCTGTCATTTACAAAAACAGGAGTGCCCCCAGCCCGTAGCTACTAAAAAAAAAGGGCAGCACACCGTATCAATACCTCTCGTCACTAACCCCAGGAAGGGAAGCACTGAAATACAAAGCTGATTGGCTTTCCAAAAGTGACTACTGATCTACACGCACACTTGTAGGGCACTTACAACGCATGTGTCAAGCAATGTTTTTTGAAGCAATGCACTGGACCTTAAACTGCTATGCATTTATTAAATTTTAAGCATGGAGCTGTCACAACTCCATCAGAAGTGAAATTTCGTCAGATACACTCGTCCGTTCAGGAAATAGAATATCTGCTCAAACAAAGCTGGTCTCATATGATTTTTCATTGACCTCAGTAGCACTTTATTGTAAAGTTCAAATTTAAACGTTTTGTTTTAACAAATAACCTTGTGATGTGTCCAGGAGATAGGCAGGACCTCTCAGTATTTCATGCTGTGGGGACATCTTTCTGCACTTTACATGTCAAGAAACTCTCTGTAGATCTGTTGTAAGAGACGTCACTCGTCTTCCTTTCCTCCTCCTCCCACACTGATGCTGGATGAAACTGCACTGAAGGCATCCCAGCCAAGATACAAGGATTCTTGATCTCACATCTACATGTAACATGGAAAGGGGGAAAATGGTAAACATAATTATTACATTGTATTTTTATTCAGTGTAACTTTAGATAAAGTGCAAACATTTGCAAAAACAGGGTTTGCCCCAGCCTAGCTACCATGGGCAGCACACCGTATTGATACCTCTCATCATTAACACCCTTGAAACAAAAGCTGATTGGCTTTCCAAAAGTGACTGCTCTGCACGCACGCTTGTAAGGTGCTTAGAACGCACGTGTCAAAATACATGTATTTTGACGCAATACACTTCAAATGAATCATAGTTTTGGTTTTACACAGTCACAATAAACTGCATACAGTTACACGTATCACAAGATCAAAAAAGAATGACAGGGGACCAGTTGCTCTATGACTTGATGCATCTTTTGACAGCAGTCCGGGTAATCTCTAATACAGAATGGATCAACCACAGGACTAATCAAAATATCCAACTTATTTGGGGTTATGATGGAGCAAGTCATTCTGGGAAAGATCGTACACAACTTGGAACGAGGTTAGGCATGTCCTAATACAATAGATCTTTAACACACTGCAATGTTCTTTGTCAGACTCCCTGTAAATACACAATGACACTAATAGTTTCAGTTCTCAATTTATAAAAAGGGACATGGGGTCGATTTCACAAAACCCTTCCTAATTTAGGACTAGTCCTAGGCAATGCTAGGAGATAGGACTAGTCCTGAGTTAAGACCAGTTACTGGTCCTAACTTCAGATAAGACTAGTCTTATCTCTTTGTGAAATCGACCCCAGACTATTTTCCACTTCCAGCAGTGCCCTGACTAGGGTGAAATCTTAAGCCCTTTTTCAGTGCCTTTTTATGTTATTTACTATTTTGTATAAGATAATCTGACAAGAGTATAAAAACAAACACATTGTTGGCATTTGTCGTCAACATGCACCTTTTCAGCACTCTTATTGTGCCATTTATAATTTCTTATAAGTGTCTGTCGTGATTTCACAATTTTGTAAATTCAAAAACATTGAAACTATCCCATCAAAATGTAACATTTACTCGTGTTATTTTTTAATCTCAAAAGTCCAGATTTCACATGGGGGCACGGATATCTGGTTACGTCATTGGCGGCTATGTCTATGGTTAAGACTGTTGCTAAGGGTGTTGCCAAGGACACCCTATACTTCAATGCATGATGACACCGTAATTTTAGCCGTAGCCGTATCCGTCAGTTTGGACATGGGCCTTTTCTAGGGGCCTAGTTATAAGCATATCATTAAAACTGAACTGAAATAGCCTGAGCTCAATTTTATAGAGCTGCTTAAGCAGAAAAATTAGCTAAGCACAAAATAAAATTGTGCTTACCCCAAAAAGGTTACCAGCCAAAAATTATATAAGTATGTACTAGTTGCAACTGGCTTTGAGCTTAAATTTGCCTAGTGCAGGCAGCAAGGTCTGGGGGACGGGGGGGGGGGGGGGGGGGGGCGGGGAAGCCGCTTCCACCCCCCCAAATTCCCACCTCATTTCCCCCCTGATTGCTGAATGGAACTGTTTGCTTCACCCCCAGCTCAAGAATAAAACTGGTGTAAGCCTGCCATTGTGCTCAGTACCATATTACATTAAAGATGAATGTTTTCCCATCTTAAATTTAAGCTTTACCCCCTCTTGCCCCTCCCCCCAAGATTAAGGTCTGGCGCTATTGCTTAGTAAAGGATTGTTAATTTTCAAAATTAAAAATAACTATTTCAGTTTTGACATCTCACATTTTTCAAACACTAGGACCAATCCTTTTGAAACATTCTGTCTAAAATACTGTCCCAGCCCAAAAAATATCAATTGAAGATCCCCCAAATATAATCAATCCTTATTTCAATTGCTGCAATCAAAATATGTATAAAAATGCGCACCACAAATCCTGAAAGAACCATAGGTTTTCAATATTAACAATTGACATGATCACATTGTATAAGTATTTTTAAGAAGTTAAGCTGGATTTGTTTGTTTTAATATTAAAAACTTGGGCCAACTCCAAAACCATTGTTTGAAAGACGTTCGTACCATTTGAACAAGGACTATCCATTGAGGGACCAAAATGTAGAAGTAATTTGATCTGGCTGACAATTTAGGCATGCACTTTGACCATCAAATAGACTCAGAAAATCCCAAACAAATATAAATCTTTGATTTGAAAATGCAAGGGGAAGTTTTACCATGGAATTTTATTTGGGAAAATGATCGGGTACTTTTCTAAAACAGAGTAAGAACATAACTTAGGAATTATCTTTTTCCATCCAAAAATGAAAAGCTTACTAGTCGTACTGATTGCCCGAAGGATAATGCCATGTTCAAACAGTTGTCACATAAAACTGAATTTTCTTATTTCGATTGCCAAATAGCTGGCCAACCATTAGTATGGAAGATTCAAATGCAAAGGTTAAGTGTGTGTGGTACAAACAACAGCAACTCTGTACAGAACTATCTGTGCACTGTGTAGTAAAGCATTCAGCACATAGCCTATTGTATCATGCAGGCTGTAAGAAGTGCATAGCTATCATTCAAAACCATGTGGATGTTTAACCGAATGGTCACTGAAGATAGGAAGGTTAATGGAATTTTGTATCTTGAAATTGTTACTTTAGTTTTAAATTTCATGATTATTTGTTCTTTTTTGCTTAATACAGCTCAATGAGGTGGAGCCAAGTACTAACAGTGTGAGGAACCCACTCTGTACTCTAACAACCCAGTTCTTTACTCTCTACTGGGTAAACAATTGGGGGTGGCACACAAAACGGGTGCACCATTTGTCTAGGGAGCACTTCGGGCCAAGTTTCCGTTTGCCTTTTCAGCAGTTTTAGATGTAGTTTACTATAATCTGGCATGAGTGTAAAAACAAATACATTTTCTGTGTGTAAATAGAAAAAAAAGTTTTCAAAACATTTAAAATTTTATGAACCATGTAGATACTGAAAGGTCAGAGAGTTGGAGAATGTTGGGGTAAGATACTGTAGTTCACTACACACTTTTAACTGTTTAGGGTATGAAAGAAAACTAAACCTCAAGGGTTTTTTTCTTGAGTGAAAAGCAGTGGTAACCAGAGGGGGGGGGTGGGAGCATGGCCAGCCACCAACCTTGGTCATTACCACACAGTGAAGCCCAGGTTATCACGCCGTTATTCCCTAAATAGTTAACATGTTTACTACCACTCCAGTTGCTAAAGATGATTGTTTCAAAAAGGAAATAAAGTGCAACATATATCCAATATCAAAGAAGCCAATAGCACAAACAGATGCCCAGGTCTCACCAGAGGTCGGACACACTATTTTATCTAAAAAAAGTTACTAAAGTTATGAAACTTTGGAACCATTTCTGAAAGTAGGATATAAAATTAATAATATATAATATTAAACACACACAACCCAAGCTCTCACAACACTGGAGCTTGGCAGACGAAAATGCATTTTGTTTGAAAAATTAAAAATTACCCCTCTACATTCCCCCGACAATTTATATTATATAAACTTACCGATCTCTGAACCAATATTTGATGGAACAACCTGCTCTATAGCTCTCAAAGCACTAGAGGCTCATGTTTGAATAAATTCTGTCCACGGAAAAAGGTACAATTTTAAGGAAAATTCAGCTCCTTTTTTGCAGTCGTCCGCACGTGTTGATAGACGCGTTGAAATGGTGATACATACGCATGCGCCAACGATTTCTTTGGCGCTCAAATGTTAGTCCCAAGAGGGCGCGCCACAGGCTCGGATAAAAATCTAAAAAATTTCAAATCACAAAAGACAGCTCGTTTTTAAATTTATAAGAACATATCTATGGAATTAAACATCATCTGCGATTTTTTTTTTGTGGGATTTGGAAATCTGCTATTTTATTTGATAAAACAAGTTTGTTTGAAGACCGGTCCTATTTGGCGGGCGGATTGATATTTTAAGGTAATCGTTTTACCGCTTTTTAGGCAATAAAAGAGTCGTGTCCGTGTGAAAAAGGATCAAGAAACATTGCCTACAGTGGCGTCACCAGAGGGGGGGGCAGGGGGGGCCTGCGCCCCCCGCACAGAACCCTTGCCCCCCCTCTTGCCCCCATATGAAATCACAGAAAAGTATATTCTTATAATATATAAATCAGTTAACATATTTAATGATAGCCTTGCACTTCTTTGGCACCCCCAAATTTAATCTTTGCCCCCACTTGCCCCCCCAAATGAAAATGTCTAGTTACGCCACTGATTGCCTAAGACTCGACTGACACAAATTTGATTCAATCTTTAACTATAACTAAGTAAAAGTGATATGCTTTTGGTCGGATGTAGGCTAAACCTTAAGACGGGCTCCGCTAAAAGTTTCAACAGATTGAAGTCGGACTCCGAAAGGGTTCCCGTTTTGAAGTAGGTGCAAAAAGATCGGACTATAACTTTCACACCTAATTACAAACAGGTTTCATACATCTTTTAACCTCCTGCCCCATCACGAAAAGAGAGGAATTTAAACCTGTCCCAACAAAAGTACATCAACACATATTTGTATCTCTTTTGAATGCAAACTTTTTATTTTATAAAGTAATTTACAAATAAAATTTAAAAAGGGAAACACCATTAGATATACAACAATTGTTTTTGAAAACAGTCATATAAATTACCAGAAATCCAACTGCTTTTTAAATATGAACAATTTTTAAAAAATTGTTTATGCTCGACAAATATTGATTATAAGGAACATACAATAAATTTAACTCATAGATGGTTATAACATTTTCAATTAAACAATGGTAAACCTTTTCTTACTGAAACTCAAAAAATCAAATAGATAGAATCACAAAATGTAAACACAAGTTTGTTGAAAATCTTCCGAGAATTTAATATAGTAAATGTAATCCAGTGAGCTGAAAGACTTTGGGAGAAAGTTTAGTAAAATGTCAACACTATTTTCTTAGGACATAGAAAAAAATAAATTGTTATAGCCATTATAAAAAATATAGAAATAACATAATTATTTAAAGTTCGTAGCCTTATTGAAAGTGTAAAATAGGAAGTCAATGTACAATGTATTTTTGCAGATGTCCTTAAATTTTTAATTTAAGCACTCGCACTTTCATTGTCATAGCATGACTGTTCACAATGAATCCATTGCTCCTGCCCAAGCCCAAGTAATGCCTCTTTAATACTGCATTACAATAAACATTCCTTATTTACTGCCTCGCAAACAAATATCAAATATACCATATCTCAACAAATTGTGAATGATTGGGAAGAGCGCATAATTCTCTTTAATATGATATATATTTTGCCATGTTTCATATCACAAAGAACAAAATAAACAGAAAGACACAATTTTTTTGTTCACATGCACATTTTTCCAGAGGTAGATGTTTCTTGTGTTCTACAAGAAATGTCATATTTAACCAGAAAAATTGTATCAAAAAATTGGCTGATGACCCGTGCCCAAATTCATAAAACTGTAAAGCACAAAATCTGCTTAGCATAAAAAAATCATATTTAGCACAAATGGGTTACCAGCCAAATTATTCTTTAATGTACATCACTTGACTGGTACCCTTTCAACCTTCCAAGGTGCTAATACATAAATGGGTCTCATAACTCAAACATAGCTCTGCATACCTGTCGTGAAAATAATGAGCACTTTGAGACACCTGGATCAGGTGTGATAAAACACTATTATTATATGAGCTGTGAATAAAAATATTTTTATTATATTTACTAAGTAATTCAATTTTAAGAAAGTTTTTCTGGTTAACAGCTTCATAAAATTGGGCCCAGTATCTCTTAAGAGTATATACTTTTTAAAAAGACATGAAGAATTAATATAATCTAGTAATGTTTGCTGTAACACCATATCTCTTTCTAGGAGTTGTGGTGGTTCTGAAAAGAACTGGTGGTGTATGGAACAACTCAAAGTTTCGATCAGATGCTCTGATCTTCTTCAGGAGAAAGCTGCAGGCTTTTGACTCTGCAGGCTGTATGAAGATGGAGTCCATGAGAGTCTCAACAACGTTTAAGACAGGCTAGATTATTTTTGAGTTTAGACCATCAAACTGACACACAAACGCTGTAAACACCTGACATCCATTCATAAAACCTAACCACCTTGAAAATAAGCTCCCTGTAGAGTGATTATAATAAAAATAATAATAATAGTAATAATAATAATAATAATAACATTTCTATAGCTTAACACAGGCGTTTCTAAGTACATTAACCTAAGTTACAAAGAGATGAGTCTTTAACAGAGATTTGAATGAGTCAGTAGAGGAAGCTTGACGGATTTTGAGAAGGAGATTATTCGTAGGATTTCAAACTATGCTTGGTGGAGATACATGTAATAATAATAATAAAGACATTTGTAAAGCGCCTAATGCATAAGCCTCTAAGCGCATAAAGAGAACAATATAATATACAAAGAGTGAAAGAAACAATTACAATCTAGTAAGCTTTGCGTTAACACTATGTCCAGCATGATTGTGCATGTACAATCTCTTTCTATGAGTTGAGTTAATATGAGGTGTGTAGAGTTGAGAGTGGATTCCTAACGACCCGACCCGGTGTAAGACTTGGCTCCTCCTCATTGAGCTGCAAGTAAAAAGATACAAATAATCATGAATATTCAAGTTATGTGACATAAGACATTCCATTAACGCTCCTACTGTGGGACCGTTGAAGGAGAGATAAAACTATGCCAGCCTACAACATGATATCCTATTGTCTCACCATTCAATATCATCCATGTTTTTGAATGATAGCTAACCTCATGCCAGCATACAAAATGATATAATGCTGTGAATGAAGCTACACAGTCAACCCTCCTACTGTCTGACCATTTAATATTATCCACAGTAGATTGAAAGTGAAAAATATGAACTGCTTTGAGTGCTAATGGGAAAAAATAGAATGGTCTGGGGATCACAGAGGAAGTCATAGTTTTAACCATAACACAAGTAAAAGCAGTCAATACTCGTTTTATAACACCTCATACAATACACAAACATAGACGACTAGGTACCAAGAAGCTGCCATTGCTACAGGTATTCTGTTGGTTAGTCGGAAGTGCAATGTTAACAAATTTAATGAACATGTATTTATTCCATTTGTTAACATTGCACTTCCGGCTTCAAAACATCATCACTTACCAAGAGGATGGTACAGTAGTTGCTATTGGGACAGTACATTAGTTGATATGGGTATAGTACCTTGGTTGCTATGGCTTTGTACATTGGTTGCTGCGGGTAAAGTACATTGGTTGCTATGGGCATAGTGCGACGAGCTCACACTGCTTAATGTTTCTCGTAAAAATAACACATGTGACGCGCTCTAAGCCAATCACAAGGCAGAATCAAAAGTATGGGGTGTTATAAATAAAACTATGCCGGCCTGCAATATGATATCATGTAGTGAATAAGTCTACATGGTACACATGAAGTTCTGTTAACAGTTATTTTACTGCACAGTCTATAGACTAGGTTACAAAACTCACCAATTGCTGATCGGCATACATAGCCTCCAATCCAGTTACCAAGTACGGTCTCACAAACTCACTCCTTGGTGAACTCTGAAAAGACAAAAAACAACACAAAATGTTGTGGTTAAAATTGAAGAATGGAAGAGTAAATTAATTCTTATGTCAAGTTATGGTGAATAAAAAAAAAATGTTTTTCAGGGATAGTGGGGGGGGGGATCACCAAAATCTCTTTTCTCAATTTTGACAGTATTTCAGTTAGAAAGACTTCTATGGAGGATGTATTTCGCTATAAACTTTCTGAATGAAATTTATCTCTCTTTTGTTCTGTAAATTACAAGTCCTGCGCTTTTCTTAAAGCACTCAAAACCAGTGCAACAAATGTTTGTTTGTTATATTAGTATTTTAGATGTTTTGGGGTTTGTTTTTGCTTTTTTTTTTTTTTTTTCCATACAAGTTTGCCCCAAACAAGGCTAAAAGCTACTCTCGGTAAGGGGCTACAAGAAGAAAACATTTAAGATGAAAATAACTCAGGGGAGCTGAAGGTAGGCATTGACTATTGAAACAGTCTAGATTGTAGGATGGAGGGAAACATGTACCAGGCAAGGAGTTCCAAAGAGATGCAGTTCGTGGTATACATTACCTTCTGCTCTCAGTCAATTTGTGTTTTTGACAGCTTTATTTTTTCAGCCCAGGAGTTTGTAACATAGGCCCTAATTGAAATCACAGCTTGGGCCTGTGATTGCTTGAGCTCTTTCAGTTATTTAGAAAAAGTGTATTTTCCTTACTGGGCTTCAACCAAGTGGAGAGAACCTAAGCCCTAGCCCAGACAGAAGCTTTGGTTTCGAAAAGGTCCTTAGTGCTTTTTCCAAATAGAAGTCAATAATAATAGTGGGTTCCTAGATAGCGCTTAAATCCGTCACTTAGTGACGCTCATGTTACTCCAAATCTTGGCCTAGGCTTCTGGCTATTGATATTGAAGCATGGTGCAAAATGCACCCTTCTCCCAAATTGACCATGACGCCCAAGCAGGAGCCAGAGCCCAAGGCCAGGTTCGTAAAGGGCTCATAAAACACAGGTTGAATACCATTGGTGAAATATTTTGCAAAGGCAAATCATTGGGAATAATTTGATAGTGTATTGTTCTGCCAATCGAGGTAACAAACCTGTTGAATATAGGGAGAACGTGCCATGACCTGTGCAAGACGTCCTATCCTCCTATCTTCCATCTCTGATGCATGTTGCATGGCCAGCTGCGATGCGTGCCGCTCGTTCTCATGAAGACCCAAACTTCGGTGGCGCCGCCGACCGAATACCATTCGTCTGCGATTGTCGTTGATGTCCCTTCCCTCGTGGCGGTATTTCCGGCCGGATTCGTACCGTCTGCGCATCAAGATGCACAAACACATACTGATGGACAACACAGCAATGAGGAAGACCAGAACACCAGACGCTATGAGAACAAGAGTCAGTGCAGACACTTCACCAGCTGAAAAATAAAATTAATATTGAGTTCAATTAGACTAACATCGCTTTACTAAGGCAGGTTGTAATTGTCTCAAAGTTATGGCCTAGGGCCAATTTAAAGCAGACATTTTCTGCTTACAGGAGGGCAGCCCTCAGAGGAATTTCTACTTCATAACCAGTGCATACCATAAGCAAAGCAAAAGGCTGATCTTGCTGATAGCAAAGAGTGACACAATGATCGCAAAATGCTCTTCAGTACAATAGCTTCACTCTCTCTTTTCAGTGTTTTTCTTTTAATTTTTTATTGCCGGGTAATTTTTTCAGCGAAATGGCTCAGTACTTATGATATAAATGTATAAATTCAGACCTGTTCTGTAATGATTTTGTTTTATTTTATAGTTGCATTATTTGAAATTGTAAGTGCTACACATGCTTTTTGTTTTTTGTACACATTTAAAAAGTAATTAGGCTCTGATAACCATGCGTCATTTCACCCGATGGTCCGACTTTAGGGCCATGAACATTGTGGATTATTATTTTTGATTACAAAGATGACGAAGGGAGTTCAATAATACCTGAAGGAGCTACTGTTGCTGGTCTAACTGTTGTCACTGTTGATAATACCTCACAGTTGCTTCCCGTAAATCCTGACAAACATCTGCCAAAGGAAACATTTTAAAAACAGATAAAATGTATTTCAAGTAATAAATCACAACGGAAACTGACTGGGTAAATTTTTATATATTTTGGGTTTGAACAAAGAAAAATTGACTGGAGCAGGACTTGAACCAACGACCTATGAATTAACGTACCGGCGCTCTACCAACTGAGCTATCCACCCCTTTGTTGGCGGTCTCCCTATTAGTCAATATCTTTGTTCGGGGGTGCCAGGCAGAAGCCATTCAACCGTAAGCTGCCGTGTAGCCAGAGATCACACCCAAGTTTACGATACAACCTGGGAAGCGGCTGCCAAGGGATCACCTTAAGGGGATGCGACTTTTTAATATTAAATATCAAAAAATAAACCAGAAAGGAAACTGACTGGGTAAATTTTTATATATTTTGGGTTCAAACCCCAAAAATGTATTTCCTGAAACTTTGGTGTAAAATTAAATTGTGTTTCTCTGAAGGTTGCCACAGATGATACAAAGCTTTACAAATATCAAGGGACTAGGCTGCCCTCTCAGAGAGGTTGAAGTAAGGTGTCTCTTTGTCACATCCTGTGTGCAATCTGTACAAAGTTATTTGCTTGACTTCTTTCTCATTTTTTACCCTCTAAGACGATAGCAGATGACTTTAATGCGTAAGATCTGTACTAGACCGTGTAAACTGTGCTACAGATGTTTACAAAAGAGCCAAAGAGCTGGCACCTCCTGCAGGCACAGTTATTTGCACGCACATTAAAAGAGGAAAATATCAAACCTAGCAAATCAAGGCTACCATTGTGGGTGCCATAGGCAGTAGTCTTCTTTCAAGTCGTTAACCACTATCCTTTCAGGCCTTGTCATTGTGTTGAACTGATTTTATATATTTTTTCATTAGTGCTTACCTGCAAGTGTAAATGAAGGCCGGGTATTTTCCCGTCACGTCACACGTGCCTCCATTCTGACAAAAGTTTGTTGCACATGCAGTAGTTGAATCTTTAAATAAAAGAAGAAACAATAGTTTGGTAAACAACAGGGTTAACATCTTGATTGCCGACTGCAAGTGAATGCACTGATATTACCTGTCGTATCATGTGTTACCAAAGTAGCATTCAGAATGATAGGATTAGATAATAAAAATCTCTAATAAATATTTTGGAACCAGCTGTAATCAAAGCTTCATACTATAATGTTAGATTCCACCCACCCACTCAATTATGAAGTGGTCATTTACAGATTGGGTAGAACCTGCATTGTACAAACACTGAGCTTTTTTAGTTTGTCCTTCTCACCTAATGCATACGCCTGATCAACTTCAATTTCATTAGGTAGTCCTCTACCTTGTTAGGTAAAAGAAGCCTATGGTAAGACAGAGGTGGTGTGTGTTTTGTCGACTATAGTCACCTATGGTAAGGAAGAGGTGGTATGTGTCCTGTCCACTATAGTCACCTATGGTAAGGAAGAGGTGGTATGTGTCCTGTCGACTATAGTCACCTGTGGTAAGGAAGAGGTGGTATGTGTCCTGGTGACTATAGTCACCTATTAGTAAGGAAGAGGTGGTATGTGTCCTGTTGACTATAGTCACCTATGGTAAGGAAGAGGTGGTATGTGTCCTGTCGACTATAGTCACCTGTGGTAAGGAAGAGGTGGTATGTGTCCTGGTGACTATAGTCACCTGTGGTAAGGAAGAGGTGGAATGTGTCCTGTTGACTATAGTCACCTATGGTAAGGAAGAGGTGGTATGTGTCCTGGTGACTATAGTCACCTATGGTAAGGAAGAGGTTGTATGTGTCCTGTTGACTATAGTCACCTATGGTAAGGAAGAGGTGGTATGTGTCCTGGTGACTATAGTCACCTATGGTAAGGAAGAGGTGGTATGTGTCCTGTTGACTATAGTCACCTATGGTAAGGAAGAGGTGGTATGTGTCCTGTTGACTATAGTCACCTATGGTAAGGAAGAGGTTTGTGTCCTGGTGACTATAGTCACCTATGGTAAGGAAGAGGTGGTATGTGTCCTGTCCACTATAGCCACCTATGGTAAGGAAGAGGTTTGTGTCCTGGTGACTATAGTCACCTATGGTAAGGAAGAGGTGGAATGTGTCCTGTTGACTATAGTCACCTATGGTAAGGAAGAGGTGGTATGTGTCCTGTTGACTATAGTCACCTATGGTAAGGAAGAGGTGGTATGTGTCCTGGTGACTATAGTCACCTATGGTAAGGAAGAGGTGGTATGTGTCCTGTTGACTATAGTCACCTATGGTAAGGAAGAGGTGGTATGTGTCCTGTTGACGATGTCACCTGTGGTAAGGGATAGGTGGTGTGTGTCCTGTCCACTATAGTCACCTATGGTAAGGAAGAGGTTTGTGTCCTGGTGACTATAGTCACCTATGGTAAGGAAGAGGTGGTATGTGTCCTGTTGACTATAGTCACCTATGGTAAGGAAGAGGTGGTATGTGTCCTGTTTACTTTGGTCACCTATGTAAAGGAAGAGGTTTGTGTCCTGGTGACTATAGTCACCTATGGTAAGGAAGAGGTTTGTGTCCTGGTGACTTTAGTCACCTATGGTAAGGAAGAGGTGGTATGTGTCCTGTTTACTTTGGTCACCTATGTAAAGGAAGAGGTTTGTGTCCTGTTGAATGAAATCAACAATGGATTAACAACAAATGGATATAACACACATTCTTGACTCACCTTTTGCTGTTACAGTATTGACAACATTAAGCGTAGTCTGATTATTATTCAATGCACCCCCTGTGACGATATCGGATTCCAGCGTTTGCATGATCATAGCAGCTGTCACGGCCGAGTTGGTGCCTGCAGTTACCACCAAGTTCACGCCGACACTGCCTTGAAATAGGAAGACCCCAATTACACTGGTGATACCCGAGGTAGAGGGGTTGGATTCCAGGTGATAAGCAACCTTGATTGAAAAGAGGTTAGAAAAATATTTGAAATAAAATCAATTGGATTCTAAGTAACTTTTACTTTAAGACAAAAATCAAGAACTAATAAGAAGTACAGATAATGCGTTAAGTTCAGAAAAAACGTAATTTAAATTAGTACTTGTAAAAAACTTCAGATTATTTGCAACAGAATGTTCTTTAATCATCCTACTGTTTGACCATTTAATATTATCTACATGGTTTTGAATGACAGATAAACCATGCCAGCCTGCAATTGGGGCCCAATTTCATAGAGCTGCTTACGCAGAAAATAGTGCTTAAAGTGTTCCTGCTCAGCAAAAATGAGCAGGAAACCAGTCACAGATGGTACATAAGGAATGCTACTTTGGCTGGTAATCTTATTCTAGTAAGCAAGATTTTGTTGTGCTTAGCTAGTTTTTGTGCTTAAGCACAACAAAATCCAGTTCTTGTAACATGAGGTGAATGCGCCGAAACAGTACACAGTCGACCCTCCTACTGTCTGACCATTCAATATCATCCACTCTCATCCACTAAATGCATTCATAGCTATACATAATTCACATACAGTTGTGTGCAGCATGTGGTAATGCGTGCCACCATACACAACTCATGCGATGCGGTTGATTGGTCTGAAATAGTTGGCCAGCTAACTGGTAAATATAACCAAGAGTTGGAGGGTAAACAGAAGTGAAGTTAATTTTTATGCCGACATTAAATACAGTAGGGTTTAGATAGTCTTTCTTGAATTAGGTGAGAATGTTGGTATTCGGCGAGTCAGCAAACTGGCTCCCATACAACCATTTGACAGGGAATGCCAGTCCGCAATTATCAAACACCCTCCAAAACAAATTGTTACACCCCTCGTTACACCCCTGTCCATGATGACCTCTTTGTCTGAAGGGGGGCTAGGTGACATAGCACAGCTGCTTGTTGCCCAGATTGGCGGTCTACGGTCGCTATGATGGCTGAAACAGGGGCTCCAAGGTCAAAATTTAGTTTTGTGATTCACTCATTTTCCAACAGACAGAGTCCTTATGAAAACAGGAAGAAAAAAAACCAAGTCTCCAACCTCACGTTAAAATGGCATAAAACGCCTCTGTGTTCGATACCCTTCAAGTGGAATTTTTTGGTAACATCCAAAAATGTTTGATGATGAAGTTGCATTGAACTTTTGACTGGCACTCTTTGGAACGTACAGATCCATTTGTTTTTTTGCTGTCCAATGGCCTCATGTTCAACATTTCACTCTGACAGAGTATCAAATAAAATTGTGCACCAAAAATGTGAGGTATGACTTGTAATTTTGTCCCTACTTTTATTAGGACTCTATTGGAAAATGAGTGCATCGCACAACTTGACGTTGGGGACCATCTTAAAGAAGGATAAACAGCGTCTCTTCAACTTACCACGATGCTTACAATTCGAAGAAATTGTTTGGTAGCTGCAGCATTGGGGTTATTGTAGACAGGCAAGAAGTTTACCGCAGTTCCGTTCACTCCAAGGACGCGGAGTGTGATTGTCATCGATTTCTGAAGCGTATCTGGGGAAAAAAAGAACAAAAAGAAAAAGGAAATAAAAAAATTCATAGCTAGCCGAAACAGGGTAATTTTGTGACCCCCCCAAAAAGGTGTCCATGTAAGATGCTTGCACTTGATATGATACTATAGCAAAAAAATCTATGTGAAAAAACAAACAAAACCTATACGTGCAAATGTAGAGTGAAATGTTTGTAAATGCATCCACATTTCATCAACTTTTTTAGCAGAGTAGAGTATGTGCTGCAACTCTGCTGAGCAAAGCTAAGCAGGTGTGGCAGGAGATTCTGTTCCCCCGGAGATTCTAGTTCAAGTTCAATAAAAATTACACACAAAAGAGATACAAAATAGATATGGAGAAGGCTAGACTAAGGGGGGAAATGTAAATTTTCCTATAACCTAAAGGTTCAGTCTGCCGATAAAAAACTTATAAAAGACACGCAATATACACAGTGGGAAACAAAAAAGGACAAACCTCTTCTGATAGCGCCCTCTGATAGCGCCCTCTTTTGAACCAACTTCCTCCAGCACGTGTTAATTTCCCATATGGGGGACAGAATCTCCGGAGGACACAGACATTCAGTCAAAGACAGTACATGTCATATGGTATTTTTTTCACCTTGGTCCGATAAGGAAAATTGTTTTGAGCTTGGCTACATTTCGTGCTTAAGTAGCTCTACACCACTGAACCATGGTGAGCAGAAACTTCTGCTTAGCAAATTTACCTGCTGAGCAAAAATTAGTAGTGCAAGCTTTGCTGACTGGCAATTAGCTGGAACCATTTTTTTTTTGCTTAGCATAGCAAGTGTTTTCTGATAAGCAAATTTGTATGCTTATGCAGCTCTATGAAAACTGGTCACTGGATTTGCATCTCTGATGGATACTCTGACAAGTTACATGCATAATTCATGTCTATACACATGATGTCATAACTAACCTTGACAGAGGCCTCCTACTTTGACGAAATTATCCAAGGCTCTGCATTCACAAGTGTAGCCCTGAGCCGACGTGTAAGGATCGGATAAGCAGTACTCCCCGACTCCATTGCAGAGATTGGGTGTGTTAACACAAGGGTCCCCGACTAAGAGGAAAAACAAACCAAACAAACATAAATACATCATACATGCACTTTTGGAAACCACAAGTTTGGCTTTGGCTCTGGCTTAGGAGCTGCTGACCAATGTGAAGCCTGGGTCTTTTCCCAAACATTGTACATTTTGTGTTTCCCAAGAAATGCAAATGAAGCCCGGAGCTGGAGACAGACCCTAAGATGAGGTTTTGGAAAAAAGCCCCAAGAACGGAAACTGTTTCAAAATAGCTAAAGGAGCCTAATAAGGGGAAAAGGTCATTTTAGTATAAGAGTTGACCTACATACGGTAGAGGCTTTGAAAGGTTTTGTAAAACTGATTTTATGAAGGGGAAAAAAAAGGAAGAAAATTTGAAAAAAGGAGAAGAATTTATTCAATACTACTATCCAGAGTTGATTCTTGAGTCACTTGGGTCGAGTCTGAGTGTGCAATTATACAATACACACAGCACATGGCAGGCATAGTGACGATGGTTAAGTGTCATGCTCAGGGAGCTTAACCCATATGTGACAAGATCTTGAGGATGGTGAACAAAACTACTTGGTCATCTCCTATAAATACTCACCATTGCATGTGACGCCTGATATTCCTGTAGGGCAAAGGCATTCGCAGTGAGCTGAATCGAAAGTGCCGCCATTCAAACAGCTGGTGGAGTCCAACGGGCACACTGTATGGAAAAGTAAACAAGTAGTTATTTCACAATCGGCAATCGATACCATTTTGAATTTGCTGATGAGAATTGAACATCTTATGTTTTATTAAGGAGAACTTGGAGAACCCCAAATTCAACCGGCAGCAAAATGGACGCACAGATTGCTAATTTCAGCAATCTCTACCATCATGGGTTCCCATTTACTTTTGGGTGTTGAGAAGCAATTATGTGACTCATGTAAAGACCAGGATTCGAACCTACATCCATCGACTCAGCCGCAAGAACTCAAAACCAATGTGATAGATCGCTTGGCCAATACATGCTACAACAAGTTGGTTTACTAACCAATCTTTCTGCATATCTCTCTCCCAATTTCTCGGCAGATAATGTTGCCAAATATAATTTCCTGAAATCGGACCACGGCAGAAGGGAAAACAGTTGACTAACCTGAGCAGGTTGATGTTGACCAGCTTTGAGCACAGTTACAAGTGCAATTTTGTTGATCCTGTACCCCTCCATTCAAACACCTCAATGAACACGCTGATGATAGAAACAAGTTATACAAATTAAGGAGAATATAGAATGAGTTGTTGCAAACTGCTTTCCAAGCAAAAGGAGCTATGATATAAATGCAAAAAAATAGTTAGTGGCCTGATGTTTAGACCAGCCCCTTCCCTCAGTCTCCCATTTTGTTTCCTTCTTCATCCCCTGCTTTTTCTGTGTGCTTTCTGCCTCTCTCTCTCTTTTCATTTTGTTCCACTTGACTGCTTCTGTTACACCAGTATACCTGTGAGTTATGTTGTCATTTAGCCCCTCAGAAAGACTCTGCTAGTGTAGAAATGTCAGACCATTAACTATTTGTTGCACAAATTAAAGAAATCACCTAAAACTAAAATAGGATTTTATAAGGCTTTTTGCATGGTGAGAATACAATATTGCCACCAAAGTCCTTTTCACATTATCAAACTCATTCCCGGGGAATTTTAAACCCTTGTTCATTTCACACTTGATGCAATATTCTTTGGAAAGTGAATACTCAATAAGCTACCCCCGGATTACTTCCCTTCACCCTACTCCCAAGCAGTGGGAAGCTATTTCCCAGGAATTTACCTCAGGGCTAGCAACTCAAGTGTGAAAAGGCCAACCTGTGTGACAGGGGCTTAAGGTTTGTGGTACCATACATCGCGTTTACACTGGATCTGGCAAGGGCGATCAAAGGAGGATCAGATCATGCAAGGGCGATCAAACTGATCGCTAACGCGTTTACACATTGGAGTCTGATCGCGCATTGATCCCCCTTTGCCCGGCCTCGGTTCAACGGAAGTTCCACACTGCTCGTGTGACAGGTCAACTGAGCAAGGTCATGGATTGTGCGCACACGCAGGCGTTTTTTTTTTTTCAACTCGGCGCCCCAGTCTGTTCGATTGATTAGACCGGAAGTGGGTGGGTCAAATTGCGGGGTCTGATCCTGCTTTGCATTTACACTTTGTTTTTGATCCACCTTGCAGGATCAGATCCTCCTTTGATCCCGCAATGAAGATGGATCAAAAAGGAGGATCAGATCCTGATCGCTCTTGCGTTTACACTAGCTGTTGATCGCCCTTTGATCGCCCTTGCAGGATCTGATCCTCCTTTGGTCGCCCTTGCCGGATCAAGTGTAAACGCGGTGATAGTCTCTTGAATGCGCTGTGGTAGTTCTGCAAAGAACCAGTGGTGTAACACTTAAACACTTTGATCATCATGCTCTGAAAAGTTTTCCTCCTGCAGACAATCAAAATTACTGATCGAAACATTGACCTGTTGCACCCCTTCTTCCATTGAAAGTTTGCATGGTGGGTGAACAATCTAGGAATAAGGTTTTTGGTAACACCATGGGATGGAATCTCTTATGTGCTAGTGGTGTAACAACCCATGCTTCGATCAGTAACCTCTGAAAAGCCCTTTTTTTACTTGAGGATGATAAGAACCTACTGATTGTCAAGTTTTTCCACCATTTTTTCAGAACCACCAAGTTTCTAAATCTAAAATATTTGAAACACATGTTTTCCTCTGTGAATCCATGTTGTGCTGGGTAAGCAAAAGGGCAAAAGATTAGACATTCTGAAGAGTGTTTTTATTACCAGAGGTGCAGTTTGAGCCACTGAAGCCAGGTTGGCAGTTACATTGGCAGTTAGCTACGTCCAGTGTTCCCCCATTCAGGCACGTCAATGAACACACTGTAAAATACAAAGCATATTTTTTTTATTACAAATTTTGTAAAAGAATTTTGGTTCCACTGATTCAGATTCTGCTTAGGATATATTTTATGGAAATTTATAAGTAAAGAACTGGTAATTATCAGCAATCAGAAAAACATTCCAGGAAGTATGTTGAAATGATGGCATTTCCGCATTTTAGTAACTCTTAGATTTCAAGGAGCTGCTTGGAACGGTATCCCCAGAACAAGAGAAGTAAATCTAAGAGCAGAATTTCTTTATATTTAAAGAAAATAGAGCTGTTTTTTTCTCACTAGTTTCACTAGCAAAGTTTAACAAGTCTGCATTGAGATAATAGTCTTAACTTTATCATCACTGGTTTTTGATGGTTGACTTACCAACGACAGTTATATTAAACTGGCAAGTTCCTTCATTGGGCACAGAGTCCCTAGCACGACAGATCACTGTTGATGTTCCCACCGTAAATGAATTTCCTGATGCCACAGCGACACCTCCAGAATCGCAGGTCACGCTGGTGATGGCGCCCTCGACGACATCTACAGCTGAGGGTTGTGGTGACCATGAGACAACAGATTGACTCATCCCCACATCAACGAAGGTTGAACTGAGGGTGGTTGGACAGGTGACAATTGGAGGCTCATTGTCTACAATTAATCAAGTGAAAAAGAGAAGAGAATTTGGGTGAGTAAAGACAAAAACAACTTCTTTTGTTGTTATTAATATCATTATATATTTCTGGTAAAGAAACCAAGGATGTCTCATAAGTGAACTTAATCACTGTAGCTTGCAAGTCTGGGGAAACCTGTAAGCAAAGATGCCTGCAATGAACCAGGAAAAAAAAGGGTTAACCCCTACTCCTCCATGGTCTTGGTTCTTTTACATGTACTGCCAATCCTAGTACACAGGACCTTTGGCTTAATGTCCCATCTGAAGGGTGAAGCAATTATGGTAAGGTATTTTGCTGAAAGAATTAAGTGCCACAATCGGGACTCAAACCCACACTCTGCTGATCCGAAACACCAGAGCTTCAGTTCGATGCTCTTGACCGTTTGGCCACAACAATTCTATTTTTAATTGCAATCTGTTTAAAATTCAGGTAAAAGTCTGACATTTTTTGTCCCTGTACAATCGCCTGTAATTCTGCTGCCCTCTAGGGTCCTCAAGATTCTTTTTGATTAAATCTGGTTTGTCACCAACTCTAAACCTTTTCACAAATCAGCCTCAACCATTAGCATAAAACCTACCTACGACTGTGATGATAAAAGTGCACTGTCCTTCATTGGGCACTGAATCACTGGCTCTACAGGTCACCATTGTTGTGCCTACGGAATACGACCCGCCCGATGTCACCGTGTTGTTAACAGCATCTCTGCATACAATGCTGGCACTGTTAATGTTACCCTGCACAACATCATTGGCTGTGGGGGACTGTGACCAATTCACAGTAGCACTGGCCATTCCAGCATCGACAGCGCTGGAAGGGATGGTGGCTGGGCAAGTGACAACTGGTCCCTCATTATCTATGGTCAGGGCAAAGGAAACATTTTTCAATGTGATTTCAAAGAGATTAATCAATGTTTGGTGACCAAAGATATACATGTAAAGAACAGATAGAAAGAACCGTCAGTCTCAACCACTATTACTATTCAGAGTTTTATGGAACTTCGGGAAATAATTCTTTTAGAATATTGTTGTTACAAAAAAAAACGTGACTACTTAAACTAAAGACAACAAAGGTTCTCATAAAGTGCACCAGGTCTCTTCTTCTTTCTCAAGAATGTCTTCACCATGAATAGGCCCGAACCTGGGCCGTAAGCCATGGCCATGTGTACACTGTAATCAGCCATGACATGCTGGAATCTTGTACTTGGAATATGCCGAATACCATGATAAACACTGGTGGCAGCCTATTGATCTATAATCATAATCCTTGTTGTACAACAGAAGGAGAAAAGTCTGGAATCAGGAAATACACGTTAAACCCCACTAAAAGAGAGGTTTTGAGCATGATTTCAAGTACCCTTTGTCCCCCCTTTATATGTGGGAAAAAAAGCGTAGCACGCTATGTGCATGCCATTGAATGCTACACAATGGAATGTCTGGGGTGTACTCATATTATATGTCAACTGACTGCAACCAAAACAGGACGTTATAAAGTTAATTAGAAACATTTATAAACACCCACTGTTCCTCATTTTGGAAAAATGTTGCTGAAAAAGGCGTCATCTAACGTCAAGTGGTTAACCCAATCAGAACCAAATTGTTTGGGCATAATCACTGGTGACCTAAATGTTTGACCGCTCAAGCAATTAGCACACATTCTTATACAACAGCACACATACGTTCAAAAGCCAATTTTCAAAGCATTATTATCATCCTTAATATTTTATCTCAGAGCAACAGAAACTTTCTTGCTTCATGAATTTCCTTTTTTATGATACAAAAAGCAATCAGATGAGACTATGAATGGTGAAGTTCGTGGTTTCACTTTTATAAGTGAAAACATATAAGAAAACATATCTGAAAACATATCTGAAAACATATCTGAAAACATAAGCATAATAATTGCACTATCCATAGGTGTCTCGGATCTTTCATCTCCCTTTCGAAAGGATTGCATAATAGCAATGAAAGGGTACAAGAATACGGGTCTATGTCCTCACCTACAACTGTGATATCGAAGCTACATGATTGTGAGTTGAGTGCAGAGTCCACTGCCGTACACGTCACCGTGGTTGGACCGACTGGAAACCTGCTGTTTGAATTCACTGCGTTGTTGGCGCCATCCACGCAGGAAATGCTGACTGAGACATCGACGACGTCATTGGCCGATGGCACTGGCAACCATGGTACAATTGCATTGGGCAAGCCGGTATCCACAAAAGCAGAAGCAACATCGGTCGGGCAAACCACAACTGGTGGTTCATTATCTAAAGGGAACATATCAGGACAAAAGACAAATTTAACTGCAAGACAGTAAATCAATCCATTTTAGGTCAATTTTATATGCTCCAGGGCTCAAAATTTATACTGGACCGCAGGCCCAAGGGCAGTATCTTTTAGCATTTGGCCAGTAAACATACGACTGAACAAGCTTAGCGGTCTTTAGTTTTTGAAAAATAATACCTCACCTCATCTTTAGTTCAAATATTATTTTCAAGTGTTGACTTGGAGTTTATTTAATATCTTTCAATTCTGTGGCATATGAAAGTGTTACCCATAAGATCAAATATAAACAGTATAATCATGACACTGTCTCACTGAGATTCTAGTCCAGTAAAAATTTTGAGCTACAAGCCCTGCGGTCTTGTGGTTTTTTTCCACTAAATTCAAGTCCTTTGTCCGGTACCAGTGTTTGCCGTCATTACTAGGATGCTTTTACGCTGGCATATAAGTCAGGCGTAAGCTTAAACTCACACCACGCCCATCATTTTTTTGGTATCAATATCTTTATTTGAAGATGCCCGTTGTGCATTACAAAATGATGCATATTTGCGTCCCAGTAATGATGGAAAAAAATGGTGGAGGACATCTGCAATGGATTCGCCTATTGACCTGGATGAAAATGCCAAGCAAACTCATTAAATTAAAGCCAAAGATTCTATGAACACACAAACAGTCCTGTTATATCTCGCCTGCATGTATCAAACAGAGCAATCTATAAGAACATTGACTCAAACTTACATAGATCAACCAGCAGCTAAAACCTACCTACGACAGTGATGGTAAACTCGCAAGATCCAACATTCATTGCAGAATCACTCACACTGCAGTTTACTGTTGTTGTGCCTACTGCATAGCTGCCCGATGACATCACAGCATTGCCCGAACTGTCAACGCATGTAACACTGCTAGAAATAACAGCAGCATCGGCGACATCATAAGCTGACGGAGCTGGTGACCAAGTCACACGAGCGGTTGACAATCCAGTATCCACGTTCATCGATGGGACAGTGGCTGGACAAGTCACAATTGGAGCTTCATTGTCTGTCGCAGTTCACAAAGGAAAATATACAAAATTAAATTTCAATGCTTTCAAAACCTTCCTAAATAAAGTTTTAGTTGAACATCAATTCTGAATTAAAACAGCGTGTAAATGGTGTAAATCCCTCGAGTGGGGTGGGATATACTATATCCGCATAAGTTTTTGGACTGTCAGCCCAGTGGGTATAAACTACTTTGTTGCTCAATGGTCCAATGATCGGCATCAATCTGCTGGACTATTAAGCTGTCAGACCAATGGGCTGTCAGAAGAGTGGGTAAAAACTTATTTATGGGTGTAGTTGAAAATGTCCAATTGGGTCTAGTTGGGAAAAAAATCCAACTGAGTCCATTTGGGTCCATTTGGTTTTGTGCCAATACACAACATTAAGAAAATTCCAATTGGTTCCAATTTGAAAATTGAATTCGAAATGTTGGTAAGGGTTTGTGGCCAAACTTGGAAATTCTTCAATGGAGCTTTCCCATAATGTGTTTTAAGATATGACTTTGAACAGTGAAATGAGAGTATTTAAGATGTCAAGTCAACTCAGGAGACGCAAGTAGTGACAACAACCCAAGCATGCATTGACTTACAAAAGTTATTGAACTATTCAAAGTGAGCATTAATGTTTTCTATGACCAAGGTAAGACTTACCTACGACGGTGATGGTGAACTGGCACGACCCAACCAGCGGAACGGAATCCGAAGCACTGCAGGTTACTGATGTCGTGCCAACTCCGTATTTGCCGCCTGACGATACAACACTGCCTGATCCATCCCTACATATAATGCCAGCAGCAGTGATGGTGCCTTCAACAACGTCATAAGCTGATGGTGCTGGTGACCAAGTCACACTTGCATTTGCCATTCCAGGATCAACATTCGTTGAAGGTACAGTGGCAGGACAAGTCACAATTGGAGCTTCATTGTCTGGCATTAAAAAAAAAAGGAAAATAAAAAAATAGAATATGTATATAAACTCTGGAGAAGTTCATATGGCATTACTTGCTAAGTTCACCAAGACTTATGGTGCGCTTTTGGGGGACATAAAAACAATTTACCCCATGAGCCAAAAAGGAGAATGATGAGTAAAAATTTGGAAAAATGAACAACTGATCAAAATTATTAACACTCACCTAAGACAGTGATGTTGAATTCACAAGATCCAACATTCATTGCAGAATCACTAACACTGCAGTTTACTGTTGTTGTGCCTACTGCATAGATGTCCGATGACATCACAGCATTGCCCGAACTGTCAACACATGCAATACTACTTGAAATAACAGCAGCATCAACAACGTCATAAGCTGATGGTGATGGTGACCAAGTCACACTTGCATTTGCCATTCCAGGATCATTGTTCATTGAAGGTACAGTGGCAGGACAAGTCACAATTGGAGCTTCGTTGTCTGACAAAAAAATATAAGCGAATAATAATGTCAAAATGTCAAAAGTTTCAAATACAAGCTTATTTAAAAAATAACTTTCTTCCTTAATGGAAATCTATTGGAAAGCACTTTTTTAAATAATTCTTCTCAAATGTTCACACCTACCTACGACAGTGATGGTAAACTCGCAAGATCCAACATTCATTGCAGCATCACTAACACTGCAGTTTACTGTTGTTGTGCCTACTGTATATTTGCTAACAGACATCACAGCATTGCCCGAACTGTCAACACACGCAATATTGCTTGAAGTTATGTTACCGTCCAGGTTATCATAAGCTGATGGTGGTGGTGACCAAGTCACGCTTGCATTTGCCGTTCCAGGATCAACGTTCACTGAAGCTACCGTGGCTGGACACGTCACAGTCGGAGGTTGATCGTCTAAATTGTAAGACAGTTGAAAAACAGAAGACAGCTGAGAAACAAACCCTGAACCCATCAGACAGAGCCCTGTGCATACGAATTTGCTAAGCATATAAGCGTCTTGCTCTGAAGCAACAACATTACCAACCAGTATAACATAGGTATGCCATTTTGGGGACTGGTTTGCTGCAAGATGGTGCTTAGCTAGGTAGCTATTCTGCTTACTAGAGTTCCACCATCAGCAATTTTTGCTTTAATAAAACCAAATGGCTTTAATAGTACAGAGTTGTTTTAGACCCTCACGGACATCACACCCTGCTACTGTCTATCTACCGTTGGTGTGCCATTTTGGGAGTCAAATTGCATGTACAGATAATGGTGCACGTTTCATCACACACGCTTTGCCTAAAACGCACATTTCAAAGTACCACCCAGGAATGTGTCTCCCAAGATGGCACAAGCAAGACTTATAGACCTTATGCACATGATGTCATTTCAGTAGGGCGCCCTCACCTAGAGGTCAAAAGGAGGTTGTTCATTGGCCAATCCTGTGCGCCGCGCGTACAAATCTGTGCGATTCGATTGTTTCGTCACCGTTTTACCTCTAAGATGGCGTTGAATGACGTCAATGCATAAGGTCTATTGTCAGGTGATGACATCAGAAGAATCGGGTCAACAAACAGGTGTTGCAAAGTGTTCATTATACGTCAATAACAGGTGTGCAGAGCCATGTTGAAATAAAGCACCTTGCAAGAGTTTACAAGAGCAGTCTACAGCCAACCATGCATGAAACATCATGGCAATTCGTCTCTTATAACAATACTAGGTACTTTTACATGTATAGACCATTACGCTTAGCACTCGATTAACTTTGGAGGTCTAATGTGCATATTGATCAAGTGCCCATGTTACATGGCAAAATGGTAGAAAAATGGATTTGCGTAAAAAGCCAAGCAAAGAGTGGTCGAAGCCGGAATTCAAGCATATTTGATCGGATTCAACCCGTATGAGTGGTTTCAGCCATGAAGTTAGGTCCCAGCCCCAAAAACAATAATCTGTGGAATTGTATTTTCATGGCTTTTGTAGCTACAAATTATGCAGAAAATTTAAGTTTATAGCGCGGTTTAGTTGGTGAACGTGCAGTTTGTGATAATTGCGCGATTATGATATACAGCCACTGGCTTCAACTGCCTGTTACATATCCCATAAAATCATTGGTGGAATTTGGTAGCCATTCGAATAACCAGCTTCAGAACCGCTCACTCACATTTGGGGATCTTCGGCCATGAAATGGTTTATTACACAAGCAATGTTCTTTGTTCACCAAAAAGGTGAAGGACTTCTTACCGATGCATGTGACACTTGTGAGACCAGTGGGGCATATGCATCCACAGTCGGATGTGTTAAAGGTTCCTCCGTTCAAACAGCTTGTAGTATTCAAAGGACAGACTGAGAACAAATGAAGTATATGTAATTATTGCATCAGAGATAAGGTACAATTTGTTTCATTTGGTACAATTATTGATTGTCTCAAATCTTTTACTACTGGGAATGAAACCAAGGGAAGATAATAACTGTACTAATAATAATATTAAAAAATTGGCAGGCTAAATCATCCTTACAACTGAGAAGCTAAAATGCGAAGGACGCGGCTACATAGTGTTTGAGCCAAAGGCATCTAAAGGCACCTTAGGCAGCCAGCTACATCTACCCATATATGACCACGCAGCACAGCCTGAGATCAAAAGTTGTTGACCTTTTCGGGAGGTAGAAAAAACGGAGGGCCCGGAGAAAAACCCTTGTGGCATAGGAGAGAACCATCGCACAACTCTACTCACATATGGCATTAAACCGGAAATCGAACCAGGGCCACAATGGTGGGTGACAAGTGCTTTACACACGAGCAACCTATGCCAGCCAGATGATCACTGTTGCACTGTTGCCTTTTTCCCCTTCTTTTTGTACCGTCCTCTATGGCTTATTCTATTTTCACTATTTGTCTTTCGAATTGTAATTTGTCTTTGCAAATTATTTTTGCTGCTTTCTGTAAGGACCCCTAGTGTAATAAATTTTTGAAAAAGGGCTTTCTTGGGCTATCAAAGGAAATCATTTTGCAATCTTGTCTTGTAAGTTTCTTATACTGTTCAACTTTTATTTTGCCTTATTTTCTTGCTGTATTTTTATTGTAATAAACTCAAAATCAAATAAAATCTATGAACTAAATGAGTACATGTGTGTACTATTCATACGCATTCACCAAATAATAACATAAATGCAGGCTGGAATAGTTCATTTATCATTCAAAACCACACTGGCTACTATTGAATGATCAGACAGTAGAAGGGTTGACTGTGTACTCTGTGTAGATGCAATCACTACTGTGACATCATATTACAGGCTAGCATAGTCTTTCATTCTTTCATAGCATCTTTCATTCAAACCCACAGTGGATAATATTGGATGGTCAGACTGTATGAGGGTTGACTGTGTGTAGTCTGTGTAGATGCATCACCACTGCGGCATCAACTACAGGTAACAGCACAGTTAATTTATCATTCAAACCCACATTGGATGATATTGAATGGTCAGACAGTAGGAGGGTTACACAAGCAGTCTATTTGACATTTAAGCTGCTGTATAGTCTCTGCTAAGTACTGTATATGCAATCACAGTCATGAAATCAAAATCTTATAATACCAACAAGGGACCCGACTATTTTCACCCTCTAGCCTTGGTTTTGGTTACAATGAGTCCAATGGGAGAAACAACAAGGTGGCCACGCCATGTTAACAATTTACTGACAGACGAATCAAATTCAACAAGCGATGTTTTTACCTGTACAGTTTGGTCCACTCCATCCCCGAGCGCAGTTACAGCCGCAATTCTGAAGATTCAGCACCCCACCATTCATACAGCTTAATGGACATACTGGGCAGAGAAAAAAACAAACAAAGGAAAGATTTCTTATAAAAAAAACATTGAGGATTATAGTTGAGAAAAACGAAATGATTTGTTTCAATCTGAAGCGCACCGATTATAAACTCACTGTTGGTTTCGGAAAAATAATAAGAAGAAGAATAATAATAATTTAAAATAATACTTTACATTTATACCACGCTTGATACTATGTTTCTTAGCGCTACAGTATTGATCTGGCATGGGAAGGTATGTGGAGCTAAATTTTGAAGTATGAGACCTATTCCTATACAAAGAACCATGGAAAGGTTTATAAGGTGCTGTGGCGTATCATGCAGCCATCAAACCAGAAGGCGAACCCCTTCTTTTTACGATAAGTGCACTGGGTTCTTTTACCTGCATTACACAGCACACAGGACCTAGGGCTTTATGTCCCATCCAAAGGACGCAATAATGGGCATCTTGCTTTTGCATAGTTACATAAGAGACGGCGTAAGCCCATACACAATTCAGAATGAGTGTGTATGGCAAAATGGTACCAGGGATTGCTATACAGCCTCGCTACCATGGGCAGCGCGCCGTATCGATACCTCTCGTCGCTAAACCCCTGGGAGGGAAACATGGAAAATCAATGCTGATTGGCCAACCAAAATGTACTGCTTTGCGTGCACGCTTGTTAAAAACATTCGAATGCTTGTAGGGCGCTTGTCAGGCACTTAGTACGCGCGTGTAAAAATGCACATATTTCGACACAATACGTTTCAAATGAATCATGTTTTTACATGGTTACCCTAAACTGCATGAAGTTAGACGAATCACAAGATCAAAAAAGAATGAGAGGGGCCAGTTGCTCCATGACTTGATGCGTCCTTTGACAGCGCGCTCTGCGTAGTCTCTAACACAGAATGGCTCAACCACAGGACTAATTAAAATATCCAATATTTCTGGAAAGAAAAACAAAATGGCGCATCGAGATCGTACACCACTGGGAACGAGGTTGATTGCTATACAAAAGCTTGCACAGAACCATGAGACATAGCAACTGTCTCTATAGTCTGAGAAATTCAAATTTAAGTGGTAACTTGTAACTAATCAAGTCATTGTACCAGACATTATTCAAATCTAACTTGCAAATGGCTTAATTACTCATAGTTTACTGAATTATGCACATCAACAATCTCTACACTCCTGGGTACCCATTTACTCCTGGGTGATGAGAATTGCAATTATAGTAATAATTGTCATGCCCCAAAACACTGCCCAAGTGCCCAAGTGCCCAGAAGCCCAAGTGTAAAGATTATTGTTATACACTTTTTATACACTATTCTCTCTACTGTTTTTCTTTACAATTTTAGTGATAAATTTTGTCTATCTTATTTTTGTTAATTCGAATTGTATCGGCTTTTGAGGTGTCTTTTATCGAAATTGAATTTCAATAAACCATATCAGCTCAATTCAATTCAATAAAACAAAATGTCACAACAGGGATTTGAAATCACATTATTAATTGGCCATCAGAACTTGAGTCTGATCAGCTAGACCACCCAGCCATGACACACCGAATGTAATGCAAAAGAAGAGAGTTATGGGAATTGTCGATAAGAACTAGAAACCATACCTTCAACAGTGACGTTAAACTGACACATTGCAATGTTATGCGCAGCATCACTAGCTTGGCAGGTGATTTCGGTTTTACCCAAAGAAAGAGTGTCGCCTGAATTCACAGACACACCAGCACTGTCCTGACAAGAAATGCCAGCTGTATTTATGACTCCATCCACATTATCAACGGCAAATGGCAAAGGAGACCACGTAACATTAGAGTTGAGCATTCCGATTTCGACAAACGTGGCGGCAATTGTGTCCGGACAGGTGATGGCTGGGGAATCATTGTCTGCCGAGAAACAAAGAGAGATTTGAAAGTTAAATCACAAAAACTTTGAAAAGTATAACAGGATTTGGTAAATGTCTTAAAAGACTAAATCAAATGAAATCAACTGGTGATAGCAACAGAAAAAGAGTAATTCAAAAACAACACCAACAATGACTTAGAAATTATTTTCAAATTACAGCTCTTTAAAAAACAAATGTGAGAACTTCATCGACATTCATTTTAAGTTCTTCACACTAACCTATGACAGTGATGTTAAACTTGCAAGATCCAACATTCATTGCAGAATCACTAACACTGCAGTTTACTGTTGTTGTGCCTACTGCAAAGCTGTCTGATGACATCACAGCATTACCCAAACTGTCAACACATGCAATACTACTTGAATTAATAGCACCATCAACAACGTCATAAGCTGATGGTGCTGGTGACCAAGTCACACTTGCAGTTGCCATTCCTGGATCAACATTTATTGAAGGTACAGTGGCAGGACAAGTCACAATTGGAACTTCATTGTCTGGCAAAAGAAAACAAACAATATTTCAAACATTGTCTTCATACCAACCAATTTTAAATAACTCTCTCTTTTTTTCAAAATAAATTTTGGAACCAATAAAACAGGATGCCAAAATAATTTTGATTCCTAACACCTACCTACAACAGTGATGGTAAACTCGCAAGATCCAACATTCATTGCAGAATCACTAACACTGCAGTTTACTGTTGTTGTGCCTACTGCATAGCTGTCCGATGACATCACAGCATTGCCCGAACTGTCAACACATGTAATATTACTTGAAATAACAACAGCATTAACAACGTCATAAGCTGATGGTGATGGTGCCCAAGTCACACTTGCATTTGCCATTCCTGGATCAACAGTCATTGAAGTTACAGTGGCAGGACAAGTCACAATTGGAGCTTCGTTGTCTGGCAAAAGAAAACAAACAATGTTTCAAACATTGTCTTCATACAAGCCAAGTTTGTGATATATTTGCTTTGGCCCACTTGGCTACACCCAGCTCATAAATATTTAGTATTGTATAATTTGCATTGTCAAAGGTCACACCATGACCTGCATTCCCAGGTTTAGTAAATGAAACGTTTTTCCAGTATGGCAGCTCCTTTGCACAGTGTGTGTATTCATTGTCTGCAATCCAATGTGAAATATGCTACAACTGGTGACGAGGATGTGTTTTAAACCTCATAGTTATTAACAAGGAGTGTTTGTCTTCTTATGTATTGGTGCAAGATTGTGTTTAGGAGAACTCTTAAGAGGAAATTCTGCCAAATATTTTGTGTGTCACCTGTGACTTTGATGGTATGTTCATATACACATTGACTTTCAGTTGTTGTTTGCCAACTCGTGTAGCGTACACATGAACTGTCTTGTTATGTGACTGACCTTCTGATGAACTATGGCGTTTGTAAATGCACTCATCGGTAGGATCGACCCTTTTGACCGGTCCGAGGAGGACTGGCATACATATGTAGAGCGCTTAGATCAGTATTTTGAGGCCAATAACATCAAGAACAAAAAGGTTCCTGCGTTTATTAGTTTAATTTGGCCCAAAACTTATGGACTGTTGAAAAATCTTCTCGCTCCGGAAAAACCAATTTCTACAAAGAATTGGTTGATATTTTGGGGAAACACCTTGCCCCCAAACCACTCGTCATTGCAGAGAGATTTCGCTTCCACAAGCGTGATCAGCGGGAAGGCGAGTCTGTCACTGCATACCTTGCAGAATTGAGGCGGTTGACCGAATATTGTGAGTTTGGAGATTATCTTTGCGGTGCACTTCGTGATCGTCTTGTGTGTGGTCTGCGAGCCGGAAACATCACTAAACGCCTACTCGCAGAGGCAAAGCTCACACTCAAGAAAGACATTGATATTGCGACAGCTATGGAAGCTGCAGCAAAGGACGCCGTTGAATTTCAACAGCAAATTAAATCAGAGTCAACCGTTCATAAATTTGAGACATTCCCCGAATCAGTGTCGTTTCAAGGATGCAACATGCCATGGATGCAACAAAAAGGGACATATCCGTCCAGCGTGTCGGTCGAAATCTGACTAACAACCCAGTCGTGTCTGAAATGACTGAAAATGATGATGATGATTCGTCAGTGTTTGTCGGGCGACTGGGCATTAACAAGTTGGATCGGAACAAAGATAGTACCATTTGGGTGCCACTATCCATTAACGGTGCTCCATTGAGAATGGAACTGGACACTGGATCAGCAGTATCAATCATCTCAAAGGGAGATTATCTGCACAAATTCTCACAGTTGGAGCTACATTCAACCCGTATGAAACTTCAGACATACACTGGTGAGAAAATAACACCAGTTGGGTTGTTGCGTGTGAGTATTGCCTACCAAGGACAACAATTCTTTGGAGAGTTATATGTTGTCGACCGTGGAGGACCAGCCTTATTAGGACGGGACTGGCTCACACACATTAAGTTGGACTGGCCAAATATTATGGCACTGTCTGTGGAAAATCATGTTGATACCACAGCTAAGCTGACAGCCTTACTTGAGGAGTATGATGAGCTCTTCAAAGAAGAAATTGGGGAACTTAAAGGTATCAAAGGTAACCTGATACTTAGAGAGAATGCTCAACCAGTTTTCCTGAAGGCTAGACAAGTGCCCTATGCACTAAGGCCCAAAATTGAAGCAGAACTTGTCAAACTTGAACGTGAGAACATAATTACACCCGTGGAGACTAGTGAATGGGCAACACCCATTGTGCCCGTCGCAAAGAAAAGTGGCGGAGTACGCATCTGCGGAGACTTTAAAGTGACTGTAAACGCTAATCTGCAGACTGAACAATATCCCTTGCCCAAGATTGAGGATATTTTCGCGACACTTGCTGGTGGTCAGCGATTTAGTAAGCTTGATTTGAGACAGGCTTATCTTCATATGGTGATGAATGAGGAGTCAAGTGATTTACTCACCTTGAACACTCACAAGGGACTGTACAAGATGAACCGCCTCGCGTTCGGTGTGTCGTCGGCCCCCACAATGTGGCAATGCGCAATGGAACAAATTTTGCAGGGAGTTCCAGGGGTACAGTGTATCCTGGATGATATGATAATCACTGGCCGTAATGACACAGAGCACCTCCACAATCTGCAAAGAGTGCTCAAGGTTCTGCGTGATCGCGGACTGTGACTTAATAAGTCGAAATGCGAGTTCTTTAAGAAAAAAGTGACCTACTGTGGGCATGAAATTGATGCCCAGGGATTACACAAGACCCAGGAAAAGATACGTGCGGTCAATAATGCTCCACCTCCTTTGAACGTAAGTCAAGTTCGCTCGTTTCTCGGGCTCGTTAACTATTATCATTGGTTTTTGCCTGACTTAGCAACAGTGTTACACCCACTTAACCAGTTGTTGGAGAAGAATCACAAGTGGGAGTGGACCGTGGAATGTAACAAGGCATTCAAACTGGCTAAGACACTGATTACATCTGATGAAGTGCTTACACACTACGATCCAGCCTTGCCAGTAAAGTTAGCCTGTGATGCTTCGCCTTACGAATTGGGCGCAGTCATGTCGCATGTAATGCCCAATAACACTGAGCGACCAATTGCATACGCTTCTCGCATGCTATCTTCTGCAGAGCATAACTACTCTCAAATCGACAAGGAAACTTTGGCACTAGTTTGGGGTGTCAAAAAGTTTAATAACTATCTACAGGGACGGAAGTATACATTGGTTACTGATCATCAACCACTAACTTCCATGTTCCATCCTGCTAAGAGTGTTCCCACGACAACAGCATCAGGTATGGTGCGATATGCTCTTTTCCTTGCTAGCCACGACTACGAAAAAGAATATAAGAGCACCACGAAGCACTGTAATGCGGATGGACTTTCGCGACTGCCAGTACCTGAGGTTCGGGTTGAAGACATTGACCCGGATGATCTTCTCCACATGTCTCAGCTGGAGAAAATGCCAGTCACTAGTGCTCAGGTACGCAAAGAAACAGCTCGTGACATTGTGCTCTCCCAAGCTTGTAATTTTACCATGAAAGGATGGTCGAACGCGTATGACACGGAACTAAAACCCTTCAATGTACACAGGAATGAACTTTCACTGCATGACGGCTGTCTAATGTGGGGATTACGTGTGATAATTCCACTGAAACTACGTGAGACCATTCTCGCTGAGTTGCATCAGGGTCACTTGGGAGTTGTCAAAATGAAAAAACTCGCACATGGATATGTGTGGTGGCCTAGACTTGATAATGACATCGAACGACTTGCCAAAGGTTGTGCTGGATGCCAACAAGTACAGCACAATCCCAAGTCTGCACCACTCCACACATGGGAGTGGCCCACAACGCCTTGGCAGCGTATTCATATTGACTATGCTGGCCCATTTCTTGGCCAAATGTTTCTTGTGGTTGTGGACACCCACTCTAAGTGGCCCGAGGTTGTGAGCACGAAATCTGCAGACTTTACGTGCACAATTGAAATTCTACGCAGCATTTTCGCTCGGAATGGAGTGCCAGAGCAGTTAGTCAGCGATAACGGCCCACAGTTTCTGTCGGACGAGTTTCAAACATTTCTGAAGCGTAACGGGGTCAAGCATATTACATGTGCCCCGTACCACCCTTCCACAAATGGGCTCGCTGAACGATTCGTTCAAACCTTCAAACAAGCGCTGAAATCAATGAGTGGGGAGAAGGGTTCCACAACAGCCAAATTGGCTAACTTTCTGTTTGCATACAGGAGTGCCCCACACAGCACAACCGGACAATCTCCAGCAATGTTGTTTGTGGGAAGAAACCTTCGTTCACGATTGGATATTCTAAAGCCTAATGTCCGTCGTCATGTCAACAACAAGCAAATGGATCAGACTGCATCACACACATCTGCCAATGTAACACGTGAGTTTCACATTGGCCAAACTGTCTCCGTTCGCGACTACAGAGGCAAACAGAAATGGATACCTGGTGTGGTACATGCTCGCACTGGACCCGTGTCCTATGAAGTTTGTGTCGGGCCAAACATGATTTGGCGCCGCCATATTGACCAACTTCTCGACTCCGACATTGGGAAACCCCCTGATCTCAATGTACCTGTACCCTATGATGTCATACCACAATTCGTACTGTCGGTAATGGACAATCATACGCCAACACCAGTTGAACCGGACCTTACTGTACCTAGTGAAACGTCATCACCTACTAACTCTTCCATGTCGGGTAGTCCTCATGTTGTTGAACGCCGCTACCCCGCACGCGAACATAAACCTCCAGATAAACTCAATTTATAACTGACTGAACAAAAACAGCTTGCGGTTAAAACCATCACTGTAACTTCGTAAAATGGATACAGGCATTAGTTAGCAGTAGAGCATAGAAAACAAAAGAAGAAGATTTTGTTGAAAGTCAAAGTTTAGTTTTTATCCACAAAAAAAAAAGAATTGCCATGTTTACTTCAATATTTAAAGGACATTATATACTCATTTTTGGATGTTCACTTGAACAAATTGTTTTGAACTGTTGTTTTACTACATTTGATGGATCACTGTTTTATGATTATTGTTTACCGAATATGTTGAACATTGAAATCAACTTCATACTTAGTGGGGAGGAAATGTGATATATTTGCTTTGGCCCAATTGGCTACACCCAGCTAATAAATATTTAGTATTGTATAATTTGCATACAGCTATGTCAAAGGTCACATCATGAGCTGCATTCCCAGGTTTAGTAAATAAAACGTTTTTCCTGTATGGCGGCTCCTTTGCACAGTGTGTGTATTCACTGTCTGCAATCCAATGTGAAATACGCTATGAAGTTCAAAAAAACTCTCTCTTTTTGTCAAAATATATTTTGGAACCAATAAACCAGGATGCCAAAGTAATTGAGGTCCCTAACACCTACCTACAACAGTGATGGTAAACTCGCAAGATCCAACATTCATTGCAGAATCACTAACACTGCAGTTTACTGTTGTTGTGCCTACTGCAAAGCTGTCCGATGACATCACAGCATTGCCCGAACTGTCAACACATGTAATATTACTTGAAATAACAGCAGCATCGACAACGTCATAAGCTGATGGTGATGGTGCCCAAGTCACACTTGCATTTGCCATTCCTGGATCAACAGTCATTGAAGGTACAGTTGCAGGACAAGTCACAATTGGAGCTTCGTCGTCTGGCAAAAGAAAACAAACAATGTTTTAAACATTGTCTTCAAACAAGCCAAGTTCAAAAATAACTCTTTCTTTTTGTCAAAATATATTTTGGAAGCAATAAAACAAGATGTCAAAATAATTTAGGTTCCTAGCACCTACCTACGACAGTGATGGTAAACTCGCAAGATCCAACATTCATTGCAGAATCACTAACACTGCAGTTTACTGTTGTTGTGCCTACTGCAAAGCTATCCGATGACATCACAGCATTGCCCGAACTGTCAACACATGTAATATTACTTGAAATAACAGCAGCATCAACAACGTCATAAGCTGATGGTGATGGTGCCCAAGTCACACTTGCATTTGCCATTCCTGGATCAACAGTCATTGAAGGTACAGTTGCAGGACAAGTCACAATTGGAGCTTCATCGTCTGGCAAAAGATAACAAACAATGTTTTAAACATTGTCTTCATACAAGCCAAGTTGAAAATCACTTTCTTTTTGTCAAAATATATTTTGGAACGAATAAAACAGGATGTCAAAATAATTTAGCTCCCTAACACCTACCTACGACAGTGATGGTAAACTCGCAAGATCCAACATTCATTGCAGAATCACTAACACTGCAGTTTACTGTTGTTGTGCCTAATGCAAAGCTGTCCGATGACATCACAGCATTGCCCGAACTGTCAACACATGTAATATTACTTGAAATAACAGCAGCATCAACAACGTCATAAGCTGATGGTGGTGGTGCCCAAGTCACACTTGCATTTGCCATTCCTGGATCAACAGTCATTGAAGGTACAGTGGCAGGACAAGTCACAATTGGAGCTTCGTCGTCTGGCAAAAGAAAACAAACAATGTTTCAAAAATTGTCTTCATACAAGCCAAGTTCCAAAATATCCCTCTCTTTTTGTCAAAATATATTTTGGAACTAATATAAAACAGAATGTCAAATTAATGTAGGTTCCTAGCACCTACCTAAGACAGTGATGGTAAACTCGCAAGATCCAACATTCATTGCAGAATCACTAACACTGCAGTTTACTGTTGTTGTGCCTACTGCAAAGCTGTCCGATGACATCACAGCATTGCCCGAACTGTCAACACATGTAATATTACTTGAAATAACAGCAGAATCAACAACGTCATAAGCTGATGGTGACGGTGCCCAAGTCACACTTGCATTTGCCTTTCCTGGATCAACAGTCATTGAAGGTACAGTTGCAGGACAAGTCACAATTGGAGCTTCATCGTCTGGCAACAGAAAACAAACAATGTTTTAAACATTGTCTTCATACAAGCCAAGTTGAAAATCACTCTTTCTTTTTGTTAAAATACATTTTGGAACCAATAAAACAGGATGTCAAAATAATTTAGCTCCCTAACACCTACCTACGACAGTGATGGTAAACTCGCAAGATCCAACATTCATTGCAGAATCACTAACACTGCAGTTTACTGTTGTTGTGCCTACTGCAAAGCTGTCCGATGACATCACAGCATTGCCCGAACTGTCAACACATGTAATATTACTTGAAATAACAGCAACATCAACAACGTCATAAGCTGATGGTGACGGTGCCCAAGTAACACTTGCATTTGCCATTCCTGGATCAACAGTCATTGAAGGTACAGTGGCAGGACAAGTCACAATTGGAGCTTCGTCGTCTGGCAAAAGAAAATGAAAAACAATGTTTTAAACATTGTCTTCATACAAGCCAAGTTCAAAAATATCTCTCTCTCTTTTTGTCAAAATATATTTTGTAACCAATAAAACAGGATGTCAAAATAATTTCGATCCCTAACACCTACCTACAACAGTGATGGTAAACTCGCAAGATCCAACATTCATTGCAGAATCACTAACGCTGCAATTTACTGTTGTTGTGCCTACTGCAAAGCTGTCCGATGACATCAAAGCATTGCCCGAATTGTCAACACATGTAATATTACTTGAAATAACAGCAGCATCAACTACGTCATAAGCTGATGGTGATGGTGCCCAAGTCACACTTGCATTTGCCATTCCTGGATCAACAGTCATTGAAGGTACATTTGCAGGACAAGTCACAATTGGAGCTTCGTCGTCTGGCAAAAAAAACACAAACAATGTTTTAAATATTGTCTTCATACAAGCCAAGTTCAAAAATAACTCTTTCTTTTTGTCAAAATATATTTTGGAACCAATGAAACAAGATGTAAAAATAATTTAGGTTCCTAGCACCTACCTACAACAGTGATGGTAAACTCGCAAGATCCAACATTCATTGCAGAATCACTAACACTGCAGTTAACTGTTGTTGTGCCTACTGCAAAGCTGTCCGATGACATCACAGCATTGCTCGAACTGTCAACACATGTAATATTACTTGAAATAACAGCAACATCAACAACGTCATAAGCTGATGGTGACGGTACCCAAGTCACACTTGCATTTGCCATTCCTGGATCAACAGTCATTGAAGGTACAGTGGCAGGACAAGTCACAATTGGAGCTTCGTCATCTGGCAAAAAAAACACAAACGATGTTTTAAACATTGTCTTCAAACAAGCCAAGTTCAAAAATAACTCTTTTTTTTGGTCAAAATATATTTTGGAACCAATTAAACAAGATGTCAAAATAACTTAGGTTCCTAGCACCTACCTACAACAGTGATGGTAAACTCGCAAGATCCAACATTCATTGCAGAATCACTAACACTGCAATTTACTGTTGTTGTGCCTACTGCAAAGCTGTCCGATGACATCACAGCATTGCTCGAACTGTCAACACATGTAATATTACTTGAAATAACAGCAGCATCAACTACGTCATAAGCTGATGGTGATGGTGCCCAAGTCACACTTGCATTTGCCATTCCTGGATCAACAGTCATTGAAGGTACAGTTGCAGGACAAGTCACAATTGGAGCTTCGTCGTCTGGCAAAAGAAAACAAACAATGTTTTAAACATTGTCTTCATACAAGCCAAGTTCAAAAATAACTCTCTCTTTTTGTCAAAATATATTTTGTAACCAATAAAACAGGATGTCAAAATAATCTAGATCCCTAACACCTACCTACGACAGTGATGGTAAACTCGCAAGATCCAACATTCATTGCAGAATCACTAACACTGCAGTTTACTGTTGTTGTGCCTACTGCAAAGCTGTCCGATGACATCACAGCATTGCCCGAACTGTCAACACATGTAATATTACTTGAAATAACAGCAACATCAACAACGTCATAAGCTGATGGAGATGGTGCCCAAGTCACACTTGCATTTGCCATTCCTGGATCAACAGTCATTGAAGGTACAGTTGCAGGACAAGTCACAATTGGAGCTTCATCGTCTGGCAAAAGATAACAAACAATGTTTTAAACATTGTCTTCATACAAGCCAAGTTGAAAATCACTCTTTCTTTTTGTCAAAATATATTTTGGAACGAATAAAACAAGATGTCAAAATAATTTAGCTCCCTAACACCTACCTACAACAGTGATGGTAAACTCGCAAGATCCAACATTCATTGCAGAATCACTAACACTGCAGTTTACTGTTGTTGTGCCTACTGCAAAGCTGTCCGATGACATCACAGCATTGCCCGAACTGTCAACACATGTAATATTACTTGAAATAACAGCAACATCAACAACGTCATAAGCTGATGGTGACGGTACCCAAGTCACACTTGCATTTGCCATTCCTGGATCAACAGTCATTGAAGGTACAGTGGCAGGACAAGTCACAATTGGAGCTTCGTCATCTGGCAAAAAAAACACAAACGATGTTTTAAACATTGTCTTCAAACAAGCCAAGTTCAAAAATAACTCTTTTTTTTTTTCAAAATATATTTTGGAACCAATTAAACAAGATGTCAAAATAATTTAGGTTCCTAGCACCTACCTACAACAGTGATGGTAAACTCGCAAGATCCAACATTCATTGCAGAATCACTAACACTGCAGTTTACTGTTGTTGTGCCTACTGCAAAGCTGTCCGATGACATCACAGCATTGCCAGAACTGTCAACACATGTAATATTACTTGAAATAACAGCAGAATCAACAACGTCAAAAGCTGATGGTGACGGTGCCCAAGTCACACTTGCATTTGCCATTCCTGGATCAACAGTCATTGAAGGTACAGTTGCAGGACAAGTCACAATTGGAGCTTCGTCGTCTGGCAAAAGATAACAAACAATGTTTTAAACATTGTCTCCATACAAGCCAAGTTGAAAATCACTCTTTCTTTTTGTCAAAATATATTTTGGAACGAATAAAACAGGATGTCAAAATAATTTAGCTCCCTAACACCTACCTACAACAGTGATGGTAAACTCGCAAGATCCAACATTCATTGCAGAATCACTAACACTGCAGTTTACTGTTGTTGTGCCTACTGCAAAGCTGTCCGATGACATCACAGCATTGCCAGAACTGTCAACACATGTAATATTACTTGAAATAACAGCAGAATCAACAACGTCAAAAGCTGATGGTGACGGTGCCCAAGTCACACTTGCATTTGCCATTCCTGGATCAACAGTCATTGAAGGTACAGTTGCAGGACAAGTCACAATTGGAGCTTCGTCGTCTGGCAAAAGAAAACAAACAATGTTTTAAACATTGTCTCCATACAAGCCAAGTTGAAAATCACTCTTTCTTTTTGTCAAAATATATTTTGGAACGAATAAAACAGGATGTCAAAATAATTTAGCTCCCTAACACCTACCTACGACAGTGATGGTAAACTCGCAAGATCCAACATTCATTGCAGAATCACTAACACTGCAGTTTACTGTTGTTGTGCCTACTGCAAAGCTGTCCGATGACATCACAGCATTGCTCGAACTGTCAACACATGTAATATTACTTGAAATAACAGCAACATCAACAACGTCATAAGCTGATGGTGACGGTACCCAAGTCACACTTGCATTTGCCATTCCTGGATCAACAGTCATTGAAGGTACAGTGGCAGGACAAGTCACAATTGGAGCTTCGTCGTCTGGCAAAAAAACACAAACGATGTTTTAAACATTGTCTTCAAACAAGCCAAGTTCCAAAATAACTCTTTTTTTTGGTCAAAATATATTTTGGAACCAATTAAACAAGATGTCAAAATAATTTAGGTTCCTAGCACCTACCTACAACAGTGATGGTAAACTCGCAAGATCCAACATTCATTGCAGAATCACTAACACTGCAGTTTACTGTTGTTGTGCCTACTGCAAAGCTGTCCGATGACATCACAGCATTGCCAGAACTGTCAACACATGTAATATTACTTGAAATAACAGCAGAATCAACAACGTCAAAAGCTGATGGTGACGGTGCCCAAGTCACACTTGCATTTGCCATTCCTGGATCAACAGTCATTGAAGGTACAGTTGCAGGACAAGTCACAATTGGAGCTTCGTCGTCTGGCAAAAGATAACAAACAATGTTTTAAACATTGTCTCCATACAAGCCAAGTTGAAAATCACTCTTTCTTTTTGTCAAAATATATTTTGGAACGAATAAAACAGGATGTCAAAATAATTTAGCTCCCTAACACCTACCTACAACAGTGATGGTAAACTCGCAAGATCCAACATTCATTGCAGAATCACTAACACTGCAGTTTACTGTTGTTGTGCCTACTGCAAAGCTGTCCGATGACATCACAGCATTGCCAGAACTGTCAACACATGTAATATTACTTGAAATAACAGCAGAATCAACAACGTCAAAAGCTGATGGTGACGGTGCCCAAGTCACACTTGCATTTGCCATTCCTGGATCAACAGTCATTGAAGGTACAGTTGCAGGACAAGTCACAATTGGAGCTTCGTCGTCTGGCAAAAGAAAACAAACAATGTTTTAAACATTGTCTCCATACAAGCCAAGTTGAAAATCACTCTTTCTTTTTGTCAAAATATATTTTGGAACGAATAAAACAGGATGTCAAAATAATTTAGCTCCCTAACACCTACCTACGACAGTGATGGTAAACTCGCAAGATCCAACATTCATTGCAGAATCACTAACACTGCAGTTTACTGTTGTTGTGCCTACTGCAAAGCTGTCCGATGACATCACAGCATTGCTCGAACTGTCAACACATGTAATATTACTTGAAATAACAGCAACATCAACAACGTCATAAGCTGATGGTGACGGTACCCAAGTCACACTTGCATTTGCCATTCCTGGATCAACAGTCATTGAAGGTACAGTGGCAGGACAAGTCACAATTGGAGCTTCGTCGTCTGGCAAAAAAACACAAACGATGTTTTAAACATTGTCTTCAAACAAGCCAAGTTCCAAAATAACTCTTTTTTTTGGTCAAAATATATTTTGGAACCAATTAAACAAGATGTCAAAATAATTTAGGTTCCTAGCACCTACCTACAACAGTGATGGTAAACTCGCAAGATCCAACATTCATTGCAGAATCACTAACACTGCAGTTTACTGTTGTTGTGCCTACTGCAAAGCTGTCTGATGACATCACAGCATTGCCCGAACTGTCAACACATGTAATATTACTTGAAATAACAGCAGAATCAACAACGTCAAAAGCTGATGGTGACGGTGCCCAAATCACACTTGCATATGCCATTCCTGGATCAACAGTCATTGAAGATACAGTGGCAGGACAAGTCACAATTGGAGCTTCGTCATCTGGCAAAAGAAAACAAACAATGTTTTATACATTGTCTTCATACAAGCCAAGTTCAAAAATAACTCTCTCTTTTTGTCAAAATATATTTTGGAACCAATGAAACAAGATGTAAAAATAATTTAGGTTCCTAGCACCTACCTACAACAGTGATGGTAAACTCGCAAGATCCAACATTCATTGCAGAATCACTAACACTGCAGTTTACTGTTGTTGTGCCTACTGCAAAGCTGTCCGATGACATCACAGCATTGCCCGAACTGTCAACACATGTAATATTACTTGAAATAACAGCAACATCAACAACGTCATAAGCTGATGGTGACGGTACCCAAGTCACACTTGCATTTGCCTTTCCTGGATCAACAGTCATTGAAGGTACAGTTGCAGGACAAGTCACAATTGGAGCTTCATCGTCTGGCAACAGAAAACAAACAATGTTTTAAACATTGTCTTCATACAAGCCAAGTTGAAAATCACTCTTTCTTTTTGTTAAAATACATTTTGGAACTAATATAAAACAGAATGTCAAATTAATGTAGGTTCCTAGCACCTACCTAAGACAGTGATGGTAAACTCGCAAGATCCAACATTCATTGCAGAATCACTAACACTGCAGTTTACTGTTGTTGTGCCTACTGCAAAGCTGTCCGATGACATCACAGCATTGCCCGAACTGTCAACACATGTAATATTACTTGAAATAACAGCAGAATCAACAACGTCATAAGCTGATGGTGACGGTGCCCAAGTCACACTTGCATTTGCCTTTCCTGGATCAACAGTCATTGAAGGTACAGTTGCAGGACAAGTCACAATTGGAGCTTCGTCATCTGGCAAAAAAAACACAAACGATGTTTTAAACATTGTCTTCAAACAAGCCAAGTTCAAAAATAACTCTTTTTTTTGGTCAAAATATATTTTGGAACCAATTAAACAAGATGTCAAAATAATTTAGGTTCCTAGCACCTACCTACAACAGTGATGGTAAACTCGCAAGATCCAACATTCATTGCAGAATCACTAACACTGCAGTTTACTGTTGTTGTGCCTACTGCAAAGCTGTCTGATGACATCACAGCATTGCCAAAACTGTCAACACATGTAATATTACTTGAAATAACAGCAGAATCAACAACGTCAAAAGCTGATGGTGACGGTGCCCAAGTCACACTTGCATTTGCCATTCCTGGATCAACAGTCATTGAAGGTACAGTTGCAGGACAAGTCACAATTGGAGCTTCGTCGTCTGGCAAAAGAAAACAAACAATGTTTTAAACATTGTCTCCATACAAGCCAAGTTGAAAATCACTCTTTCTTTTTGTCAAAATATATTTTGGAACGAATAAAACAGGATGTCAAAATAATTTAGCTCCCTAACACCTACCTACGACAGTGATGGTAAACTCGCAAGATCCAACATTCATTGCAGAATCACTAACACTGCAGTTTACTGTTGTTGTGCCTACTGCAAAGCTGTCCGATGACATCACAGCATTGCCCGAACTGTCAACACATGTAATATTACTTGAAATAACAGCAACATCAACAACGTCATAAGCTGATGGTGATGGTGCCCAAGTCACACTTGCATTTGCCATTCCTGGATCAACAGTCATTGAAGGTACAGTTGCAGGACAAGTCACAATTGGAGCTTCATCGTCTGGCAAAAGATAACAAACAATGTTTTAAACATTGTCTTCATACAAGCCAAGTTGAAAATCACTCTTTCTTTTTGTCAAAATATATTTTGGAACGAATAAAACAGGATGTCAAAATAATTTAGCTCCCTAACACCTACCTACGACAGTGATGGTAAACTCGCAAGATCCAACATTCATTGCAGAATCACTAACACTGCAGTTTACTGTTGTTGTGCCTACTGCAAAGCTGTCCGATGACATCACAGCATTGCCCGAACTGTCAACACATGTAATATTACTTGAAATAACAGCAACATCAACAACGTCATAAGCTGATGGTGACGGTACCCAAGTCACACTTGCATTTGCCATTCCTGGATCAACAGTCATTGAAGGTACAGTGGCAGGACAAGTCACAATTGGAGCTTCGTCATCTGGCAAAAAAAACACAAACGATGTTTTAAACATTGTCTTCAAACAAGCCAAGTTCAAAAATAACTCTTTTTTTTGGTCAAAATATATTTTGGAACCAATTAAACAAGATGTCAAAATAATTTAGGTTCCTAGCACCTACCTACAACAGTGATGGTAAACTCGCAAGATCCAACATTCATTGCAGAATCACTAACACTGCAGTTTACTGTTGTTGTGCCTACTGCAAAGCTGTCCGATGACATCACAGCATTGCCAGAACTGTCAACACATGTAATATTACTTGAAATAACAGCAGAATCAACAACGTCAAAAGCTGATGGTGACGGTGCCCAAGTCACACTTGCATTTGCCATTCCTGGATCAACAGTCATTGAAGGTACAGTTGCAGGACAAGTCACAATTGGAGCTTCGTCGTCTGGCAAAAGATAACAAACAATGTTTTAAACATTGTCTCCATACAAGCCAAGTTGAAAATCACTCTTTCTTTTTGTCAAAATATATTTTGGAACGAATAAAACAGGATGTCAAAATAATTTAGCTCCCTAACACCTACCTACAACAGTGATGGTAAACTCGCAAGATCCAACATTCATTGCAGAATCACTAACACTGCAGTTTACTGTTGTTGTGCCTACTGCAAAGCTGTCCGATGACATCACAGCATTGCCAGAACTGTCAACACATGTAATATTACTTGAAATAACAGCAGAATCAACAACGTCAAAAGCTGATGGTGACGGTGCCCAAGTCACACTTGCATTTGCCATTCCTGGATCAACAGTCATTGAAGGTACAGTTGCAGGACAAGTCACAATTGGAGCTTCGTCGTCTGGCAAAAGAAAACAAACAATGTTTTAAACATTGTCTCCATACAAGCCAAGTTGAAAATCACTCTTTCTTTTTGTCAAAATATATTTTGGAACGAATAAAACAGGATGTCAAAATAATTTAGCTCCCTAACACCTACCTACGACAGTGATGGTAAACTCGCAAGATCCAACATTCATTGCAGAATCACTAACACTGCAGTTTACTGTTGTTGTGCCTACTGCAAAGCTGTCCGATGACATCACAGCATTGCTCGAACTGTCAACACATGTAATATTACTTGAAATAACAGCAACATCAACAACGTCATAAGCTGATGGTGACGGTACCCAAGTCACACTTGCATTTGCCATTCCTGGATCAACAGTCATTGAAGGTACAGTGGCAGGACAAGTCACAATTGGAGCTTCGTCGTCTGGCAAAAAAACACAAACGATGTTTTAAACATTGTCTTCAAACAAGCCAAGTTCCAAAATAACTCTTTTTTTTGGTCAAAATATATTTTGGAACCAATTAAACAAGATGTCAAAATAATTTAGGTTCCTAGCACCTACCTACAACAGTGATGGTAAACTCGCAAGATCCAACATTCATTGCAGAATCACTAACACTGCAGTTTACTGTTGTTGTGCCTACTGCAAAGCTGTCTGATGACATCACAGCATTGCCCGAACTGTCAACACATGTAATATTACTTGAAATAACAGCAGAATCAACAACGTCAAAAGCTGATGGTGACGGTGCCCAAATCACACTTGCATATGCCATTCCTGGATCAACAGTCATTGAAGATACAGTGGCAGGACAAGTCACAATTGGAGCTTCGTCATCTGGCAAAAGAAAACAAACAATGTTTTATACATTGTCTTCATACAAGCCAAGTTCAAAAATAACTCTCTCTTTTTGTCAAAATATATTTTGGAACCAATGAAACAAGATGTAAAAATAATTTAGGTTCCTAGCACCTACCTACAACAGTGATGGTAAACTCGCAAGATCCAACATTCATTGCAGAATCACTAACACTGCAGTTTACTGTTGTTGTGCCTACTGCAAAGCTGTCCGATGACATCACAGCATTGCCCGAACTGTCAACACATGTAATATTACTTGAAATAACAGCAACATCAACAACGTCATAAGCTGATGGTGACGGTACCCAAGTCACACTTGCATTTGCCTTTCCTGGATCAACAGTCATTGAAGGTACAGTTGCAGGACAAGTCACAATTGGAGCTTCATCGTCTGGCAACAGAAAACAAACAATGTTTTAAACATTGTCTTCATACAAGCCAAGTTGAAAATCACTCTTTCTTTTTGTTAAAATACATTTTGGAACTAATATAAAACAGAATGTCAAATTAATGTAGGTTCCTAGCACCTACCTAAGACAGTGATGGTAAACTCGCAAGATCCAACATTCATTGCAGAATCACTAACACTGCAGTTTACTGTTGTTGTGCCTACTGCAAAGCTGTCCGATGACATCACAGCATTGCCCGAACTGTCAACACATGTAATATTACTTGAAATAACAGCAGAATCAACAACGTCATAAGCTGATGGTGACGGTGCCCAAGTCACACTTGCATTTGCCTTTCCTGGATCAACAGTCATTGAAGGTACAGTTGCAGGACAAGTCACAATTGGAGCTTCGTCATCTGGCAAAAAAAACACAAACGATGTTTTAAACATTGTCTTCAAACAAGCCAAGTTCAAAAATAACTCTTTTTTTTGGTCAAAATATATTTTGGAACCAATTAAACAAGATGTCAAAATAATTTAGGTTCCTAGCACCTACCTACAACAGTGATGGTAAACTCGCAAGATCCAACATTCATTGCAGAATCACTAACACTGCAGTTTACTGTTGTTGTGCCTACTGCAAAGCTGTCTGATGACATCACAGCATTGCCAAAACTGTCAACACATGTAATATTACTTGAAATAACAGCAGAATCAACAACGTCAAAAGCTGATGGTGACGGTGCCCAAGTCACACTTGCATTTGCCATTCCTGGATCAACAGTCATTGAAGGTACAGTTGCAGGACAAGTCACAATTGGAGCTTCGTCGTCTGGCAAAAGAAAACAAACAATGTTTTAAACATTGTCTCCATACAAGCCAAGTTGAAAATCACTCTTTCTTTTTGTCAAAATATATTTTGGAACGAATAAAACAGGATGTCAAAATAATTTAGCTCCCTAACACCTACCTACGACAGTGATGGTAAACTCGCAAGATCCAACATTCATTGCAGAATCACTAACACTGCAGTTTACTGTTGTTGTGCCTACTGCAAAGCTGTCCGATGACATCACAGCATTGCCCGAACTGTCAACACATGTAATATTACTTGAAATAACAGCAACATCAACAACGTCATAAGCTGATGGTGATGGTGCCCAAGTCACACTTGCATTTGCCATTCCTGGATCAACAGTCATTGAAGGTACAGTTGCAGGACAAGTCACAATTGGAGCTTCATCGTCTGGCAAAAGATAACAAACAATGTTTTAAACATTGTCTTCATACAAGCCAAGTTGAAAATCACTCTTTCTTTTTGTCAAAATATATTTTGGAACGAATAAAACAGGATGTCAAAATTATTTAGCTCCCTAACACCTACCTACGACAGTGATGGTAAACTCGCAAGATCCAACATTCATTGCAGAATCACTAACACTGCAGTTTACTGTTGTTGTGCCTACTGCAAAGCTGTCCGATGACATCACAGCATTGCCCGAACTGTCAACACATGTAATATTACTTGAAATAACAGCAACATCAACAACGTCATAAGCTGATGGTGACGGTACCCAAGTCACACTTGCATTTGCCATTCCTGGATCAACAGTCATTGAAGGTACAGTGGCAGGACAAGTCACAATTGGAGCTTCGTCATCTGGCAAAAAAAACACAAACGATGTTTTAAACATTGTCTTCAAACAAGCCAAGTTCAAAAATAACTCTTTTTTTTGGTCAAAATATATTTTGGAACCAATTAAACAAGATGTCAAAATAATTTAGGTTCCTAGCACCTACCTACAACAGTGATGGTAAACTCGCAAGATCCAACATTCATTGCAGAATCACTAACACTGCAGTTTACTGTTGTTGTGCCTACTGCAAAGCTGTCTGATGACATCACAGCATTGCCAGAACTGTCAACACATGTAATATTACTTGAAATAACAGCAGAATCAACAACGTCAAAAGCTGATGGTGACGGTGCCCAAGTCACACTTGCATTTGCCATTCCTGGATCAACAGTCATTGAAGGTACAGTTGCAGGACAAGTCACAATTGGAGCTTCGTCGTCTGGCAAAAGAAAACAAACAATGTTTTAAACATTGTCTCCATACAAGCCAAGTTGAAAATCACTCTTTCTTTTTGTCAAAATATATTTTGGAACGAATAAAACAGGATGTCAAAATAATTTAGCTCCCTAACACCTACCTACGACAGTGATGGTAAACTCGCAAGATCCAACATTCATTGCAGAATCACTAACACTGCAGTTTACTGTTGTTGTGCCTACTGCAAAGCTGTCCGATGACATCACAGCATTGCCCGAACTGTCAACACATGTAATATTACTTGAAATAACAGCAACATCAACAACGTCATAAGCTGATGGTGACGGTACCCAAGTCACACTTGCATTTGCCATTCCTGGATCAACAGTCATTGAAGGTACATTTGCAGGACAAGTCACAATTGGAGCTTCGTCGTCTGGCAAAAAAACACAAACGATGTTTTAAACATTGTCTTCAAACAAGCCAAGTTCAAAAATAACTCTTTTTTTTGGTCAAAATATATTTTGGAACCAATTAAACAAGATGTCAAAATAATTTAGGTTCCTAGCACCTACCTACAACAGAGATGGTAAACTCGCAAGATCCAACATTCATTGCAGAATCACTAACACTGCAGTTTACTGTTGTTGTGCCTACTGCAAAGCTGTCTGATGACATCACAGCATTGCCCGAACTGTCAACACATGTAATATTACTTGAAATAACAGCAGAATCAACAACGTCAAAAGCTGATGGTGACGGTGCCCAAGTCACACTTGCATTTGCCATTCCTGGATCAACAGTCATTGAAGATACAGTGGCAGGACAAGTCACAATTGGAGCTTCGTCATCTGGCAAAAGAAAACAAACAATGTTTTATACATTGTCTTCATACAAGCCAAGTTCAAAAATAACTCTCTCGTTTTGTCAAAATATATTTTGTAACAAATAAAACAGGATGTCAAAATAGTTTAGATCCCTAACACCTACCTACGACAGTGATGGTAAACTCGCAAGATCCAACATTCATTGCAGAATCACTTATACTGCAGTTTACTGTTGTTGTGCCTACTGCAAAGCTGTCCGATGACATCACAGCATTGCCCGAACTGTCAACACATGTAATATTACTTGAAATAACAGCAGCATCAACAACGTCATAAGCTGATGGTGGTGGTGCCCAAGTCACACTTGCATTTGCCATTCCTGGATCAACAGTCATTGAAGGTACAGTGGCAGGACAATTCACAATTGGAGCTTCGTCGTCTGGCAAAAAAAAACAGAACAATGTTTTAAACATTGTCTTCATACAAGCCAAGTTCAAAATAACTCTCTCGTTTTGTCAAAATATATTTTGTAACCAATAAAACAGGATGTCAAAATAATTTAGATCCATAACACCTACCTACAACAGTGATGGTAAACTCGCAAGATCCAACATTCATTGCAGAATCACTTATACTGCAGTTTACTGTTGTTGTGCCTACTGCAAAGCTGTCCGATGACATCACAGCATTGCCCGAACTGTCAACACATGTAATATTACTTGAAATAACAGCAGCATCAACAACGTCATAAGCTGATGGTGGTGGTGCCCAAGTCACACTTGCATTTGCCATTCCTGGATCAACAGTCATTGAAGGTACAGTGGCAGGACAAGTCACAATTGGAACTTCGTCGTCTGGCGAAAAAAACACAAACAATGTTTAAAACATTGTCTTCATACAAGCCAAGTTCAAAAATAACTCTTTCTTTTTGACAAAATATATTTTGGAACCAATAAAACAGGATGTCAAAATAATTTAGGTTCCTAGCACCTACCTACGACAGTGATGGTAAACTCGCAAGATCCAACATTCATTGCAGAATCACTAACACTGCAGTTTACTGTTGTTGTGCCTACTGCAAAGCTGTCCGATGACATCACAGCATTGCCCGAACTGTCAACACATGTAATATTACTTGAAATAACAGCAACATCAACAACGTCATAAGCTGATGGTGATGGTGACCAAGTCACACTTGCATTTGCCATTCCTGGATCAACAGTCATTGAAGATACAGTGGCAGGACAAGTCACAATTGGAGCTTCGTCGTCTGGCAAAAGAAAACAAACAATGTTTTAAACATTGTCTTCATACAAGCCAAGTTGAAAATCACTCTTTCTTTTTGTCAAAATATATTTTGGAACCAATAAAACAGGATGTCAAAATAATTTAGATCCCTAACACCTACCTACAACAGTGATGGTAAACTCGCAAGATCCAACATTCATTGCAGAATCACTTATACTGCAGTTTACTGTTGTTGTGCCTACTGCAAAGCTGTCCGATGACATCACAGCATTGCCCGAACTGTCAACACATGTAATATTACTTGAAATAACAGCAGCATCAACAACGTCATAAGCTGATGGTGGTGGTGCCCATGTCACACTTGCATTTGCCATTCCTGGATCAACAGTCATTGAAGGTACAGTGGCAGGACAAGTCACAATTGGAGCTTCGTCGTCTGGCAAAAGAAAACAAACAATGTTTCAAAAATTGTCTTCATACAAGCCAAGTTCCAAAATATCCCTCTCTTTTTGTCAAAATATATTTTGGAACTAATATAAAACAGAATGTCAAATTAATGTAGGTTCCTAGCACCTACCTAAGACAGTGATGGTAAACTCGCAAGATCCAACATTCATTGCAGAATCACTAACACTGCAGTTTACTGTTGTTGTGCCTACTGCAAAGCTGTCCGATGACATCACAGCATTGCCCGAACTGTCAACACATGTAATATTACTTGAAATAACAGCAACATCAACAACGTCAAAAGCTGATGGTGACGGTGCCCAAATCACACTTGCATTTGCCATTCCTGGATCAACAGTCATTGAAGATACAGTGGCAGGACAAGTCACAATTGGAGCTTCGTCATCTGGCAAAAGAAAACAAACAATGTTTTATACATTGTCTTCATACAAGCCAAGTTCAAAAATAACTCTTTCTTTTTGTCAAAATATATTTTGGAACCAATAAAACAGGATGTCAAAATAATTTAGGTTCCTAGCACCTACCTACGACAGTGATGGTAAACTCGCAAGATCCAACATTCATTGCAGAATCACTAACACTGCAGTTTACTGTTGTTGTGCCTACTGCAAAGCTGTCCGATGACATCACAGCATTGCCCGAACTGTCAACACATGTAATATTACTTGAAATAACAGCAACATCAACAACGTCATAAGCTGATGGTGATGGTGCCCAAGTCACACTTGCATTTGCCATTCCTGGATCAACAGTCATTGAAGATACAGTGGCAGGACAAGTCACAATTGGAGCTTCGTCGTCTGGCAAAAGAAAACAAACAATGTTTTAAACATTGTCTTCATACAAGCCAAGTTCAAAATCACTCTCTCGTTTTGTCAAAATATATTTTGGAACGAATAAAACAGGATGTCAAAATAATTTAGCTCCCTAACACCTACCTACGACAGTGATGGTAAACTCGCAAGATCCAACATTCATTGCAGAATCACTAACACTGCAGTTTACTGTTGTTGTGCCTACTGCAAAGCTGTCCGATGACATCACAGCATTGCCCGAACTGTCAACACATGTAATATTACTTGAAATAACAGCAACATCAATAACGTCATAAGCTGATGGTGACGGTACCCAAGTCACACTTGCATTTGCCATTCCTGGATCAACAGTCATTGAAGGTACAGTGGCAGGACAAGTCACAATTGGAGCTTCGTCGTCTGGCAAAAAAAACACAAACGATGTTTTAAACATTGTCTTCAAACAAGCCAAGTTCAAAAATAACTCTTTTTTTTGGTCAAAATATATTTTGGAACCAATTAAACAAGATGTCAAAATAATTTAGGTTCCTAGCACCTACCTACAACAGTGATGGTAAACTCGCAAGATCCAACATTCATTGCAGAATCACTAACACTGCAGTTTACTGTTGTTGTGCCTACTGCAAAGCTGTCTGATGACATCACAGCATTGCCCGAACTGTCAACACATGTAATATTACTTGAAATAACAGCAACATCAACAACGTCATAAGCTGATGGTGATGGTGCCCAAGTCACACTTGCATTTGCCATTCCTGGATCAACAGTCATTGAAGGTACAGTGGCAGGACAAGTCACAATTGGAGCTTCATCGTCTGGCAAAAGATAACAAACAATGTTTCAAACATTGTCTTCATACAAGCCAAGTTAAAAAATAACTCTTTCTTTTTGACAAAATATATTTTGTAACCAACAAAACAGGATGTCAAAATAATTTAGATCCCTAACACCAACCTACAACAGTGATGGTAAACTCGCAAGATCCAACATTCATTGCAGAATCACTAACACTGCAATTTACTGTTGTTGTGCCTACTGCAAAGCTGTCCGATGACATCACAGCATAGCCTGAACTGTCAACACATGTAATATTACTTGAAATAACAGCAACATCAACAACGTCATAAGCTGATGGTGATGGTGCCCAAGTCACACTTGCATTTGCCATTCCTGGATCAACAGTCATTGAAGATACAGTGGCAGGACAAGTCACAATTGGAGCTTCGTCATCTGGCAAAAGAAAACATACAATGTTTTATACATTGTCTTCATACAAGCCAAGTTCAAAAATAACTCTCTCGTTTTGTCAAAATATATTTTGTAACCAATAAAACAGGATGTCAAAATAGTTTAGATCCCTAACACCTACCTACGACAGTGATGGTAAACTCGCAAGATCCAACATTCATTGCAGAATCACTTATACTGCAGTTTACTGTTGTTGTGCCTACTGCAAAGCTGTCCGATGACATCACAGTATTGTCCGAACTGTCAACACATGTAATATTACTTGAAATAACAGCAGCATCAACAACGTCATAAGCTGATGGTGGTGGTGCCCAAGTCACACTTGCATTTGCCATTCCTGGATCAACAGTCATTGAAGGTACAGTGGCAGGACAAGTCACAATTGGAGCTTCGTCGTCTGGCAAAAGAAAACAAACAATGTTTCAAAAATTGTCTTCATACAAGCCAAGTTCCAAAATATCCCTCTCTTTTTGTCAAAATATATTTTGGAACTAATATAAAACAGAATGTCAAATTAATGTAGGTTCCTAGCACCTACCTAAGACAGTGATGGTAAACTCGCAAGATCCAACATTCATTGCAGAATCACTAACACTGCAGTTTACTGTTGTTGTGCCTACTGCAAAGCTGTCCGATGACATCACAGCTTTGCCCGAACTGTCAACACATGTAATATTACTTGAAATAACAGCAGCATCAACAACGTCATAAGCTGATGGTGACGGTGCCCAAGTCACACTTGCATTTGCCATTCCTGGATCAACAATCATTGAAGGTACAGTGGCAGGACAAGTCACAATTGGAGCTTCGTCGTCTGGCAAAAGAAAACAGAACAATGTTTTAAACATTGTCTTCATACAAGCCAAGTTCAAAATAACTCTCTCGTTTTGTCAAAATATATTTTGTAACCAATAAAACAGGATGTCAAAATAATTTAGATCCCTAACACCTACCTACAACAGTGATGGTAAACTCGCAAGATCCAACATTCATTGCAGAATCACTTATACTGCAGTTTACTGTTGTTGTGCCTACTGCAAAGCTGTCCGATGACATCACAGCATTGCCCGAACTGTCAACACATGTAATATTACTTGAAATAACAGCAGCATCAACAACGTCATAAGCTGATGGTGGTGGTGCCCAAGTCACACTTGCATTTGCCATTCCTGGATCAACAGTCATTGAAGGTACAGTTGCAGGACAAGTCACAATTGGAGCTTCGTCGTCTGGCAAAAAAAACACAAACAATGTTTTAAACATTGTCTTCATACAAGCCAAGTTCAAAAATAACTCTTTCTTTTTGACAAAATATATTTTGGAACCAATAAAACAGGATGTCAAAATAATTTAGGTTCCTAGCACCTACCTACGACAGTGATGGTAAACTCGCAAGATCCAACATTCATTGCAGAATCACTAACACTGCAGTTTACTGTTGTTGTGCCTACTGCAAAGGTGTCCGATGACATCACAGCATTGCCCGAACTGTCAACACATGTAATATTACTTGAAATAACAGCAACATCAACAACGTCATAAGCTGATGGTGATGGTGCCCAAGTCACACTTGCATTTGCCATTCCTGGATCAACAGTCATTGAAGATACAGTGGCAGGACAAGTCACAATTGGAGCTTCGTTGTCTGGCAAAAGAAAACAAACAATGTTTTAAACATTGTCTTCATACAAGCCAAGTTGATAATCACTCTTTCTTTTTGTCAAAATATATTTTGTAACCAATAAAACAGGATGTCAAAATAATTTAGATCCCTAACACCTACCTACAACAGTGATGGTAAACTCGCAAGATCCAACATTCATTGCAGAATCACTTATACTGCAGTTTACTGTTGTTGTGCCTACTGCAAAGCTGTCTGATGACATCACAGCATTGCCCGAACTGTCAACACATGTAATATTACTTGAAATAACAGCAGCATCAACAACGTCATAAGCTGATGGTGGTGGTGCCCAAGTCACACTTGCATTTGCCATTCCTGGATCAACAGTCATTGAAGGTACAGTGGCAGGACAAGTCACAAATGGAGCTTCGTCGTCTGGCAAAAGAAAACAAACAATGTTTCAAAAATTGTCTTCATACAAGCCAAGTTCCAAAATATCCCTCTCTTTTTGTCAAAATATATTTTGGAACTAATATAAAACAGAATGTCAAATTAATGTAGGTTCCTAGCACCTACCTACGACAGTGATGGTAAACTCGCAAGATCCAACATTCATTGCAGAATCACTAACACTGCAGTTTACTGTTGTTGTGCCTACTGCAAAGCTGTCCGATGACATCACAGCATTGCCCGAACTGTCAACACATGTAATATTACTTGAAATAACAGCAACATCAACAACGTCATAAGCTGATGGTGACGGTGCCCAAGTCACACTTGCATTTGCCATTCCTGGATCAACAGTCATTGAAGGTACAGTGGCAGGACAAGTCACAATTGGAGCTTCGTCGTCTGGCAAAAAAAACACAAACAATGTTTTAAACATTGTCTTCATACAAGCCAAGTTCAAAAATAACTCTTTCTTTTTGTCAAAATATATTTTGTAACCAATAAAACAGGATGTCAAAATAATTTAGATCCCTAACACCTACCTACGACAGTGATGGTAAACTCGCAAGATCCAACATTCATTGCAGAATCACTAACACTGCAGTTTACTGTTGTTGTGCCTACTGCAAAGCTGTCTGATGACATCACAGCATTGCCCGAACTGTCAACACATGTAATATTACTTGAAATAACAGCAGAATCAACAACGTCAAAAGCTGATGGTGACGGTGCCCAAGTCACACTTGCATTTGCCATTCCTGGATCAACAGTCATTGAAGGTACAGTTGCAGGACAAGTCACAATTGGAGCTTCGTCGTCTGGCAAAAGAAAACAAACAATGTTTAAAACATTGTCTCCATACAAGCCAAGTTGAAAATCACTCTTTCTTTTTGTCAAAATATATTTTGGAACCAATAAAACAGGATGTCAAAATAATTTAGCTCCCTAACACCTACCTACGACAGTGATGGTAAACTCGCAAGATCCAACATTCATTGCAGAATCACTAACACTGCAGTTTACTGTTGTTGTGCCTACTGCAAAGCTGTCCGATGACATCACAGCATTGCCCGAACTGTCAACACATGTAATATTACTTGAAATAACAGCAACATCAACAACGTCATAAGCTGATGGTGATGGTGCCCAAGTCACACTTGCATTTGCCATTCCTGGATCAACAGTCATTGAAGAAACAGTGGCAGGACAAGTCACAATTGGAGCTTCATCGTCTGGCAAAAGATAACAAACAATGTTTCAAACATTGTCTTCATACAAGCCAAGTTAAAAAATAACTCTTTCTTTTTGACAAAATATATTTTGTAACCAACAAAACAGGATGTCAAAATAATTTAGATCCCTAACACCAACCTACAACAGTGATGGTAAACTCGCAAGATCCAACATTCATTGCAGAATCACTAACACTGCAATTTACTGTTGTTGTGCCTACTGCAAAGCTGTCCGATGACATCACAGCATAGCCTGGACTGTCAACACATGTAATATTACTTGAAATAACAGCAACATCAACAACGTCATAAGCTGATGGTGATGGTGCCCAAGTCACACTTGCATTTGCCATTCCTGGATCAACAGTCATTGAAGATACAGTGGCAGGACAAGTCACAATTGGAGCTTCGTCATCTGGCAAAAGAAAACATACAATGTTTTATACATTGTCTTCATACAAGCCAAGTTCAAAAATAACTCTCTCGTTTTGTCAAAATATATTTTGTAACCAATAAAACAGGATGTCAAAATAGTTTAGATCCCTAACACCTACCTACGACAGTGATGGTAAACTCGCAAGATCCAACATTCATTGCAGAATCACTTATACTGCAGTTTACTGTTGTTGTGCCTACTGCAAAGCTGTCCGATGACATCACAGCTTTGCCCGAACTGTCAACACATGTAATATTACTTGAAATAACAGCAGCATCAACAACGTCATAAGCTGATGGTGGTGGTGCCCAAGTCACACTTGCATTTGCCATTCCTGGATCAACAGTCATTGAAGGTACAGTGGCAGGACAAGTCACAATTGGAGCTTCGTCGTCTGGCAAAAGAAAACAAACAATGTTTCAAAAATTGTCTTCATACAAGCCAAGTTCCAAAATATCCCTCTCTTTTTGTCAAAATATATTTTGGAACTAATATAAAACAGAATGTCAAATTAATGTAGGTTCCTAGCACCTACCTAAGACAGTGATGGTAAACTCGCAAGATCCAACATTCATTGCAGAATCACTAACACTGCAGTTTACTGTTGTTGTGCCTACTGCAAAGCTGTCCGATGACATCACAGCTTTGCCCGAACTGTCAACACATGTAATATTACTTGAAATAACAGCAGCATCAACAACGTCATAAGCTGATGGTGACGGTGCCCAAGTCACACTTGCATTTGCCATTCCTGGATCAACAATCATTGAAGGTACAGTGGCAGGACAAGTCACAATTGGAGCTTCGTCGTCTGGCAAAAGAAAACAGAACAATGTTTTAAACATTGTCTTCATACAAGCCAAGTTCAAAATAACTCTCTCGTTTTGTCAAAATATATTTTGTAACCAATAAAACAGGATGTCAAAATAATTTAGATCCCTAACACCTACCTACAACAGTGATGGTAAACTCGCAAGATCCAACATTCATTGCAGAATCACTTATACTGCAGTTTACTGTTGTTGTGCCTACTGCAAAGCTGTCCGATGACATCACAGCATTGCCCGAACTGTCAACACATGTAATATTACTTGAAATAACAGCAGCATCAACAACGTCATAAGCTGATGGTGGTGGTGCCCAAGTCACACTTGCATTTGCCATTCCTGGATCAACAGTCATTGAAGGTACAGTTGCAGGACAAGTCACAATTGGAGCTTCGTCGTCTGGCAAAAAAAACACAAACAATGTTTTAAACATTGTCTTCATACAAGCCAAGTTCAAAAATAACTCTTTCTTTTTGACAAAATATATTTTGGAACCAATAAAACAGGATGTCAAAATAATTTAGGTTCCTAGCACCTACCTACGACAGTGATGGTAAACTCGCAAGATCCAACATTCATTGCAGAATCACTAACACTGCAGTTTACTGTTGTTGTGCCTACTGCAAAGGTGTCCGATGACATCACAGCATTGCCCGAACTGTCAACACATGTAATATTACTTGAAATAACAGCAACATCAACAACGTCATAAGCTGATGGTGATGGTGCCCAAGTCACACTTGCATTTGCCATTCCTGGATCAACAGTCATTGAAGATACAGTGGCAGGACAAGTCACAATTGGAGCTTCGTCGTCTGGCAAAAGAAAACAAACAATGTTTTAAACATTGTCTTCATACAAGCCAAGTTGATAATCACTCTTTCTTTTTGTCAAAATATATTTTGGAACCAATAAAACAGGATGTCAAAATAATTTAGATCCCTAACACCTACCTACAACAGTGATGGTAAACTCGCAAGATCCAACATTCATTGCAGAATCACTTATACTGCAGTTTACTGTTGTTGTGCCTACTGCAAAGCTGTCTGATGACATCACAGCATTGCCCGAACTGTCAACACATGTAATATTACTTGAAATAACAGCAGCATCAACAACGTCATAAGCTGATGGTGGTGGTGCCCAAGTCACACTTGCATTTGCCATTCCTGGATCAACAGTCATTGAAGGTACAGTGGCAGGACAAGTCACAAATGGAGCTTCGTCGTCTGGCAAAAGAAAACAAACAATGTTTCAAAAATTGTCTTCATACAAGCCAAGTTCCAAAATATCCCTCTCTTTTTGTCAAAATATATTTTGGAACTAATATAAAACAGAATGTCAAATTAATGTAGGTTCCTAGCACCTACCTAAGACAGTGATGGTAAACTCGCAAGATCCAACATTCATTGCAGAATCACTAACACTGCAGTTTACTGTTGTTGTGCCTACTGCAAAGCTGTCCGATGACATCACAGCATTGCCCGAACTGTCAACACATGTAATATTACTTGAAATAACAGCAACATCAACAACGTCATAAGCTGATGGTGACGGTGCCCAAGTCACACTTGCATTTGCCATTCCTGGATCAACAGTCATTGAAGGTACAGTGGCAGGACAAGTCACAATTGGAGCTTCGTCGTCTGGCAAAAAAAACACAAACAATGTTTTAAACATTGTCTTCATACAAGCCAAGTTCAAAAATAACTCTTTCTTTTTGTCAAAATATATTTTGTAACCAATAAAACAGGATGTCAAAATAATTTAGATCCCTAACACCTACCTACGACAGTGATGGTAAACTCGCAAGATCCAACATTCATTGCAGAATCACTAACACTGCAGTTTACTGTTGTTGTGCCTACTGCAAAGCTGTCTGATGACATCACAGCATTGCCCGAACTGTCAACACATGTAATATTACTTGAAATAACAGCAACATCAACAACGTCATAAGCTGATGGTGATGGTGCCCAAGTCACACTTGCATTTGCCATTCCTGGATCAACAGTCATTGAAGGTACAGTTGCAGGACAAGTCACAATTGGAGCTTCATCGTCTGGCAAACAAAACACAAACAATGTTTCAAACATTGTCTTCATACAAGCCAAGTTCAAAAATAACTCTTTCTTTTTGACAAAATATATTTTGGAACCAATAAAACAGGATGTCAAAATAATTTAGGTTCCTAGCACCTACCTACGACAGTGATGGTAAACTCGCAAGATCCAACATTCATTGCAGAATCACTAACACTGCAGTTTACTGTTGTTGTGCCTACTGCAAAGCTGTCCGATGACATCACAGCATTGCCCGAACTGTCAACACATGTAATATTACTTGAAATAACAGCAGCATCAACAACGTCATAAGCTGATGGTGATGGTGCCCAAGTCACACTTGCATTTGCCATTCCTGGATCAACAGTCATTGAAGATACAGTGGCAGGACAAGTCACAATTGGAGCTTCGTCGTCTGGCAAAAGAAACAAACAATGTTTTAAACATTGTCTTCATACAAGCCAAGTTGAAAATCACTCTTTCTTTTTGTCAAAATATATTTTGGAACCAATAAAACAGGATGTCAAAATAATTTAGATCCCTAACACCTACCTACAACAGTGATGGTAAACTCGCAAGATCCAACATTCATTGCAGAATCACTTATACTGCAGTTTACTGTTGTTGTGCCTACTGCAAAGCTGTCCGATGACATCACAGCATTGCCCGAACTGTCAACACATGTAATATTACTTGAAATAACAGCAGCATCAACAACGTCATAAGCTGATGGTGGTGGTGCCCAAGTCACACTTGCATTTGCCATTCCTGGATCAACAGTCATTGAAGGTACAGTGGCAGGACAAGTCACAATTGGAGCTTCGTTGTCTGGCAAAAGAAAACAAACAATGTTTCAAACATTGGCTTCATACAAGCCAAGTTCAAAAATAACTCTTTCTTTTTGACAAAATATATTTTGGAACCAAAAAAACAGGATGTCAAAATAATTTAGGTTCCTAGCACCTACCTACGACAGTGATGGTAAACTCGCAAGATCCAACATTCATTGCAGAATCACTTATACTGCAGTTTACTGTTGTTGTGCCTACTGCAAAGCTGTCCGATGACATCACAGCATTGCCCGAACTGTCAACACATGTAATATTACTTGAAATAACAGCAACATCAACAACGTCATAAGCTGATGGTGATGGTGCCCAAGTCACACTTGCATTTGCCATTCCTGGATCAACAGTCATTAAAGATACAGTGGCAGGACAAGTCACAATTGGAGCTTCGTCGTCTGGCAAAAGAAAACAAACAATGTTTTAAACATTGTCTTCATACAAGCCAAGTTGAAAATCACTCTTTCTTTTTGTCAAAATATATTTTGGAACCAATAAAACAGGATGTCAAAATAATTTAGATCCCTAACACCTACCTACAACAGTGATGGTAAACTCGCAAGATCCAACATTCATTGCAGAATCACTAACACTGCAGTTTACTGTTGTTGTGCCTACTGCAAAGCTGTCCGATGACATCACAGCATTGCCCGAACTGTCAACACATGTAATATTACTTGAAATAACAGCAGCATCAACAACGTCATAAGCTGATGGTGATGGTGCCCAAGTCACACTTGCATTTGCCATTCCTGGATCAACAGTCATTGAAGATACAGTGGCAGGACAAGTCACAATTGGAGCTTCGTCGTCTGGCAAAAGAAAACAAACAATGTTTTAAACATTGTCTTCATACAAGCCAAGTTGAAAATCACTCTTTCTTTTTGTCAAAATATATTTTGGAACCAATAAAACAGGATGTCAAAATAATTTAGATCCCTAACACCTACCTACAACAGTGATGGTAAACTCGCAAGATCCAACATTCATTGCAGAATCACTTATACTGCAGTTTACTGTTGTTGTGCCTACTGCAAAGCTGTCCGATGACATCACAGCATTGCCCGAACTGTCAACACATGTAATATTACTTGAAATAACAGCAGCATCAACAACGTCATAAGCTGATGGTGGTGGTGCCCAAGTCACACTTGCATTTGCCATTCCTGGATCAACAGTCATTGAAGGTACAGTGGCAGGACAAGTCACAATTGGAGCTTCGTTGTCTGGCAAAAGAAAACAAACAATGTTTCAAACATTGGCTTCATACAAGCCAAGTTCAAAAATAACTCTTTCTTTTTGACAAAATATATTTTGGAACCAAAAAAACAGGATGTCAAAATAATTTAGGTTCCTAGCACCTACCTACAACAGTGATGGTAAACTCGCAAGATCCAACATTCATTGCAGAATCACTTATACTGCAGTTTACTGTTGTTGTGCCTACTGCAAAGCTGTCTGATGACATCACAGCATTGCCCGAACTGTCAACACATGTAATATTACTTGAAATAACAGCAGAATCAACAACGTCAAAAGCTGATGGTGACGGTGCCCAAGTCACACTTGCATTTGCCATTCCTGGATCAACAGTCATTGAAGGTACAGTTGCAGGACAAGTCACAATTGGAGCTTCGTCGTCTGGCAAAAGAAAACAAACAATGTTTTAAACATTGTCTTCATACAAGTCAAGTTCAAAAATAACTCTTTCTTTTTGACAAAATATATTTTGTAACCAATAAAACAGGATGTCAAAATAATTTAGATCCCTAACACCTACCTACAACAGTGATGGTAAACTCGCAAGATCCAACATTCATTGCAGAATCACTTATACTGCAGTTTACTGTTGTTGTGCCTACTGCAAAGCTGTCTGATGACATCACAGCATTGCCCGAACTGTCAACACATGTAATATTACTTGAAATAACAGCAGCATCAACAACGTCATAAGCTGATGGTGATGGTGCCCAAGTCACACTTGCATTTGCCATTCCTGGATCAACAGTCATTGAAGGTACAGTGGCAGGACAAGTCACAATGGGAGCTTCGTCGTCTGGCAAAAAAAACACAAACAATGTTTTAAACATTGTCTTCATACAAGCCAAGTTCAAAAATAACTCTTTATTTTTGTCAAAATATATTTTGGAACCAATTAAACAAGATGTCAAAATAATTGAGGTTCCTAGCACCTACCTACAACAGTGATGGTAAAATCGCAAGATCCAACATTCATTGCAGAATCACTAACACTGCAGTTTACTGTTGTTGTGCCTACTGCAAAGCTGTCCGATGACATCACAGCATTGCCCGAACTGTCAACACATGTAATATTACTTGAAATAACAGCAACATCAACAACGTCATAAGCTGATGGTGATGGTGCCCAAGTCACACTTGCATTTGCCATTCCTGGATCAACAGTCATTGAAGATACAGTGGCAGGACAAGTCACAATTGGAGCTTCGTCGTCTGGCAAAAGATAACAAACAATGTTTCAAACATTGTCTTCATACAAGCTAAGTTAAAAAATAACTCTTTCTTTTTGACAAAATATATTTTGGAACCAATTAAACAAGATGTCAAAAAAATTTAGGTTCCTAGCACCTACCTACAACAGTGATGGTAAACTCGCAAGATCCAACATTCATTGCAGAATCACTAACACTGCAGTTTACTGTTGTTGTGCCTACTGCAAAGCTGTCTGATGACATCACAGCATTGCCCGAACTGTCAACACATGTAATATTACTTGAAATAACAGCAGAATCAACAACGTCAAAAGCTGATGGTGACGGTGCCCAAGTCACACTTGCATTTGCCATTCCTGGATCAACAGTCATTGAAGGTACAGTTGCAGGACAAGTCACAATTGGAGCTTCATCGTCTGGCAAAAGATAACAAACAATGTTTCAAACATTGTCTTCATACAAGCCAAGTTAAAAAATAAATCTTTCTTTTTGACAAAATATATTTTGTAACCAACAAAACAGGATATCAAAATAATTTAGATCCCTAACACCTACCTACAACAGTGATGGTAAACTCGCAAGATCCAACATTCATTGCAGAATCACTAACACTGCAATTTACTGTTGTTGTGCCTACTGCAAAGCTGTCCGATGACATCACAGCATAGCCTGAACTGTCAACACATGTAATATTACTTGAAATAACAGCAGCATCAACAACGTCATAAGCTGATGGTGATGGTGCCCAAGTCACACTTGCATTTGCCATTCCTGGATCAACAGTCATTGAAGATACAGTGGCAGGACAAGTCACAATTGGAGCTTCGTCATCTGGCAAAAGAAAACAAACAATGTTTTATACATTGTCTTCATACAAGCCAAGTTCAAAAATAACTCTCTCGTTTTGTCAAAATATATTTTGTAACCAATAAAACAGGATGTCAAAATAGTTTAGATCCCTAACACCTACCTACGACAGTGATGGTGAACTCGCAAGATCCAACATTCATTGCAGAATCACTTATACTGCAGTTTACTGTTGTTGTGCCTACTGCAAAGCTGTCCGATGACATCACAGCATTGCCCGAACTGTCAACACATGTAATATTACTTGAAATAACAGCAGCATCAACAACGTCATAAGCTGATGGTGGTGGTGCCCAAGTCACACTTGCATTTGCCATTCCTGGATCAACAGTCATTGAAGGTACAGTGGCAGGACAAGTCACAATTGGAGCTTCGTCGTCTGGCAAAAAAAACACAAACAATGTTTTAAACATTGTCTTCATACAAGCCAAGTTCAAAAATAACTCTTTCTTTTTGACAAAATATATTTTGGAACCAATAAAACAGGATGTCAAAATAATTGAGGTTCCTAGCACCTACCTACAACAGTGATGGTAAACTCGCAAGATCCAACATTCATTGCAGAATCACTAACACTGCAGTTTACTGTTGTTGTGCCTACTGCAAAGCTGTCTGATGACATCACAGCATTGCCCGAACTGTCAACACATGTAATATTACTTGAAATAACAGCAGAATCAACAACGTCAAAAGCTGATGGTGACGGTGCCCAAGTCACACTTGCATTTGCCATTCCTGGATCAACAGTCATTGAAGGTACAGTTGCAGGACAAGTCACAATTGGAGCTTCGTCGTCTGGCAAAAGAAAACAAACAATGTTTTAAACATTGTCTCCATACAAGCCAAGTTGAAAATCACTCTTTCTTTTTGTCAAAATATATTTTGGAACCAATAAAACAGGATGTCAAAATAATTTAGCTCCCTAACACCTACCTACAACAGTGATGGTAAACTCGCAAGATCCAACATTCATTGCAGAATCACTAACACTGCAGTTTACTGTTGTTGTGCCTACTGCAAAGCTGTCCGATGACATCACAGCATTGCCCGAACTGTCAACACATGTAATATTACTTGAAATAACAGCAACATCAACAACGTCATAAGCTGATGGTGACGGTGCCCAAGTCACACTTGCATTTGCCATTCCTGGATCAACAGTCATTGAAGGTACAGTGGCAGGACAAGTCACAATTGGAGCTTCGTCGTCTGGCAAAAGAAAATGAAAAACAATGTTTTAAACATTGTCTTCATACAAGCCAAGTTCAAAAATATCTCTCTCTTTTTGTCAAAATAAATTTTGGAAGCAATAAAACAAGATGTCAAAATAATTTAGGTTCCTAGCACCTACCTACGACAGTGATGGTAAACTCGCAAGATCCAACATTCATTGCAGAATCACTAACACTGCAGTTTACTGTTGTTGTGCCTACTGCAAAGCTATCCGATGACATCACAGCATTGCCCGAACTGTCAACACATGTAATATTACTTGAAATAACAGCAGCATCAACAACGTCATAAGCTGATGGTGATGGTGCCCAAGTCACACTTGCATTTGCCATTCCTGGATCAACAGTCATTGAAGATACAGTGGCAGGACAAGTCACAATTGGAGCTTCATCGTCTGGCAAAAGAAAACAAACAATGTTTTAAACATTGTCTTCATACAAGCCAAGTTCAAAATCACTCTTTCTTTTTGTCAAAAAATATTTTTGAACCAATAAAACAAGATGTCAAATAAATTTAGGTTCCTAGCACCTACCTACAACAGTGATGGTAAACTGGCAAGATCCAACATTCATTGCAGAATCACTAACACTGCAGTTTACTGTTGTTGTGCCTACTGCAAAGCTGTCCGATGACATCACAGCATTGCCCGAACTGTCAAAACATGTAATATTACTTGAAATAACAGCAGCATCAACAACGTCATAAGCTGATGGTGAAGGTGCCCAAGTCACACTTGCATTTGCCATTCCTGGATCAACAGTCATTGAAGATACAGTGGCAGGACAAGTCACAATTGGAGCTTCGTCATCTGGCAAAAGAAAACAAACAATGTTTCAAAAATTGTCTTCATACAAGCCAAGTTCAAAAATAACTCTCTCGTTTTGTCAAAATATATTTTGGAACCAATGAAACAGGATGTCAAAATAATTAAGGTTCCTAGCACCTACCTACGATAGTGATGGTAAACTCGCAAGATCCAACATTCATTGCAGAATCACTAACACTGCAGTTTACTGTTGTTGTGCCTACTGCAAAGCTGTCCGATGACATCACAGCATTGCCCGAACTGTCAAAACATGTAATAATACTTGAAATAACAGCAGCATCAACAACGTCATAAGCTGATGGTGAAGGTGCCCAAGTCACACTTGCATTTGCCATTCCTGGATCAACAGTCATTGAAGATACAGTGGCAGGACAAGTCACAATTGGAGCTTCGTCATCTGGCAAAAGAAAACAAACAATGTTTCAAAAATTGTCTTCATACAAGCCAAGTTCAAAAATATCCCTCTCTTTTTGTCAAAATATATTTTGGAACTAATATAAAACAGAATGTCAAATTAATGTAGGTTCCTAGCACCTACCTAGGACAGTGATGGTAAACTCGCAAGATCCAACATTCATTGCAGAATCACTAACACTGCAGTTTACTGTTGTTGTGCCTACTGCAAAGCTGTCCGATGACATTACATCATTGCCCGAACTGTCAACACATGTAATATTGCTTGTAACATCGCCGTCCATATTATCAACAGCTGTCGGTGCTGGTGTCCAAGTCACACTTGCATTTGCCATTCCTGGATCAACATTCATTGAAGATACAGTGGCAGGACAAGTCACATTTGGAGCTTCATTGTCTGGCAAAAGAAAACAAACAATGTTTCAAACATTGTCTTCATACAATTCATATTCAAAACAACTCTTACTTTAAAAAAAATATTTTTTGAAACCAATACTGCTTTTGTGCCTACTGCATAGCTTTGCATTGACACCACAGCATTTCCCGAACTGTCAACACATGTAATATTGATTGTAACATCGCCATCCATGTCATCAACAGCTGATGGTGTTGGTGACCAAGTCACAGCTGCGTCTACCTTTCCACTGTCTACACTCATTGAAGGGACATTATCTGGACAAGTGATAACTGGAGGAGTCGTATCTGTACTCAAAAGGGTAAATAAGAAATAAGTTGTTCTTAAAGTCTTTTCGGTCAGTCTCTGGTAGTTGCTTTCTTTTTGTGTGTGTTTTTTAAAGTTATATTCTGTCAATGATCATATGTTTATTGATGGTTTGAGTATTCCGAATTGAGCTATTTACATATTGAAGATCAAACGGTGTTCTTACTCTTAGAATGCTCAGTCATGATTTTTGAAAGTGGTATAAATTGGGCAAACCTGGTAACTAATGACAAAAATGGTTGAATTTACACATACGGTGATTCGTAACTATAGTTGTCTTGTAACCCTCCGGGCAATGTCAGGAGGATACAGCGCACAGGGTTACTGTTTTGTAGTGTTAATTATCCAAATCATGTATCGTGCCATGTAATTAAAGGCTCACACAAACAGAAATAATGTTGAGGTTTTGAAACTGATCAGACAGTAACAACACAGTACCAGTAGCACGTAACTACGATGTTTCCAGTACATCTTGTAACACGTTGGGGACAGTAGACACAAAGTGACACTTCCATTACAACCCGCCATCCAACACAACAGTCCAGCAGTCACGTCTCACTCACAGTCACTCACAGGGCTTGTGAAGAAAACAGGGCTTGATTTTTGTTCGATAAACCCGATTAACCTGACAACGCGACATCCCGTTTGACAGCATCGAGACGGGTGAATTTGGGGAGAGACCACCGACTTTTTTGTAAAGTTATAGCCCTTCTTATTTGGCAGAATGACTCTATTTTTATTACGAATTTCGCACTCTTCAGTCTCACTATAGTTCGTTGTGCAGCTTGTACCCTGCACCCACATAGTTAATGATGTATAGCACCGAGACACTTAGCAGACGCCGCTAAATAGTCTGGTGTTCCCTTAGATAAAGCCAAAGAATGCGTATAAAAAGCGTCTGGTTACCACTCCAAGTAAAAAGTTAGACACTTGAGGGGGCTATTTTTCTCTTTAAAACAAAGTGTCCATTATTATGCATTGATCTCATAAAAGATATGTTTATTACCCATTGATCTCTTGACACAAGAGAGATCAATGATTGTTACCAACTCCTAATACTTCGGGGTTGAACAAAGAAAAATTGACTATTTTTTCTTGTAGCCAATTTTTAGTGAGGACAAAGTATGTCATGTCAGTGTGAAAAGGTGGATCACTGGACCCATAAAGGTGGTACCACATTGTATGCATTACAATGCGGAAAGTATGCAAGGGTAGGATTAGATTATATCCCCCTATGTAAACGAATTATAAAATTAGTAAGGGAAATGGGCTTAGCTTTTTATCCAAACCGGACCTTCGTCAGAGGCATAAAACGAATTATATATATATAATTAGTAGGGAGATGGGTCTTAGCTTTCGATCCAAACCGGTCGTCAGAGGCACAAACAAGAACAAACACAAACATATCCATTTATAGAAAAACGAGGAGCAAAAAATGATTAAGGGGGAGTATCCAGCAAAAAAGTGGAAAAAATATAGCCAATCAGAGTTATGAATTTACAAACAATGGGGTGGCTAAGAACCTCTCAGAGTAAAGTAATAAGGACAGCGGATGGTCAGTCCGTGCGGGAAGCATGGAAGGGTAGGATTACATGGCAAGCGGCATCAGGATAATGCAACTAACAATAAAATAACGGAATCAGTGTATTAATTTTTGGTTTTACCCTTCACCGATGTGTGTTAGCCACTGTAAATTCAGTACTTTCCCGAGTTCTGTAAAAAAAATCACATTACTCGGGTGGGATTCGAACCCACGACCTTTGCAATTCTAGAGCAGTGTTTTACCAACTTAGACAACGGAAAATTAACATCTATTAGAATCAGTGTACGAAATTAAAACAAATTTGTACGATATTAAAAATAGGCATGAAGAGGAACTTGCAGAGAGAGAGCGGGTTATTAAATCCTCTGCAAAAGAAATAGGTTATTAGCGGATTGATTTTAAAGAACTTCTTGAGAGAAAGAAGGGTAAAAATGAACCAGTGGAGAGAACAGATTATTTACAGTAGGCCTTACTGTGTATTTTTTAAATCAAATAAACAAGCAAGCAAAAGGGAAATGAGGGTGATGGGAAGTTATTTAATACCAGTGTTTATGCTAAGTCAAAAGGGTTGGACCGTCCTGAGTTGGTGAATCCAGTGTGATTCTCTGAGCTTGCGGTATGTGTCATCGCCATTGCAAGCCTCAATCGCCATGATTTCAACATCTTTGACGCTGTGATTAGGGCTGTTGAAGTGCATGGACACGGGGTAGGCCTACAGTTTCTTGGTCTTTACGGAAGAGACATGGTTCGCAAAGCGAAGACTGCGTTTGGTCTTTGTCTCTCCCACATACTGTAGTCCACATCTTTTACAAGATATAACATAGACTACATTTGGTGCGTTACATTGGGAGTCGGTCTTGATATTGTAAGAAGAGCCAGTGCTATGACTCTTCACTAAGTGCAGGTTTGATGTAGAGACACGTTCTACATTTAGAACGGGTACATTTGTGACAACCCTGTATCTCTGTTGAGGGTGGTGTTTGGCCTGTACCTATATATATATATAAGGATTTAAACAATTTACTCTTTAAAACAAAATAACAGTGACTTCTCATTTCTTTAAAAGCCCCTTAAAACAAAACGGAGTCTTAAGACTACGAAGGAAAACAAATATACTTACCAGCAGATTCCGCAGGTTGGACAACTGCGAGTATGAAAAACGCAACCAGTAGGATCGTCCGAAATTCGCGCTGACGAAACATCCTGTCCACCCCGGGACACCAGGTGACTTGGCTCCGCTGAAAACTTTTGACTTTCGTACCGTCGTTCTTTTAATGATGTCAGCTATATCAACGCTTCGTTTCAGCATGAACTGACCGAAATAACCACGTATTTCCTCCGTCCTTATGTTTGCAAAGAAGTTACTAGAATAAACTTAGAACAGCATGGCCGGGCCTTAAACCTCCAAAATGTGGTGCGGGCGTTTCCCATCTAAAAACACCCCCAGCGGATGATTCTGATTGTTCAGTTCTATATTGACGTCACAAGTCCAATCAATACTTGAACAATACGGGAAATGAGAGCAGGCGAGTATTGACAACGCCCGTACGGCAAAAATTATATTAAACAATTATTGCGGAAGAGAGTGTCAAACTATGGTCAAATGTTTTGTTTGGGGATCAGAATCAAAGTATTGCGAAGAAATCATATGAATATTTTTGTATGTAATAAAGAATATTGAGAAAGTTATGCAAAGTAGAGTGATAGTTCAGAGCCCATTAGTGATGAATGCTTAATGAAGATTGAGAACTTCTGCGATCTCTAATGTCAGAACACTGCTTCGCCAATATTTGTTTTATTATTGTTGTTGTTTTGTGGTTGTTTTGGTGTTTTTATATTGTTTTATAAATATTTTGTGATTCTGTACAATGTATTTATGTTTTTATTGTGTTTGTCGCAGGCCTCTTTTTTGTTGATACATAGGCCTATGTCATGGAACTTAATTAGGCTATCTATTACTGTATTATTATCATTTTATGTTCTTACTGTAATTATATACTGTTTATTTGTTTCATTTTGTTCATTAATATCCCATTTATGTATTTACTTTTTTTGGGGCGGGGGGGGGCGTTGCCTGATGTTTTTTACCCCTCCTGAACAACACTTACAAATATTCATACAATATATTTAATACAAAAAAGGCTCCCTACACATATCTCTGTGATGCATACACCATGTGGATATTCCTGTGTTCAAGATTATACAAAACATTGTGGACGACGAAATTTGTAAGTCCACATAGTGTTTCAAGTCCCTACATCGTGTCTAGGCCTACCTGTTTTACAGGTCCAAAATTAGTGTGACACGTTGCCTTGGATTGGGTGATTTGGGATATAAAAAGCGTCTGAAAGCGTCTAAGGCAACGTGTCCCTTTAAACACAAATTCACGGCCACCAGTACCACCATTACCACCAACAACAGCAGCAGCGGCAGCAGCAACAACAGCACCCCCAAACTTATCATGCGTACACGATACTTAACTGGCCACGGTAAGTAATAATTCATTAAAAACCTAAATATTTATATAGCGTCGTTCCTCGGGTGATACAAAAACTTACAAAACAGTTTTGGGCGGAAAAATATTTGCTGCTTTTGCATTTTTCTTCCCATTGTTTCATGACGGGAACTTAACAACATATTCCTCATGGCGGGTAGACTCAACACGTTCTGGGACATTGAAAATGATTCACAATACTTCTTTCATAGCTGGCCTGGGAAACCAATAAAGACACAAATTCCCACGATTTCTTGTTTTCTTTTTTCTTTTTTAACACATTAGCCTACAGAAATATAAATGTTGACATTTGAACTCGTGTGTAAACAAAGGAACGCCCATGCAATACTTTTAATAACAAGGCCGTGAATGAGGTTTCATTGATGCTGGTAGCGGGCGATGGGCGCCTCAGACAATGGTGCCGGATGCTGGTGACCTTGTTCCGTGGAAATGTTGGTTGCGAAAGTTTGTTACAGAGACACTGAAATGCCTGGCAGGTGACTTTGTTGCCCACATTTCTCCCATCCCGATACAATTATTGATTGCACCGTGTTGGGAGTCAGATTTCCCAGGTCGGCTGCGTCCGAATGGAGCGACTTCTGCTAATATGACCGTTGGCCACAACAATAACGTTGTGTATGGGTCATTCCTTGGCAAAGTATGGCAAGCAACGTCTCAGATTTTGCAGATTGTTTTAAACAATCATGAACACACACACCATTTTAGAATCCCACTCCTCAACACTTCTGAGGTATGACCCCCTTTAAAATAAAACCCCGCCCCTTCAAATTTTTTAAGGTGTGTGTTTTGAGCATTTTTAGAGGTCTGTATCTACAAATGAGGCAAGATATATGGCTACAAATTAATATACACGGTATATGGGACCCATCAACTAGAAACTGCTGTCAAAAGTAGCACAGACCATTTGTTTATCAAGGTATAGGTATTTAAAAACGGACATTTTAGCCCACGTAGTGACTTTTTGTCATTTTTTTTGAGACCCCCAGTGCCCAAGCGAAATGCCCGATTGCTTTTATTTTACATTTGGTTATAAAACGAGGTACATAAGATGTGTGACATGATATAAGGATAGGCCAATCATATCTTTGATGGATATTTGGCACCGGTCTGAATATGGGTTTGCCTGCCGTAAAAATATTTAAAAACGCCATTTTCCAGTGGTCATTTTTACATTGTGGGACATTACTGACAGATTTACAAATTTTTCCCAAGAATGTTTTGTATCCAGTCTACTTGTGTGAAAAAATAACAGTTGGTTTCTTTACTCCTTCATGTAAAAACAAAAAAAAGTGAAAAATTATGCCAAAATTAAGGTGTTTGCTGTGTATGCAGTTTACAAAAGAGCCACAGAGCCTGGACTTCCTACATGCACGGTTTGTACACTACGGAAGTGTGGTGCTGCCACAGCAATACAAAAAATCCTGCTCTTAGTCTTATCGTGTAGTACACAATAACTGTCATGTATGGTGGCCCTGAAGGGACATCAAACATAAATGTTTACGTGAATATTTATGTAAATATTTACGGCTTTTGCCCCAATTTGCAAATATTCACGTATATATTCTCGTAAAAATTTGTGATTGAGGCGAAAATCGTGAATATTTACGTAAATATTTGCGATTTGTACCCCCATTCGCAAATATTTACGTAAATATTTACGTAAATATTCACGATTTGTGCCCAAGTTGCAAACCCAGTCATCCGTGAATATTTGGTTTCTTTCCAGCTAGCCGCGCACTGGGTCGAAATTTCCAGCCGCGTATTCAGGACAATTATAATCCATGCAGTACAAGGAGGTAATATATCTGTCTCCCCTTCTTTCTAATTCTCTATTTTGAACATTAAAAAAAACAAAAACTTTCTTTGTCGGTATAATTTGTTCACTAAGCGGACTTGAAGGTAGAATTAGATTATTCGGCTGATCAATTAGTGAGTAATTAAACACCACAATTAAGACCTCATCATCCAGACCATTGTACACAACTGTTGAAAAAATTGCTCTCACCTAAAATTAAGTACATGTACCCTTCACGTTGTTTAAAAGATGATTTTTTTTTAAATTCCATACTGATAGACCATACCACTGACGGGCACACATAATTTCGGAGTCGGTGAACTCGGATCATTAAGTAATAAATAGTTAACTGCTAAAACACACGCAATGTTCTATCATACGTTATCGAATGTTGGTCAATTTTAAATCGCTCAAACTAAAAAGAAGGGGAAACAGAATTGTTACCGCCTTGAACTGCATGGATTCCAATTGTCCTGAATACGCGGTTCGGCCCAATATGCGGCTAGCTGGAAAGAAACCAAATATTCACGGGTGACTGGGTTTGCGATTGGGGCCCAAATCGCAAATATTCACGTGAATATTTACGTAAATATTTGCGATTGGGGGAACATATCGCAAATATTTACGTAAATATTTACGTAAATATTTGTGAATGGGGCACATATCGCAAATATTCACGTAAATATTCACGTAAATATTTGAGATTAAGGGACAAATCGTGAATATTCACGTAAATGTTTATGTGAATATTCACGTTTTTTTGCCCCGATTCGCAAATATTCACGTCAATATTTACGTAAATATTTGTGATTTGGGGCTCAAATCGTCAATATTTACGTGAATATTCACGATCTGGCCCTCAGCCTCAAATTTTTACGTGAATATTTACGTGAATATATGCGAATCGGGGCAAAAAACGCGAATATTTACGCAAATATTCACGTAAATATATATGTTTGATGTCCCTTCAGGGCCACCATAGTCATGTACGTACACATAGTTGGTTGACACAGTTGGTTAGAATGCCCCAAAACACAAAAAGTCGGTTTAAAGGGGCGGGGCTTAATTTTGTAGTGGGTCATATCTCAGAAATGCTTGAGCTGTAGGACTTTAACCGTGTGTGTGTGGCTTCCATAGGGGATTGTTTGAAAAAAGGCAACATCTGAGACAAAACCTGCCAACCCATCAGGTGATTAGGATTGACCCTATAGTTATAACTTTCAGTCCGGCCAAACCCATAAGCCATTTTGAGAAATGGCAAACACCGTAAAAATGCAAAAATGTTACAAGGTTTGGGTAAATGTGTCAATATAGCCTATACACCCAACCCAAACACCATCATCTAAAGAAGGCTATCGTTACATGCAGCTTGACTCCCAAAATGACAGACCACGGGACGAGATCCAATGTGAAGGCTTTGCAAGGAGTCTACAGATGAAAATGGACAGCTTTAACAACGACGAGAGTAAATCTTGGCGGGGGGGGGGGGGGTGCAGGGAATATATTCTAATCCTTCTGATCTTCGAGGGGGGGGTAGACCCCTTGCACATGACGTCACAAGCTCAAACAGCGCCATCACAAGAACACCTATCATTGGCTGAGAGTTGTGGGTGGCATGTACAATCGCTTGCACGTTTCCATTGACTTTGATCATGCTGCCACCATCTTGTTCCTGTTCCCTGTATCCAATAACAGTAATGGATGCTAATATTAAAAAAAGGAGCCAGACTATTCACCCTTCCAGCCTCGCCTGCAATAATTACAATAATTTGAGACGGGGAAATCAGGATGGCAATACCACAATAGGCCTAAAGGTCTATTGTTTGACCTCGGCAATGGCGGCCAATGCAAGTGGTCTTTTGTGGTTATTCCCTTATGCTTATCAGTAGTAAAAAAACAACAACCCCAAAACAAAACAAAAAACCAGACGACGTGCATAATAAAAAATTAGCATACAGGCCTACGCCATAAACTTTTCTTGAGTACCCAAAATCCAATCCCCTTGAGACCGTTTTGTGCAGTCTACTTCTGTGAAGCTTTTCATTGTGTGAATAGTGTAATCAATGTTTTCTCTGTAGTAGTTATTGCATGTACTTCTAAGTGAAAATCTCTTTTGGACAGAGTGTTGGCTCTGAGAGGTGCCGTTGGTTTGGTCGCGACTGTTAAAATGGCAAATATTGTCAATTGAGAACGAATAATTAATTAAAGTACTTGACAGGACAAACCACTTCCTTTGGAAAAAAATGTGCAGCTGTTCTTAATTGAGTTTGTCAGGAAAGACAGTTGACTGTTTACTATGAATAACACTCTGTCTATGTACAGTATAGCATAGTCGATATTAACTTAAAATTCACTAGTAAATTTACTCCAACTGTATAAATAATAGTATGTGCTTTGAATGTGAAAACAAAATGAATTTTAATTGAAGCCTTGCCAATGTTTATGATGTTTTGAGCAGGAAGCGGGAAATAAGGGATAAATCTGTGGCGGCAGTTGCGGAAGGGGGGCACACGTGATGGCCATGCCCCCCCCCCATTTGAATTCTGGACTTTTGAGATTAAAAATTACCAGAGTAAAATGTTACTTATTCAAAAAGTGTCCATTTACACACAGAAAAATATTGGTTTTTACACTCACGTCAGATTATCTTAGAAGAAAATAGTAAATGGCTTAACAAACAGCACTTAAGAGGGGCCTTGTTTAGTGACAGAAATGAAAACAAAAGCCCCAGTTTTAATTGGCAAGAAGTGCCCCCCCCCCCCGAAACTAGAAAGAAGGTGAAACCCCCCTTGTGCCCCTAAAATGTTACCCTTATAGTTCTGTAGTTTTTGGCGCTGCGTGGTGGGTAAGAACCCACGGTAACTATCATGAGAAACGAGCAACGAACAACAGTCTGGGACTTTGCAGGCGAGTTGTGCCGCGGTATACCAACATGGTATCCAAGAGGCATATCGTTGTGCCATTCATAACGGGCTTCCTGTAACACGTTGTCCCCATTTCACAATAAATTGCAAGCATCATCATAACAAAATTATTTGAATTGATGCTTTGTGCCACAACGAAGCTTCCATACACTGCATGTTATGATTGTGTTGTAGTATTTGTATTTCACACAATGGTGTTTCCCCAGTCTTTTGTCACTCGATGAAAATTTTACTTGGGTGTGTAGCCAAAAGCTCGGGCTTTGAACTTTTTGTTCTGTTAAAATATCAAAATAAGAACGCAACAATAGGCGGTTTTGTTTAGTGACAGTCGTTAAGAATACCCTTGTATTTCTCTACGATAGCAACCAATTTAGTTACACTTGTCCGGGTACAAATTGATCTGGGCCCCGTGGGGCTTAACCCCCTTTGGAGTCCATTGACCCGGAATCTGCGTCAAAATTACTTAGATGTGGATGAAACTGACACAGAATCTGATTTGAAATCCTATTTTTTCAACCATCTTCCAGGTCAGCCTGACCAAGAAATGGGTCCGGGTCCCCGGGAACCAGAATCTTTTTTAGATGGTATTTCTGTCTAAAAGTTTGAATGAAAAGAAAATTCAAATTCAGGACAGGAATTTAGTTTAGTATTTCATTAAAAACTTATTAACTTCTGCAAAGTAAAACAAGCAAGACAAAGTCATGTTTCAGGAAGACAATTTTAATTCCATTGCAGCAGCATTTAGTTTGCACTAAGGTTCAACATTTCCCGAATAACACACTTCCACATCGATGAACTCATCAACTTGTTCTCTGTCCCAGGTTGTGTTGGTGAAGAAAAGTGTAACTGTGACGGCTAAGCCTGCCCGGGTTCTATATGAACTCGGGCGTCAATACCGACAAGGACACGCTGCCCGTCGTGGGCTTGGATTTCAATTATCACGAAGGATACTTTGCATTTTACACCGTTGGAGACCTGGAATGCTTCGGCGAATTAAGTTCCCTACAGTGCGCCCCCAGGAGTTTGACATAGAGAGGCTTTTTCACAGTGCTTCGTCAGAACAAAGTCTATCATTTCCGTTTAGTTTGAAAAATCGAGTTATCCTATGAAAAATAATGAAATTAAACTTTTTAGAATTTGACTTTGAACTATTTTTCACTGCTCAAAACTTGAATGTTTTACATGCATTGCCTACTGGTGGCATGTTGATTAATTTGAAAGTTCCATCCATCATTCAGGGAAACTCTTGGTGGCGCACTTTATTGTGAATCTCCAAATGACCAGCTTAGCTACAATGGCAGCGCCAATAATAATAAAAATAATAATATAAATTTTTTTAAACGCTGATTGGCTATCAAAAGTGACTGCTTTGCGCGCACGCTTGTTAAAGATTAACGTATTTTATGCAGTAACAATCCAACTCTAAAGGAGTTACAAAGGGTCTCTTTAATTTCTGACATAGTTAATATTTCCATTGTCTTAACCACGCTGTACATATCAGTCAGCTCATATGCCATGATATCCTAAGCTGGACCATGCCACACGTCCTAAGAGGGGTGTTTCAATCAACAGGGGCCAGTGATTTGGTTAGAAAGGGGCAGGACAAAATCAGCCAACACCCTTTGTGTACAAAATTGGTTTGACAATTGTCAATGGTATTTGAAACCATTAATTGAAAACTTAATTAATTAATTAAGCAATAAAATAATCTCAAACTAACACAGGCAGTAATCGGACATGTAAACAACTCACATAGCTAAAATCGATGAACAAATGCAAAACAAACCCTCTCAACACGTCCCGGCAACGTACCACCGGGGTGATGCAACCAAACAGGTCCCTCGTTGCAGTGTTTAGCCAAAGGGGCTCATTGATTTTAAATCTCTCAGAACTTTGCTGTTTGGGACTACTCCTTATACAGGCCTATCCTTTAAAGTGCCTTCTATAGAAATACAACCAGCGGAACATACGGTACGCCATGTTGTTGAGTCGACAATTTGGTTCTACAAAATAACGGTACGTGTTCTGTCATGAATTGAAACAAAAACCAAACAATTTCAAGGGATGTGAATCATAGGCCATACGGGCTAAACTGTATCTTCTCGTCCTGTTCCAACCCCCGTGGGTCTAAGAGAACTCTGCGGTTTTTAACAAGGTAATTGCTGGAGACTACGATTCCGAAAGTTCTCCACATTGCACCATTGTGTCCTCTATTTACATCTTTGGAAATATTTTACGTTATGTTAAAACGGCAACAATTAGTGGTCTTCATTTAAAAATTTTAAAATAAATACTGAATTTTTTATTGCAAGAAAATTATTATTTTTTCAATAATCTAAGCTTCTCCTGTGCTTTTCAGAAAGGTTCGCGAAAAGCCCGTTACGTCTTCACTCATGTTACGTCATTTGTGGGAGCTACGTTTTGTATACCCGCTTTTTTGCAATATCGAAGTATTTTGTGACGTCAAGGTATTTTTTGATGCACGCCGTCAACGGCAAAAGTGTAGCTAGTTTTTCAAAACCTTGAGGTTGGGCCTGATTTAATGATCGATAATTACGAAAAATGCAGACGTGTCAAATTACCAAAATTACATATAAATTATAGAAAAACACAGTATAAACAAGTTAAAATAGCATTCCCATTAACAATTTTCGGCCCAAGTAGCTGTTTAAATGTCTACAAATGAAATAGAATGACTGGGACCCATTGCTCTATGCTGAAACGAACCTGAATGAAAAGAACAAAATCATGTGAGCACGAAAACAAGATTGAATACTATAGAAGCTATAAAACAAAAATCCTAGTTTGAATTATTTAGGGAAACATGTGTTAATTTGAATGCGTGTTGATGGAACTGAACTTATTTTTGCTGAAATTGACAGGGAAAACCTATACATGTATTTTAAATTTTTTGGTTTATATTTCAAATCAGGAGTAAGATTGTAAAAAAAAAGGGGAAAAAATCCTGAAAATTGGTTCCAATCAGTTCCATCTTGGTGTGGTGATGAAGTCCATTAATTACGCAAGATGTTTATTGTAGAGGATAACAGACTCTATATGTCATTACAATTAGATACCTCAATGTTTGGTCACAACAAGGGCTTTGTCTTTGATCTCTGTGTAGCAATTTGGTCTCTTTCAAGAAAATCTGAAGGTGCAGGAAGACCAACGAACATTTATGAAATCAAGAAAATCATCAGATAAATCACACACCTGTTTAATAACACATTATTTCAATAATACTTTATCCCTGCCAGAGATCTTTCAAAATTAATTTGTAATGATTCCCTGTATGAGGACTTTGGGTAAAATTTTGTTAACATGAAGGGGTAGGTTATACAATGGGAGATAAGTTATTTCAGATTTTGTTTAAAACTGCAATTTTTTTTAAAGGAATGTTGTCATCTGATTTGTTTTTTTACCCTTACACAGATGTGTATTAAGCACTGTGTACTCAGTACTGAATGTTGTTATGCACAGAAATATGGCAACATAGAATAAGAAAGCAATTTAATCAGAAAGAAAAGGGGAAGTTTTACAAACTAAACATTTTCCCATTTGGAATGTTGTTACACAAAGAAATATCGGTAAAATAGAATCTTGTCAAAAACAAGACCCCTTGCATAGGACATCACAAATCCACAGGCTTATTACTCAGGCGGGATTCAAACCCACGACCTTCGCCATTCCAGAGCAGACGTCTTACCAACTAGACCACAGAGATTGCCCGGTGAAGAGAAAGTTTGAATCCTATATTTTAGCAGCGGGTACCGCAGCAAATTAATAGATGTGAAATTTGCATCAGCTATAAAAGAACATTCTGTGTATTTGGTTTCACCCTTACACAGATGTGTGTATACTCAGTACACCGGCATATTACTCAGTGCTTTACTCACATTGGTGGAAGGGTAAAACCAAATAATATTCTTTACATCCGATGCAAATTTAACATATAGCAGAGTGTACACACATGAACGATTCCATTGTTTGACCCCAGCAATGGCGGCGTATGTAAAGAATCTGTTAAACCAAAAGCTAAATCAGCTTCTTTATTTTTCAGGAATGAAGTAGTTAAACTTGGTAATTTTTACTGATGCATGCAGTACAGAAGGTGGATATAAACATTACAGCGTCAGTTTTGTCATAATGGTAGAACACATCATTTGCAGACTTGAAAAAAATGTACTTCCAAGTTACTCCAAAATAACTTACTGAAAAGTACATAATGTTTTGAAGTACCCAGTGAAATCGTTTCTATGTTATTTCATTTTAAAGAAAAATGCAATTCTGCATCATTCTGGAGGCAATGGTCGGCCGACCATCAGTTGAACGTGTGAGAAACGAGGTCTGTCTTAAAAGTTAAAACTGTCACCATTTTCTCTCATTTTTCTCACAGTCAAGGACCCACAAATGTATAGCAGGTTTGTTGAACGATATTTTGTATTAAATCCTACCCCACAAATCACAACAATTACCAATGATGTAATTTTCTTTTGTGAATAATCGTGAAATCTACAGATGCAGCTTTCAAGCTGCATGCAGCCACAACAAAAAACATAATTTCAAACATAGCCCTCACTAGAGCCAGGCCTGGAATTTCATCTTTGAGAAGGCAATGCCATTTTCATTTTGCAAAGGACTCTTCCACTGGAAAAAAAACCTATGGGTAACCATTTGAAGGGGCACCAAGGCCAAGACCAGGGCAACAGAGGCCATGGCCTCAGTGTATATCCAGTAGGTAGGGATTTGCAAAAAGCCGACAATCTAGTAAGACATTTCTGTTTTACAATGGTGAATCCACATCGCCCATTTCAACATAAACACTCTTCAGTTGTGTGAAGCTGTTCAGCGTGACTGCTCCGTTTTCTCTGCCCTGTCCCGACTGTTTGTAGCCCCCAAACGGCCAGCCTGCTGGGTACATATTGTAGGTGTTGATCCAGCAAGACCCAGCTTTCATGTTTTTTATCACTCTGTGGGCACGCTGAATATCCCTGGGTGGGTGAGACAAGACAAGTGCTTTTGCTTTTGACACAAGATGCTTTTGACACAAGAAGTGTTTGGAAACCTTTTTTTTATTTGGTGTTCGATTTGGGTCATGGCGGTACCGCTCCTCTATTGTGTCTTCATTGGGCGCTTGGAATATCAGGAATTCTTTAGACGATTTTTTTGTTTGTTTTGTGGGGGGGGGGGGGGTTACTTCTGTACATGAGGAAAATAGTATGGAACACTTGGGGGTACCCTCTGCCCCCATATCAAAATATTGAATGGTTTGTGAGGCTCTGATGTGGAAAGGTAACTGGTTCAATTAATGTGGTGCAGCAACAGAGAATTATATTTACCCCTATGAGCGATAAGATTCTATTTGTTGAAGAAGATGTTACCCGCCAGAACAATGGTTGCGGGATGGTTCATAGATGTTATAGAAGTTGGATGGATTAAGGGTGGTACGATACACAGCTTGATAAAAAATGTAAACTTACTTTGTGAATACCCCGCCAGCCAACCCAAATGGTGTGTCATTCGCTCGCCGGGTGACCTCCGACTCTGTGTCAAAGGTCAGCAAGGTCAGAATAGGGCCGAATGTCTCCTCCACAATTATCGTCATGTCATCCCTGAGGTTGTCAATTACGCAGGGACTGACGAAGAATCCGTTTGCAAGCTTAGCATCGTCTGGGATGACCCTCTCCCCTCCACAAAGAATGGTAGCTCCCTGTGTGAGAATGATCAAATGACGAGTGTGATCACCAAACAGAGTCACTGCTTCTAAAGACAGACCTAATGGGGTTGAATACATTGTTTAAACTTAGATTTCCATGATATGAGCCAAGCTGAGGCCGTGGCCAACCCAGGTGATTGAGGGCGCTGTTTTAGTTCACTGTTGAAAAAAACCCCAAAAAACTTTCTTGATGCAATGTCAGTAGTACTGTTTGGGGACATACCACCAACTTTTAGAACTGAGAGGATCCCATGGAATCACCCCTCCAAGTTCTTTATTTGTATAAAGATGCACAATGTAAAAGACATTACAGAAAACCAGAGCAAAGTACCTACAGTGTATGTACAAATGAAAAAAGAGACTAATATCCAACAACAAGTGCATACAAACCCACGGAAATCGGTACATTGCTCTCACAAGTACAATCTCCCTTATTTTAAGCAACCCTAAGCTACAAACAGCATCCTAGTTCATACCATCAGATGCCCACACCTAGAGGACATTAGCTGTGTTTGAATTGGTGGCTACAGCTTTGGCTACAACTGCTAAGATGTCCTATACTTCAATGCAAGATAACGCAGAAATCTAGCCATCTGTAGCCATGGTAGCTGTAGCTGTAGCCGCCAAGTTGGACATGGCCCTAGCCTGAAGTTAACTCCCCAACTGACCCATTCTGAAAACACGGCTGTTAATTGCAACTTCATATCCATAATGATAAAAGGTTGTTACATGGAAAATCCGTTATAAAATTTAAAGAAAACCTAAATTTAAATCCACAAATAAATGTTTTTCTAAGAAAATGAATGGTTCTGTTTGCCAGGCAATTATTTAGAGGACTACTATTTTTCAAGCTCAAAAATACATGTATGCAAAACCAAGTTTATAAACCCACTGCACCGACGGCTTCTTTGTTCAGGGTGCCAGTCAAAGCCATTCAACCTGTAACTGCACAGCCAGGGATCACACCCAAGTTTTTGATCAGGGAAGTTGCAGGAGAGGGATCACTCTTGTGGTTTATTACTTTATATTAATAACATGTAAAAACCATCATTCATTATCATTCTGTTTGCTCGAATCACACACTGTGTGTCGCTTTGAATCCACTTTGGCAGCCCCAGATCCCAAGTTTCCCCTTGCAGATTCAAGCCACCGATGAACTAACCTGTTCCTTAGCTCCCCTGACATATCCAAGGACCTTTTCCATGTGCTCCTGATTGATGAGAGCTCCAACTTGGGTGTCTTCCCTGAAGGGGTCACCAATCTGCAATGATCTTACTCTCTCTAGGAGCTTCTCTACAAACGTTTCCTTGATGCTCCTCTCAAGATAAACTTTGGTGCCATTGGAACAAACCTGGGTGCATTACATCAGAAGCATCATTTAGGTCATGTGGAATCAATTCTAAAGTACTAGTAAGCTCCCAAGTTTTTATCAAGCTTTAAAGTTTCAAGTCTTTGCGGATGGTCCCATGTCAAGTCTCATGTCCTATAGGATAAGTCTCAAGTCAACACACAAGTCCTACAGATGATAGAGCAACTCGCAAGTCCCCAAGTTGTGTACGGCAATTTTCAAATCCTATAGGGAGGGACAGTCTTAAGTCTTAAGACTCAAGTCCTATAAGGCAAGTCTTCAGTTGTGTAAGGTAAGTCTAAAGCCCATAGAAAAAGTCTCAAGTCAAGTCTCAAGTCCTATTTGGCAAGTCTCATGTCAAGCCTAAAGTCATACAGCAAGTTTAAGTTAAGTCTGAAGTCTCAAGTAAGTATACAGTTCGATAGAGCAAGTCTCAAGTTAGGTATAAAGTCAGTCCTATGGGGAAAGCCTCAAGTAAGTCTAGAGTCCAATAGAGCAAGTCTCAAGTTAGGTATAAAGTCCTATAGTGCAAGTCTCAAGTTACGTATAAAGTCCTATAGTGCAAGTCTCAAGTTACGTATAAAGTCCGATAGGGCAAGTCTCAAGTTAAGTATAAAGTCCTACGGGGAAAGTCTCAAGTAAGTCTCACGTTCAGTCAAAAGTCCTATAGGGCAAGTTTCAAGTTAAGTATAAAGTACTATAGGGCAAGTCTCAAATGTTTTAAGTCCTATAGGGCAAGTCTCAAATGTTTTAAGTCCTATAGGGCAAGTCTAACAGGGTTTCATAATTCCAACAGCTCAGTAAACCTCTCATAGCAATGAGTGCTTTGAGACAACAAATAAAGCTCTATATAAAAATTGTGCTTATATAAAACCGGCTACCAGTAAAATGCAATGCAATTAACATTGCTTGTGACCGGTTCCCGCTTATTACTGCTTGGCATATGAATTTGCTAATACAGGCTTCAGCTTGAAGAGTTCTGATTCATTCAAATTTGTTTAAAAGCGGGTAAAAATAACCACTCTATCGTATAATGCCAAAATATATGATAATCTACAATGAAAGTCCACTGACCTCTCCTTGGGACAAAAAGTTTGCCAGCATGGCTCCATTGATTGCGTTCTCCAGGTCAGCATCGGCGAATATGATGAGGGGAGATTTGCCCCCTAGCTCCAAGGTCACAGGTTTCAGGTCGTCCGCACAACTTCTCATGATCTAGATTTCAAAAGTTTGAAATAGTTATTACCAATCAATACCGTTCCATCAGTAGAAATCGTCGGCAGAAAATGTCTGCAGAAAAAAATCTGCTTACAAGGCTTTTTGAAATTTGACCCTGGTGTGGAAAAAATCTTTTAGTTTTATCTAGTCATGCTGTCTAAAATCAAGTACGGCCATAAAGAAATAAACAGTTGCTTGGCATCCTCGCCAAACCAGCAAAAACAGCCCAATTCTTTTTTTTACTATGTTTTGTTTACACGCTCGAACATTATCACCTCTAACACTGGCGGACCATGTAATTCATTCCAAAACAAAGCGAATCTTTTGTTGTAACCTGCTTCAAACATTGCATAGTGGGGAAACAACCATCACGAGTTGGTCATCACTATTTCACTCCTTCCGATGAAAGAAATCAAACTATAGACTAACCGTTTTACCGGTGGGAACGCTCCCAGTAAAGGTGACCTTGGCGACATCCGGGTGTGAGGTCAACGCACCACCGGTCACTCCCTGACCCTGGACGACATTGAAGACACCCTTGGGTAGGCCACCGTCTGTGTAGAGGTTGAATGGGTCATTTTGGCGACTTGATAATGACAATACTTACAAACAACAATAATATCAATTTCAAATGCTGCATCTTAGATTGTAGGTGAAAATAGTCTGTTCCCTTATTTGAACAGTAACACTATTTTCATTAGTGGGTATAGGAAATCTGACAAAAACAACTGGGTCCAATTTCATGACTCTGCTTACCGCCGAATTCTGCGCTTGCGATTACCATTCTTCGCTCACAGGGCAAGTTTCTGCGCTGGCTGTGTAAGCAAAGACTGCCTTGCAGTGTGGAGTGGGCACGCGCACTAGCCAAAATTCCCAGCTATCCTGTGTGAAATACACTTGACGTAAGTGCGGAATTCCCTCTTTCCAAGAGCGCTGATTCTTTACGGTAAGCAGAGCCATGAAATCGTGCCCTGCCGGTTTGTACCTAAGAGAGCTTCAGCAAACATGACAGCTGTGACTGGTGTCAGAGGAGACGGCTTGAAGACCATAGTGTTGCCTGACGCTAGGGCTGGGGCTGCCTTCCACCCAACCATCTGGATGGGGAAATTCCACGCCCCTATCCCGGCGCACACACCCAGAGGTTCCCGTACTGTGTAACCAAAGGTGCCACCAGGGTACTGGTAATGTTCACCTGTAAAATGAAACAATAAACAAAAAGTCTGACACCAAGCATTCTTCCTTAACAGTGGTCCGCAGGCCAAATGCTAGTTAAAACACCTGAGGACCAGTTAATAATAATATGGTTCTTATAAGTCCATTAACCCTAACCATGCTAAATGCAACAATATGCACCAAATGGTAATAGTTGTTGTGATCTGTTGCATTTGGCAGTCAACTCTGATGTCATTCTTTGACTGAATTTGTTGCATTCAGCAGTGAAGTGACTTCATATAGGTTTGGGTGCTTCTATTGTATCTGAACAACTTATAATGGGTATTTCAAAATACTTTTTATGGGAAAAGTATTGAGAAGTATGTAATATTAGGTAAGAATCATAATTCAAATCATATTCAAAAGACTGTATAATAACAGTTAACAGTTACAAGTCACCACTACACATGTGCATACTGTTGCATTTAGCAGGGCAAACACCCTTGCTCAGTCCTTTCACAAACAGCATGCCTGCACATTGCAACAATATCCCTTGTTGCATTTTGTTGCATTTGGCATGGTTCTCATTTCAACTGTGTTGCATTCTGTTGTATTTGGCAGGCTATGTAGAGAGACCCTAATGGAGGTTAGGGTTAATGTATAAATACACTTTACATTAGTGCCCTGGTCATTGGACAAATAACATTCCTTTAATCTTTCTCAGCTCCCAGTGGAAGTATACATTGTTACAGCGCAAGGATGCCGTCCGTGCTCCGAAGGATTTTTAAAACACAATATATCAACCTCCACTCTTGCAGGTACCAATTTATACTCCTGGGTGAAGAGAAGCAATTACAGTTAAAGCATCAAGCTCAAGGACTGAAGTCTCATGACGAGGTTTTTTGTCCAACTAGTCCGGCTGACTAGTTCAGTGTCGAAAAGTATCCCTTTTTAATATGAAATATGGACAGGTGAAAAAGCTGGTGGACTAGTGAAAGTTCTAACTTTACCACAGTATAATGGTATAGAATATTCCAGTAAAAGATCAAACAAACATGGTCATAACAAGTGTTACCATTGGATAGGTTGGGAGTAGGTGGGGGGGGGGGGAGAGTTTTACAAAAACCCTGTCGGTACAAATAATGTTTGTAAGCTAGTGTTTTTAGACTCAGATATTTTCAGACAAGCTCTTTCTCCCAGCAAAAATGGAAGGTATATACATCTCCAAATGATAAAACTTGAAGAGGGACTCCAAGGTCAAATTGAGTTCTGTGATGCACCCATTTTCCCATAGATAGAGTCCTCTTGAAAGTTGGGGAAAAAATTGAGAGTCTCTAACCTCACGTTAAAATGGTGTAAAATTTTATTTGATACTCTTTCAGAGCGAAATTTGAAACAAGTGACATCGTCGAACATCCATAACAAATTGGTCTGTACATTTCAAAAAGGAATTTTTGGGTTAGTCAGAAGGTCAAATTCAATGCTGTTTTGACAGAATATCATCAAATTTCAGGAATAAACTAACAATTCCCTGCACAAAAAAGTACAAGGCCATATGTTTGAAATGGGACGTCATTGAACGTTTTTGAATGCTGAAGTATTGTACTTGAAGGGTACTGATTGAAAACATAATGGCATTTAACGCCATTGTAACCTGAGGCTAGAGAATTGTAATTTTCTTTTCTAGTCTCATAAGGACTCTATCTATTGGAAAATTAGTGGATCGCAAAACTTGATCAGGCATTGGAGTCTGTTTAAGTCTTGAAAAAAAAGACTGTACAATTATTCTTAGAATATGAGCTAAATAAAATGTGAGAAATTGAGAGTACAGACTGACCTGCTAGAGTTGGTGCCAGCCCAGCAAAGAATTCTAGTGCATCCGTTGCGGACGTGACGTCAACCCGCGACTCTGTGATGGATTTACCAGTGTCTGTCGTCTCCATGGTGGCAAAATCTTCAAGTCTTTCCTGGGGAGGAAAAAACAAACCAGAAATGATTGACAAAAGAAAATGGAGTAGACTTTGTTTCCCCATTCTTCTTTATAAAAGCAGCTCATAGACAGGCCTGGAATTACGCGGAGACCGTGGCTGTTGTTGCCCTGGTCTTGGCCTTGGTGCCCCTTAACACGTTGACTGCCGGTCATAGATTCGTAGGGCGTTCCCATTTGCCAAGTGTGGTGCGCATGCGCGCATACCAATGCGCCAACACTAAACAAAAAATAACTTGAACATACAAATTCTAAGGATGTACGTCCTCACCACTGCCAGAAGCGTATTTGTTGCATTCTCAGTGATGCCAGTGTATTCAATTAACAATACAAAAACCTTTCATTCTCTACGAGTATACTCGCAGTGGCAGAATCCGTTACACCTGTTACTACAAGTATACTCGTAGGCGGCAGTCAACGTGTTAAACAGTTTCCCAAAGACTTTAAGTTTTTCCAATGGGAGTGCCCTTTGCAAAGAGAAAATGTCCTTGCCCTTTCAAGGATGAAAACGCACCAAGCCAGATATGACACCTTTGAGGGACAAGATCATTTTCATTTTGTGGAGGCACTTTCATTGGAAATTGTCCATGGAAATATTTTGAGAAAGCAACGAGGCCAGAAGCAGCTGTCTCCTCCATGTAATTTCATCACATTGAGAAAGCAACGAGGCCAGAGGCAGCTGTCTCCTCCATGTAATTTCATCACATAATAGACAATGTGCCGTCTGGTATCAAGGGGAAACCAAAACCATACATTTCTGACCAACGAATATTTGAATATTATTTGACATCACTCCTGAACCAAACTTAAGCAAAACAAGAGTTGCGTGCATACTGCTGGGTAGAATTCAACAAAGGGTAAATAAGATGTAAACAAAGATTGATTGTGCAGCTATCGGGTGATCGCTCAAGAAAATGTTTGCGTCCTCAACAGATAATGCCCTGCCGTCCCAAACTACCATTCCTGCAAACCCGTTGTTGCATGATCGGTCGAATGTGCTCTGGTTTTAAGCGATCAGTAGATCTGTTGGGTTGGGCTTATGGTTCTGGTTAGGGTTATGGTAATGGTAATGGTTAGGGATAGAGGTAGGGGTAAGGTTAAGTTCCGGGTTAAGGGTAGGGTTAGGTGGGTTTGATGGTCCATCAATCGTGCAACACAGGCCTTATGACATGATGGATTGATCGTGCTTGCAGGACTTTTGCGCGATGCCTCTGTGTAGGGCAGAATTTTTGTGATCTATTAATCATACAGCGCACAGAACCTTGCGTGACTGCCCGATATGGCTGCAACATCGCCCGTTGGCTGCACGAATGATAGATCGTCCAATAGCATAGTGTGATTGGGCTATCGCACTGATCGACCGAATGCGCCCAATATATACATTGCTTTATCATGTGTGGAACAAAATAATGCACTTTAACAGGTACAAATGTTAAATGATACGCGAAGCTTTGCACAAACTGTTCACCCTTATCAATCTTGCTGCATTCTGGAGTATTCTGGCTCTCTCCATAGCTGGTGTTTCTGACCATTCTAGAAAGGCTTTCTTGGCTGATGCCACGGCCAGTGCCACATCTTCTTGACTGGAGCTGGCCGACTCACACAAGACTTCACCTGCAGAGGTGCACAAGCACAAAACAAAATTATTTACCATACCTGCCAATACCACAGCCCAATTTCATAAAGCAACAACTTGCTTAGCACAGAAAAGTCTTGCTTAGCAGACAGGTTACCAGCCAAATTTCCATGAAGTTTACATTGTTGGGAATCATGCTCCATTCAAAATTTTGCTGAACTAAACCAGTGTATTTTCTTCTTAAAAGTTGAAGTATAAACAGCTTTAAGAAATTGGTCAAAGTTAGCCGGAATACAAAAGTACAACAAAATAATATGACTTTTCAGTTCTGCTTCAGTCATGTCAGTTCAAGATTAGAATATTAATTACAGGCCTGTCCCTAATGTTTAAAATCGAAACCTCCTGCCCATCCTCAGAATAGTTAGTTACTGCCCCAATGGGGAGTACTGAACTGGGCTTTGTGTGACTGCCTGGGGTCCTATGCAACAGCTCTACAAACTTTTTCAACCAACCTGTAGATGGTTGGACGACCTTGAACTGTTGAGCTGTATCAGTTGGTGCCACCCGTTCGCCGTCGATAAAATTCAGCGGTTTTTGGAAGAAAGAACTGACAAGCCGTGAAGCCGTTGTAACTTGCTGTAACCGTACAGATTGAAAGTTGTGGTATCTACTTCGAGCTACCCTGCAAAATATTCTCCCAGTGAGAGTCATTGTGATGCTGAAACCACTGTTACTTTTTCACTCGGAACAGTCGTCGCGTGTGTGCCGAGTATGTCCACAAATAGCCGTTGAGAAATCGCCTATAGTGTGGCTGGATTATACCACTTGTAAAAAAAGGTAATTTTCTTTTCAGTGGTCATTTAAAAAACAAAGTGTCATTAACAAAGATAATAATACTTAATTTATTAAAATTCACATATAAAAACATGGTATTTATAATTTGATTTTAACTTTAGTTTTGCCCAAAATATTGTTAAACTTAGTTTAATTTTACCCGAAACAAAAATTATTACATATACTTGAATGGGCAATTCATATCAACCTTTGAACTACTCAACTCGCCAAACTCAGCAGCAGCAGCTTAAGCGCCGTGTGCTAAAAAAAGAAGAGGTGAGTGCGTGGATTTATTGTTTAATTTATCAGAACTGGAGATGAGCTAGTCTGTAAAAAGTAAACATTGGTAAGGTACAAAAGGACACGAACTTTTGGCACTTTACTATGTCCACATCGTATTCGGTCGTACTGTTGACGGTGTTGGGTATTGCCTATTGGGAGGGGGGGGGGGGGCGGTGTCGGACAAATGAACTTCCGGTGTAAACGTTTAGAGAACAATCGAATCGGTCATTGTTTGCACTTCAAACAACTTGTTGTTGAAGTTTACGCTCAGTGCTGGGGCATCTATCATTTTGATAACACAGGCAGAGCTTATAAATAATTGAGAATCATGTTTTAATGGTCATGTTTGCATTTGCACCCCTCCTCTGAGTCTGATGATCTGGTCATTTGGGAGTGGGGGGTACAAAACTAATGTTAAAAAATTACTAATATTGATAAAAAAAAATTTAAAAAAATATATATATATACTGTGCTGTTTGTGAATATGATTATGAACCTAAATATTAAATGTTGTAAATGATGACTTGCTCAGTCACGCTGATGATTGCAAATCGTGAGTTTGCAGATAAAAATCTGAAAAATTGAGACTGAATAGTTTCAATAATCGTAACCCCAGTCGCAGACTGGGGTCAAAAGTGCCATGACTGAAATACATTGAAATATAAAAGTACCAACGATGGGGTAGTTGTTGCAATGATCGGACAAAACTCTTTGTGACAATGTCAGCAATCATTAAAACTAAGGGGTAGGAGGTGGAGTGGTCAGATATAGGAAAGGGTTTACATGTAGTTGCAATGATCATGACCCTCGGGTTTCTGGTCAAAAGAGAATAGAGCAGAGGGTTACGATCTCTGAGACTAACTAGGATTATGACCATCATCATACGTAGTACACTGCTTTTGTTTCATGGGGGATCCTGTTTTTATTTTTCGCTTTTGATACCAGGGCTCGAATTTGGGGAAAAAATCCACAAGACTGCAGGGCTTGTAGCTCAAAACTTTTACTGGACCAGAAAATTTGTTACAAGACCGGAATCAAAATGAGAAGAACACTCTACACAGTTTCACACTTGAGCTGTTTTTGTACCAAGCACTAGAGAAGATTTATCAAGTTTTTCTTGTGGGTAATACATGTACTTCAATACTCAAGTGATCAGTTTAATTTAAAAATATGGTGACGTGTTATTATTCAAAAACACAAGACCGCCGGACTTGTACGGTCATAAGTTTACTGGCCCGACACTAAAATCACTGGCCTCGGGCCTGCGGTCCAGTGTCAAATTCGAGCCCTGGATACTGACTTTCAATTGGATCCCCAGGTGTCAAAATGCCACTGGTGAGAAGCATCTGCTTGATCATCGCCTTGCTGACGGCTGTGGTGACGTCGGGCGAGTTCGGCGCCCCACCTGCAGATCTGGACTTGGACACTTTCCGGACGGAGCCCTTTGATCATGAGATGTTCCTTGGAGGATATGTGAGTTTCATCCGTCATGGGAGTGTCAAGGGTTGGGGGAAAAGGAAGAGAAAGGATGACCCGTAGAATCCCCCCCCCCCAGAGGAATTTTCAATTAGCCGTGAGCACCACAAAATGGTTTACACTCATGTTCTTGAAACTTATGTTTTTTAATCATTTAGTAATTTACTTATGTCATTCTTAATGTTGTTTGCTTGTTGCACACGTAGGATGGGACCTTGCGTTGGTGTACCCCTTTCAAAATCCCTTATACAGTCAACCCTCTTACTGTCTGACCATTCACTATCATCCATTGTAGTTTGAATGCTTCGTTTTTGAAAGAGTAAGGGCACAAAGGCGTTTTCTCATTTGTAAAGGGCACCTCCATGAGGAAATTGAAAAATATTTCTATTGAAACATTTTTAGGGGCATCAAGGCAATGGCCAGGGGCAACAGAAGCAATTGCCTCTGTTGACTTCATGAAGTACCAGGCCTGTAAACGATAGATGTCAGCAGGCGATATGATGATATCATATTGTGAATGCATAGTTACATACAGTCAACCCTCCTACTGTTCGACCATTCAACATCATCCTTGCATGTTTTGAATGATATACAACCAATCTGTAATGTTATGACATCATGTGGTGCACAAGAACACATTTGTGGGGGTAGTTCTTTGCACAGTTGTTCCATCATACACAACCCATGCAGTTGATTGGTTTCAAGTGGTCAGTCACCTCACTGGAAAATGTTACCAAAAGTAGGAGGGTTAACATTTTGTTAAATTCTTGTGTAACAGAGGGCTGCCAAGGAGTTTCAGACACTATCCGAAGAGGAAAGCAAGGCTCGTCTTCAAGTGATACTGAAAAAAGCCGATGTCAACGGTGATAGCTATCTAGACAAGGGTAAAGAAATATGTCCGAAAAATAATAATTCCAAAAATCTTCATTGACTGGTATGAGAATTATCCGACTTTTGGTGGAGATTTGACAATTTGAAAATCTAACTTCTTAATTAAGTTTTTAATTTTAGTTCTTGAGACTTGATTACTTTATTTGTGGATGAATGAATTATTCTAATTGTTTGAATATTTAATCAACACTAAACTCCGCCCCACCCCCTTCACAGAGGAACTGCAGGAATGGGTCATTGGCTCCTTGAAAAACATTGACAGGGTCATCGCTGAAGAGCACATGCTTATCCAAGACAAGAACAAAGATGGCCGCCTGTCTTGGGAGGAGTACAGTCAGCACGTCTTGGGTTTTGTACCCGAAAGCGATGACCAATACCCCGATGATGAAATGAGAATGGTAAAGATTCCCTGTGTGTGTTTGTTTGCAATAATGACTGCTGATTCTTATTGTATGAAAGAGGAACCTGACCATTTTTCCCTTCAAGCCTCGGTTTGGTTAACTTGCTTTGAATTGTAAAAAAAAGATGGCTGACTTATGGTAAAGGACTTTTGACCCAATTCTCCTGAAAACGTGCCCTCATTTGGCAACCGGTGCTGCATACTCCTAAGGAGTTGAGATGGTTTTAGAAATGCCAAAGGTCCAGTGAACATTGGTAGTAATAGTATCAAGAGCTTTGATACAATGTTTAAAAGCGCCTAATAAAAGCAAACCCTTGTTCTTATTTCTTATAAAGGAATTCAAAAGCAACAAGAAAATGTTCAAGATGGCCGACAAAAACAAAGATGGATTCCTGGAAGGGGAAGAGCTTTTGGCATTCTACAACCCCAATGCTGTTGATGGTATGCAGGTATGCAGTGTAATACCTTATCAATACATGGAGAATTTCAGCATTTTTCTAGTTTGAATTTGTGATAGTATCCGTTATGTTTTATTTTGAAAGTTTCAAGGATTCCATTGGAGAGGTAGCCCTCGGATGTGGGTTGGGGTTAGGGGATGGGTGGGTGGCAGGGGGTGTACACACAAATTATGCTTAGAGTCACTATTATTATTATTATTATTATTAGAAGTATTATATCTTTCTGGTAATGAAACTAAAGGGAGCCTCAAAAGCACTGTGACCCGCAGGCTAGAAGATACCTGTGAAGAAATGTCAGTTTTAGATGTGGGAGGAAAAGTCCAAAAAGGGAAAGCCCATGCATTAGAGCATAGAGGCACACTCTTGTGAAAAAGGCAACCTATTACAGTCTATGGTAAAACCTCAAGGCTTTGGGGTTTTCATAAGAAAAACAAGCGAAAGTGTTCAACCTATCAATTTGCCCTTTATAGCACCCTACTGTATGCCTGCCCAGCACGCCCAGTGGGGATAGCCTATTTTGTTGCCATAATTAATTGAAGAGTACTGGTACTGCTAAAAATCCCTTAATAAGAAATAAGTTAAGAATGAAATAGGTAACACTTTTCACGAGAGTGTGTCTCTAATGTGTAGAGAGGTACATATAGGTCTGAAAACCCAATCCATATGCAAGGCTCCATTCAAGAACTCAACCAGAGTTGAAAAGCAGGGAAGAAACCACTGAGCCAACCTGAAGGCCTTAAAAAAGTGACACCCACAGTCCTCATTTCCAATCTTTTCATAAATGTGAGATGTTCACAATGGTTGAAGGATAATGGGTTACTTTTAGATGCTAGAACATAGCGGACATACTTTTAATACTTCGTTGTTGGCATAGTTTTCAGAACATGCGCACATTTCCAAGAAAAATTCTCCTTGAAAGTCTGCTGCTACCTAGTGTCCCCATTTGGCATGAAAACCGCCCAAAATGAAAAATGAGATGGGGCTGTGTGAGAAAATTGCAATCTCTTTACAGCAAACATGTTCTTAATATATTCATTTATGCATTTATGCAAAGGAAGTGGTCATCGAGAAACTCTTGGAGGACTTTGATCTGAATGGAGATGGTGCTGTGGAAATGGATGAGTTTATTGGGAAATATGACGATGGAAATGACTTGCCAGGTTTGTAATGCAAATTTTTTATATAACATCTTGCATATTCAAACACTTCATAAATATTCATGAGGCAATCTGGTTCACTGATCGTTTTTTCAGTTGGCACAGAAATCTTGTAATTGTAAACGGAAAGTATGTTCATAAAGCATCATTTAAAAGTTACTTTCATAAAGTTCTGTTGGCTGTGGTTTCATGATTAATGGCCTCAGCATATCAATTCATCAAGCAATCGATAGCCGGTTGATTGATTGAAAGATTTAATAAATGAATGAGTGAGTAATTGATTGATTGTTTGATTGATTGATTGAGTAAAAGATTAATTGATTAATCACTCATAAATCAATAATTCATTTAACCTTTCTGCCATTTATTTCAACAACTAATGATCAATCAGTAATCAATGGATTTCAATAAATTTGTTAATCCATTGATTATTTAATTTAACCACTTAAATGTTTAAATTAATCAATCTTAGCAGACTTATCTATGATGCCTTGACCTATCCAACCACAAAAGTGCACCAAAAAGTGAGACAAAATTTCCATTTCATAAGTGTAATCTGAACATTCAAAGCATTTTTTGTGTGTGTACACAAACATGCCGCTTCATTGTTTCGGAAATTCAGATCTTTCCACCCCATTTTGAAAGGATTGCATAAAAGCAACCTACATTTTTTTCTCCCAACATTTGAAAGGTGAGATCTTTCTCTTTCCAACCATTGTTGGCTATTAAGGGTGAATATGAACAAAAATACAACTTTACCTTCAGGCTTGAGTGGGGGTGTCCACCCATGAGACCAAGGACTTTAACAAAAGGGTCCAGGTGTTTGACAGATCAAGGCGTCCTCACTTTGCTTTCACATACACAACCAATGGGGACGTCGCAAAAAAAAAGTCAAAATAATGGGAGAACAAAAAGAATTCCTTGATTTTCGTGTTCGGCATATGTGAGTGCTTTATTTTGGTGTGATTTTGGGTGACCGATGGTGAAAGAAGAGGTGGTATGAGTGCTGTGGTTGATAGTAATGTATGGTTAACCAACCAACCAACAATTAAACCAAGTTATCAACTTTGAATTTCTCCCGCAGACTTGACAGGGAAGAGAAAGGAGCCACAATGGGTGAAAGAGGAACGTGAGATCTTCAAACAGCAACTCGATAAGGATGGGAATGGTCGGATGGAAGGAGATGAGTTGGTTCATTGGGTTAAACCTCGCTACCAAAACACAGCAGAAAAAGAGGCAAGTCTGACAAATCATGTGCCCTTTGTTTACATCTAAACCGCCCTCTATTGCCATCTGCCTGGCGGTAGTTGCAAATATTGTTTTGCATATATATTGCATATAGTGATGTTGAAGATCACAATAATTCATAGGGGCGTATAGAGAGAGAGCACATGAAAAAAAAAACACCTTTTTTTGTTTATATTTCCATCCAGGCTAATCATCTAATTGATGTTGCAGACAGCAATGAAGACGGCAAGCTCAGCGTGGATGAAATCCTCGGCAAATATGAAATCTTTACAGGGAGTAAGGCCACCCATTTCGGCAGGCATATACGCAGTGAACGGTTCCCACATGAAGAACTTTGAGGGTTCAACACTTCTTTTTTTTAATTGTTAATTTATTTTTATGTTATCTTATTGAGTCACTTGGGACAGTTTTGGGGGTTTCAATAACAAACTTGTAGTTTAAAGCAGGAGGTCAATTTAGAGCTGCATGGCAGAAAGTATTGCTTAAAAAGATAACCTGCTAAAGGTAGCAAAGAGCCGGTTGCAAGCAAAGCTTATGTCATTTTAGCTGGTAACACATTTCTTCTAAGCAATATTTTCTGTGCAAAGCTGTGTGCATTTTAATAGCGACTATGATATAAGCCTCTGGTATCATCCCAATTCGTTTGAAAAAAAAACTAAACATGTAACTAATGAGAAAGCTTCTAGCAGCTTGGGTCAAAACACGATGCCATGACCGCATTTTGCATTTATACCACGGGTCAATTTGGTAAGCAGTTTGCAACAGCTACAGACCCCTTGCATATGACGTCACAAGCTCAAATAGCACCCTCTCTGAAGTCAAACCAAGACCTATCATTGGCTGGGGGGTTGTGCGTGGCGCGTACACACAAGAACTTTTCTCTTGTTTGACATCGGCGATAATGGACAATGCAATGAGTCTATTTCTCTTTTCAAAAGCAACTAAAATTTCTGTAACAGTTTTGGAATGTATTTTCCCCATGATATTTTTGAAAAGAATATCTTAAAGAATGGTGCTGTATTTTAAAAGAACTTTTGTTACAAAAACAACCAGCAGTATTTATTTTTGTACACAGAGCTTTCAGTAATGGTGCTATATCTATCTATGCAATTCATTATTCTGAAGATGGAATCTCTTCTAGTTGTAATAATAATATTAATAGTAATAATAATAATAATACAAATACAATATTAAGACGACGGGGGAGTGGTATAAACACCAGCCGACAACGTTCACTGAGAATGATGTTGTCACCATCCTCTGGCACACGCCAGTCCACACCGACAGGGAGGTAAAAGCAAACAGACCTGACATCATCATCAAGGACAAGAAGGACTAGAGGTGTATTCTCATAGACGTATCAATACCCTCTGAACGAAACACCACCGTTAAAGTAACGGTCCTGCGGAAAAGCTGTCCAAGTATAAAGACCTTGAGATCGAGATCAATAGGATGTGGGGATTGAAGACCGAGACAATACCAGTACCATGTAGGCTATGGCCTCTGTTGCCCTTGTCTTGTCCTTTGTGCCCCTTCAAAAGTTTCTCATAGACTTTTAAAAATTTTCATTGTGAGATAATGAATGCAATAATGGTTTTAACACTTAAAAGTGTCTTGCCACGACCGGGACTTGAACCCACACTCTGCTGATCAGAAACACCAGCGCTTGAGTTCGGTGCTCTTATCCACTCGGCCACGACACGCCATCATCAGCTAGAACCCAAGTTGGTGCGACCCCTGACAAACAATTAAGGTTGTTATTTTGTTAATATGTGACTCCCCCGCATCACAAAACCAGGCAATTTCCGTCAAAACTCAAAACTGAGTTTATTCACTCATCAAATAGATGAGAATAAGAGATCTTAAATGACACCTGATTAGGGCCTAAAAGGTAAACATTTCTCATCATATAGAATGTTTATGACATCACATCACATTGATATCAAGGCTGATATTTCGGTTGGCTTCATATGTATCAATTCTGTAATGTTCGTCAATTTCTGGGAAAAAAATTGGGTTGAACCTGCAACCTCCGGATTAACGTGCCGGCGCTCCACCGACTGGGCTATCTAGTCCTTTGTTGGCGACCTCTCTATTTTGTCACTATCTTTGTTCGAGGGTGCCAGTCAAAAGTCATTCAATTTGTAACTGCCATATAGCCAGGGATCACGGTCTCATTCAAGTTTACAATTTCTAGACAATACAAAGATACATAAATTGCATGAAAATGTTTCTAGCATGACAGTGTAGTTTTAAGTGCATGTTATAGATTATAATGCATATTTAGTCAAACTTGATAACTGTTGCTATGAATGAAATAATAATAATCGATTCTTATATAATGTCAAAAACAATGGATAAAGATGCATGAAAACATAACTTTAAAAGCGTATTTTTGTAGGACACTTATTTATTAGAAGAAAAAAAGGTCCATGTGTAAAATTCGCATTCTGAGTGTTAGCAATAAACCAATAATTTGAAAAGAACTAAATTACAAGAAATCCTCCATATGTATGTGTATGTTAAACTTTGAATTAATTTAACTCAACATGTTATGATGGGACAGGGGCCGATTTCACAAAGAGCTAAGATTGATCTTAGCTGCGAATCAGTCGTAATTGCTAACCAAAGTGTGATATCACAATACAAATCACTATGGGAATACTGGCAACTCATCTTCAACATGGATCTTAGTGCTTTGTGAAATCGAGCCCAAGACATCGTTGTTCATGTGCAGTCTCCAATTGTCTGTTGAGTTTCAAGTTATAGGGTGAGCACAGCATTAATAACATTACAAATCTAAAAGCCATGTCACACGGCAATTTTTACAGCCAACTTGGAGGCAACCACTTGCACTGCAAGCAAGAGAAACAGTGCGGTAGAACAGGTGTCATTTTTCTGACACTGTCTTTTATTGTTCCCAACAAAATTATAACAAGATGAAGGTAACTGAGGTAACTGGTTGCTGGTAAATTGCTTCGTGTGACATGGCCCTACGTGTTCACAGATTTACACATCACTGACAAGGTAGAGAGAAGTTGGAAAAGTTCCCTTGAATTAGTTTTGCCTGAAATGCTTTAGTATTCGAGAAGTTAGTAAAACAAGTTGTTTTGATCTGATGAGTTCAAAATCTAATGTTGGAAAACAGTGATGGGGTTTTTCATTATTTTTGTGTGTGACTCTGATGACCAATGGAGCTTAAACTTTCACAGGTTTGTTATTTTATGCACAGGTGGGGCCACACAAAGTGCGGATACTGGTCTTTGACAGTTGCTAATATTTTCCTCTTGCTTTAAGGTTATTTTGTGGAGAAGACTTTAAAGGCAAAGTATATCTTTGCTTTTTTGAACCGTTCGGTTGATTGAACCCTTTATACATGTTATAAATAAAGATAAACAATAAAAGTATTTTAAAAAATCATTTCAAAAGGTGGTAGCATTTGTGAAATATCGCCGAAAATCTGGAGCGGTTGTGTCCAAGAATAGTTCGTAATTGAAACACACAATCTGAGAAACTTTTCTGCATGAAACATTTCTCAGATTTGAAATTTGTTTGAATCTTTTTCTCTAAAACCACATTCCTTAGAAGGGAATCGTTTCTCAAAATGTTATACACTATCAACAGCTGCAGTGCTTCTTACCAAGTGAGATTTTATGGAGATAAATTGTTGGAGTAATTACCAAAGGTATACCCTTCATTTAAAGAAAAAATGAAGAACAAACTAAAGAACTGAACACTAACGAGGTGTTGGGCACATGCGCAAACACAGTTAACAAAACAATGGCTCTGATAAAGTTACTGCAACTTCAAATGAATTCTAACAACAAATTATAACACCTTAAATTGAAATGAATGAAAAACAAAAAGGTGAATTTTACAAGGAAAATGCAGTTTAGCATTTCTGGGAAGTGCAGTCGTAACTGAAAAACAAAAATTTGTGCAAAAAATGATCAATAACAAATTGTTAAATATAAATGAACAATAAAATTGAGATGTACAAATTGACGGAACTATAGGCCCCTCATGCATTTTATCAGTCCCCCTTACAGCTCCTTGATATTCACAGTGAAGTAAACTCCCCCACTCTCTCAAGAATTCCCCACTCTCCTCAGATGATGACTGGTCTGATTTATATGATAAATATACATGTAATGTTCCATAGTGCTGCAACATGACACCATGCCTGTGGGGCGAGCCTATATTGTGCTTTTTTCAAGTGATAGGAGCACTTAAAGGTGATGTTGCGTGTAAATGAATCCTGCACAAAATATATCAAGAAATGTATCCAAATTAAACCATCTACCCAGTAGCTTCTATTCAAGTCGAATCCTAAATCAGAAAAAGGTAAATAAAGTATTTGCATTTCTTTTGGCCGAAAGTGTTCATTACAACACCCCTTAATTCAAAGATTCTGCCGTTTGATTGGTTTAGAGCGTGTCACATGATTGTCTTATTTTTACTAGAAAGCTGCGCAAACATGATGCGCTATAAATGCAGCAAACAGGAGTCGTAGTTTTAACCAAAGCACTCGAAGCAGTCAAATACTTGTATACTATTGTTTTCTCCCAAAAACACAGCCATTTTATTTTTCTGCTATTGAAATCAATGACATCAAATCAAGGCAGGAATTGCAAAATAGTCAGATCCCCTTTTGGGTGTAACGCGAATCAGTGTTTGTTATTGCTGTTGACACACTAGAAACATGACCAAAATTAAGAGGATTGCTTGGGAGCACCTTCCCTTTAAATGATGTACATATAAATTATAGGACAGTTAATGGCAACTTTAGAGTTAACATATCTTCAGAGTCTAGTTTCTCCAAAATGTCCCAATGCATTCCTTCAATTTACGGTCGTCATACAACTCACAGTATCAACTGGCAAATGGTCCACTTATCTGCAACCCTATAGACAACAAGCTTTCACTGCAGCTGCACCATCACTATGCAACAATCTCCCTCTCAATATCCATCAAGCTACATGTACCTCTACTGACTCTTTCCAATCTCTATTAAAGACTCATCTCTTTGTAAATTTCAGGTTCACATGCTTAGAAACACCAGTATTAAACGCTATATGTAATGATCATTATCATCATTATCATATACGAGATCATACTGTAGCCATATGATTCTATATCTCCATACATGAAAGGGGGGATGGTCAATAAAGGAGCATTTCATTGGAACAGTTATCCTTTATGACTCCTAGGCTAAACTCATTCAATTTAGAATTTCACCTTTCGATCAATAAATCATGCAATATAGGATAGATGTTTGACAACCCTAGGGATGGTACTGCATCTGGCTTAAAGATGTAGCGCAATAATTGTGATGATAAATAATTTTTTTCAAGATAATAAGTTTCAATCTGAACACTGACTGGTTATAAAGTTTATACCAGCATACAAATCATCCAGATAAATAATTCAATCAGAAATACAGTCAACCTGACGTTGTGGGATTTGGCCACAAACGGGCCATTTTAATAGATTCATGATCAGACTGGACAAGAAAAATATTATAAAAAATACACATGCAACTGTAATGCATAATTTCAGTTTGACAGAACTCAACATGTTTGCTTTGAAGTCTTACACCAGATTTCAACTGTTTATGATGCATAGGAAAGGGTTAAATACAGATAGTAAATAAGTTAACGTTGCTTTTCAAGAAAATTTACTTTTCTAAAAGAAATTTGAATCCAACCAGACTAAAGGTTTAATTGCTAATTCATAATCTGGTCAAAAATTCATTGGTAATAATTCGGTAAAAGGCTGCATTGTACCTTTAAATTCATTCGTGCAATAGGAACAATAGACGATTTTTGATTTACTTGAACCATTCTACGCTTGGTGACCAAGTTAATTGGTAACTCTTGTTTACTTGTTACTGCACTGGTTGTCTGTATATGGTGGTACAATTGTGCACAGAACTAATGGGAGACTTTGGGGTCACTAGATGGCGACAGACTCAGATTTCTGAGCATGCGCAAACTTCGGGAGAAAACAAAATGTACTTGATAAGTCTGCTGCCACCTAGTGTCCCTAAAGTCGACCATTGTGGTGTTGTGTCTCCACACTCACAATGTGGCATAATCAAAATCACAGTAGATGATACTGAATGGTCAGACATAGGAGAGACGCCTATGTACTGTGCATTCACCACATGATATAATATAGCTGGCTGGCTTAGTTTATCTATCATTCAAAACCATAGTGGATGATATTGAAAGATCAGACAATTATAAAGTATGTTTTTTTATTACAAAGGTAGACAAAACAAAACCCCACTGTACATGTGTACACTAAGTCCTTTCAAATGGGATTCGAACCAAAGTCTTTCTTATCTAAGTCAATCACTCAATTTTCAATATTGCATCATTGAAATGCAAGCCAACTAAGATTGAAAACACACAGACAAGACTGATGTCTGAGAGACTCTGGGTTCGATTCCAAATTGAATCCCTTCAGAGTTTCAAAAGAGTGTTTTCTGTAATTTTCAACAGAAAGTACTGTGTAAACAGTGATTTACTTTTATCTTGACGACAGCTGAATATTTCAAAGAATCTTTGATGTATATCTCTAATCAATGTGTAAGAAAAATACAAACACCTTTCACTTGTACTCCAAGTTTTTAAACATTCTCTTTAAGCTGTTAAACATTCCCTTTAAGCTGTTAAACATTCTCTTTAAGCTGATAAACATTCCCTTTAAGCTGTTAAACATACCCCTTAAGCTGTTAAACATTCTCTTTATGCTGTTAATGTACACTGTACCTAGTACTGTTTCCTTAAAAAAGAAGATGAATTCATACAAATAAGATTAAACAATGCTAATATAAACGTTAACAAAATGAAAAAACAAAAATCTAAGCCAGAAACTGCTCAGAAAACGAAGTCTGAGAACATTAAGTATAATAGATTTTGGTCGGAACACAATGGCATATTTTGATAAGGTACAGGGCATTTGAAGGTAGGGTCATCATTCTGTAATGACCCTGGAAAAAAGTTGTATAATTTCTGTCCGAAAGCTTTACTTGTTATAAAGAGGGTAATGGTAGTAATCATCCTGCAAAAGTATTTCATGTGAAATGCCCCCGCTGGGATCAATGAAAACATCTGAATCATGCAGGAATCGTTTCTCAGATTTCTGAGGGTTGGTGTCCATTCGCAAATGCTGCAGGCAGAGATGAGGTTGGTACCCGCTACATGTATCACCTCCCTAAACGTGGATAAATTTGACGTTCGCGTGAAAATACAATGACAGTTTTTCGCTGTTTTCTCAGCAAATAGACACTGTATTAAGTTGAAACTTTCACATGTGACTTTTATTGTATCTTTCTTTGGGTTCGTTCCACTAGCTTCCCCATGAGTACCAGGGGGTTACACTTGTGGTAGCCACGGAACGAGGCTAATCGAACACTGCGGTGTGTTCGCTTAGCACTCTGGGAAGATGAAGGTCAAAGGTTGTCAAGTAGCGGCACGACTTAAAAAGGTGAAAACAGACAGCTCCGTCATTTCCGTCGTCTGCTCAATTGGAAAATGTCGATGTCCGTGACGACACAAATTTATTACATCATTCATACTTTGCACACACTCACCAACTGTTTGTTTTTCAGGAGTTGCATTTCCTTTCCATTTGCCATAATTGTTTCATAGACGATAAATCAGTGTATTAGTGTGTAGTTTTTTGTTCTCACGTTGCATTCAACTTGTCCCCCACCATCTTGGTATGATACGCCTGCAGTCCGAAACTACGTCATTACACCCGGGTATACACCAGAGACCCGCTCGCGAACTGGGGCTGTGGTGGCTGACACCGGGGCAGACACGAGTATCACGTGATGGCTAATCGAATGCTCTCGTGTAAGTTTTACTTACACGTGTAAGCTACTCGAACGCACCCTTTATAATTTTGTCGATTAATAAGCATTACATTGACAAAAACCAAGCGATGACCCTACCTTAAAGTTTCCAAAGATGACCATGCTGATGGACATCTCTTTTTCTTCAACCCAAGTCCCCCAAATCCATGCCTTGTTTTTCTACCGAGCCTGATTCTGCATCAAACCCTTAGAAATCAAATCTGGAGAATGCTGAGCTCGAACCCACCATGTGTCCTACTGTGGACTTGGCACAGTGACACCTTGTGACACATGTGTCTGACAATATATGATAACAAAATGGCAAAGCACATTGAGCTTCTTTTTATTGGTCAATCTAAATGAAATGGAATCTGTGTGAAAATTTTGCTATACACAGACAATGTGAGACAATTTGGCCTTACACCCAGAAAAAAATGGTGTAATAAAATGGCCACACACATCAATACATGGGCCAAATTTCATTGCTGCTTTGCAGCAACTATTGCTCAACAGTTTTCTGCTGAGTAGAAATGAGCAGCATGCCAGTCGAAATTTGTACATGTGAAATGGTAGTCTGACTGGTAACCTTATTTTAGTAAGCATAATTTTGTTGTGCTTAGCATCTTTTTTTCACAACTTACACCTCCAGGTGACTCACTTAGTGTTCTCTTGGTTCTATTTCTATGATTTGTTCTAACAAACAATTCTAAAGCTGTTAAGCATGGAATATTGCATAGCACAGAAACAGGTTACCAGCCAAAAATACCACGCAATACAGTGTTGTACATCTATACTGTTAATGAATGTGGCTAGTTCCCTGCCATTTTTGCTCGTAAGAAGGATTTGCTATGCACCATTTACTGTGTAACAAACAGCTTTACGAAATTGGGCAACACAGCAATTATACATGTAACTCTTCATTTCATACAAGGACCAGCCTGTTTTTCTTTCCAGCCTCGCTTTGGTTACATTGGGTGGAATGGGAGAAAAAACAAGATGGCCCTTGATGAATGTCTGTCAGGTGATTGGATAACCAGAACCCCAATTTAAATAATCTTTAGAACATCAATCTTTAGGAGAAGTGTAAACGAATTACTTCTGGGTACAGACCTATTTTCACGTTGCTCTCTGAAGTTTTTTCAGTCAGTGAATTTTACATCAGAAACTCAGGTCAGGGTCACCAAAACATGCCTTGAAAAAAAGACTCTCTAATCGAACGAAGTCAAACTGACAGCATTGTGTGCATAATCAGGTATTTCAAAATTAATACTTGAGTTCCTAAATCTCAAGCCGTTTGCTACGAGAGAAAAATAGATACACCGAATAAAGTTACATACGTAGAAAAAGAGGAAAACCAAAAAGTTGTAATGTACATTCTACCAGTCTATGTCTATTTAAAAAGATATTACACAATTTACAATTGCTACACTTAAAAATCTACCATACACATAGGCTGTGTAAATTTACATACTCGACACAAGTCATCTGCTAAATTTTGTACCCTTTACACGAACAACAGTGTGAGTTTACAATCTTCCTTATTTTCTTTAAAAATATTTTTTTGTTTTGTTCATACGTACATGCAGTTGATCTGAAAGGCATTTTTTCTTATAAGTAAACCACAATTTGTCGTCGTCATTTTTTTAAAAGCTACTTTCACCTGACTAAATATAGTCTATCATTGCTGTAGATATTTCTCAGAAATACAGACATCTTTATGTGTTGTGGAGGAAAAAGGGAACAATTTTTGTCGCGGAAGTTTGGCCAGGAAGGGGTTGGATTACTTGAGGAAAAGTAGATGTAATGAAGAAGCACTAAAAAGAATGACAACATGTTATAAACTAACTTACCATTTAACAATTTTCCTAGAATAAAATACACATGTACATTACTCATTGTCTATACCAAAGTATTCTTTTAAATACTTTTGAACAAATTTTATTCTATCAGATTTTTGGCTGGGCACCAATAACATTAGCCCCATCTCCCTTGAGTGATTTACCAAAGTACTCCCTTACTCAAACATAATCCAACAAACTATGGTAACTAAACACCAAATTAAAACTCTGATTATGACTGTATGCCTGATCAGTTTACACTAGCACTGTTTAGCAGTCCTCAGTCTAACAGAATCAAACAGAATGTGCAGTTGGGTTTTGATGGGTTTGGGATGGTTTTAGAAAGGAGTTTCGGGTCATAGCAGCCAATAACTTACTACTGACATCAAAGAATAAACCACAAGGGAAACTGACTGGGCAAATTTTCAACAATTTAGAATTGAACAAAGATAGCTACAGTAGGTAGCTCAGTTAGTAGAGCGCTGGCATGTTAATCCGGAGGTCGTTGGTTCTAATTCCACTTTAGTCAATTTTTTCTTTGTTCAACCCCAAATTAATTAACTTACTTCTGAAATGTTGACTTGTTACCAACCAAATTATTCTGTCAGCAAGTCTGACAGACGATATATCCTGTAAAAATAAAAATTTGTAAACTACTTTGTAATTCCTTCCGCCAACAATTGTTCCAAAAAGCTGCAGTAAGCACAACGCAAGCACGGTGTTGCGCCAATCACAATGGAGAACATTCATTGCCTAACGTGCCTTATGCTAACATGCCTACTGTACGAGTGCATTTGGTGAAATGCATCTTTAAGACTCCTTCAGCTCAAGTAAAATACATCCTTCTCCTCCCAACTGTTATCGAGTTTAATTCAGAAAGGAACTGTGACAAACGAACAGGCCTGATACTTCATTCCTGCGAGGGCGCTAGTTTTCCTTTATAAAGGGCACCTCTAAGTAGGACACGTAAATTTCTACTGGAACATTGCGAAGGGCACCGAGGCAATGACAAAGGGGCATAGAGGAAGTTGCCTCTGCTGCCTCCATGAAGTATCAGGCCCGAAGAAATTTGTTAGGGCTTTTTCGGAAGCTGGTAAATATATTTACACAGTTCATACTTCACTGTGAGCATTTTCTTGCGACAGAGTGATTACCAAAAATGAGATATCAAAAGTATGGTGACATTTTTAAATGTAGCTGCACAAGGTTTAGAACCAGCTTTAAAAGGCAACAGTGAAAATACATACAAATTAACTTCAGAGGCCTTCTCACAAAGACAGAGAAAATATCAAAATCGGTTACACCTTTTCCAGGGCCCGCTTTCATCAAGCCGAAAATTTCACGTAGCAAGATTTGTTAGCAAAGTAAAAATCACGGCAGGTTACCAGTCAAGACATGAGAAAAACATGGCACTGTAGCTGGTAGCTTGTTTCTGCAAACAGGCTAAGGAAGATTTTCCTGTCCTGCGCAAACTGTTTGGGATCATGAAATGGACCCAGATTGTCAGTATGGCAGAAGGTGTTGTCATCGATTTCCCGATCAGGGGACCACTGATAACCTCCTGACCTCATTAGGAGAAAGGGGTACCGATCAAAGTGATGATATCCCAATTTGAGATAGTAACCCTGCTGCTTTGTGCAAACAATCGACTGACTTCTGGTTAAAAAAAATCACCAAAAATGAGTTGGACCACCCATGAACACATGAATGAAATCATACATAGCTTTCACCGGTGCATTATTTAAATAGTATAATAGTACCGCTAAACATAAACTCTAGTTATACTAGCTACATATACCTGTCTTACTTCATCGTCGTAAAAAGCACCACAAGATTATCTTCGGGGTCTTTCAGCTGCCAATGGTCTTCCGCCAACTTTTCTGCGCCGATGGCCGACTCGTTTGTTTGAAAGTATAGGAGCTGATTCTGGCTTGTTTGTGGGACCACCCCTTGGTAGAATGCAAGGGTGAACTCCAACCTTGGGGAGAGTGGGAACGTGCTGCTCTTAACTGTGTTGCCGCCGTTCTGCTGTAGCGGGGTGACGCCAGTGACTTTGCTATAGAACGAGTCCATTAATTGAAAGCTCAGGCTGTCTTTAACAAAGAGCGTCACTCGGACGCCGGACGCGTTGGCCCCCGTTTTCACCCCCCACAGCGGGAGCGCCAACTTGGTGTGTTTGAAGTACGCCGTATCGTCGCTGAGTTCGTTAGCCACCCCGTCCGGGAGACTAAACGGTACCCATGGATCGCCTGAAAGTACCTTGACGACTTCGGTGGCTCGGGATTGGGCTTTCCCACTGAACATCAATGTGAGGGCCAGCCTTGGGACATCACCTTCCAGGGATTCGTTGAAGGGGAATAGCCTCTGGATCTCGAGGATGCTGGCGTGCTTGAAGGCACCGGAGAAGTAGGAGATGAAAGACTTGAGGGTGTCGCGAGTTTGTGTTCCTTGGAGAGTCTCGATCTCCACGAAGCAGCGCGGTGGATTGGTCAAAATGGATGCTGAATGGTAAAACAAAAGACAATATATTGTGAGTGGTTCCTTCAAGTTGCTGAGGACCAGTATTCCTAAATACCTGGGACAGTTTATCCATTCCGATTGGTCAAGAGGAGATCTTATAGCCATGTTTAAATGTGCCAAATAAACAGTTAGAAGTGATTAAACATGACCTGACCTTATTAAGTCAAAAGAGGGCACTATCAGATAAATTTACGGAGCCTGCAAATTTCACAGTACAATTTAAGTTGGTAGGTTGCATATTTGGCTCGCACAAGTTTGAAACTTGCGTGCGGTAGTTTGACACTTAAGCGTGCGAAATTTGCATGAGGAGGTACTCATAGCTCAACACATGCATAGAAATTCAACGCACAGTCGAGGTGACCTGAGGCTAAACTGTCAGATTTGTTCTCAGCTTTTACAGGGTTGGTTTGAACGGAAAGGTATTTAAGAATTGGATCAGTTTTAAACTAGTTAGTCGAAGTGAGGCATGGTTCTTGATAATTTTAACTCGACTTCCTCTTAGTAAAATTATCAAGAACCAGGCCCCAAGCGTGTTTAAACAATTAGTTTAAAACCTCTTCACGGCACTTTGATTTCCTTATTCAAAACCTGACCTCAGTGTAAAAAATGCACAGTCCAAAAACTGGGGCGATTTTATTGGCAAGAGACACTGCTAGGGTTGAGGAAATTGAGACTTACGTTCAATGGCAGTCACACGGAATCCTTCACAGTCGTCCAATTTCTCCTCCAAGAAGAGCCTTCCAAACGACTCGTAATCATTCGCTGACTCAAATAACAGAAGGAAATGATGTTGGTTCCACCTGGTGAATTAAGATTCCCACAAATGAAATAAAAATCTTCCCTGAAACTCTCTTATTATTTAATAAATATCCCAACCATTTATAACAAGAAAGTATTACCTAAAATATGTATAAATGAATTAACCCCCTCACAGCATTATACTATTGCCATTGATGAGAACTGGCAAGCACCCTGCACAGGACTTTATCATTCACTTGAAAATAAAAACATTGAAGGCCACAACTGCCTCAGACCTATCAAGACCTGGCCCTCTAGCCCAATGCCCATTAACTCTTTACCATATAGCCCTACAGTGTGTGTACAATTATCAACCCCTGCTCAAATAGCCCTGAGCCTACCAACTCATGGCCCCTCTAGCATTGCCTTTCAACCCAAGGTCCCTCTTGCCCTTGGCCTATCAACCCTTGTCCATTATAGCCCCTGACCTCTCACCCCTAGCCCCACTAGCCCCAAGCCTAACACCCCTTGCCCCTCAAGAATCTTGCCTATCATTCGACCCCTAGCTGCCTAGTCCCTCTAGCCGGAACTGCCTCTAGCCCCTGTCCTCAAAACCCCTAGCCCCTGGCATATCACTCCAGGCTCCTCTAGCCCTCCGGCCTATCAACCAATGGCCACTCTAGCCCTGGCCTATCAACCCATGGACCCTCTAGCCCCTTGACATATCAACCCCTGACCACTTTAGCCCCATGCCTATCAACCCATGGCCCCTTAGCTCCTGGCCTGCCAACCCATTGGCCACTCTAGCCCTGGTCTATCAACCCATGGACCCTCTAGCCCCTTGACATATCAACCCCTGACCACTTTAGCCCCATGCCTATCAACCCATGGCCCCTTAGCTCCTGGCCTGCCAACCCATTGGCCACTCTAGCCCTGGTCTATCAACCCATGGACCCTCTAGCCCCTTGACATATCAACCCCTGACCACTTTAGCCCCATGCCTATCAACCCATGGCCCCTTAGCTCCTGGCCTGCCAACCCATTGGCCACTCTAGCCCTGGTCTATCAACCCATGGACCCTCTAGCCCCTTGACATATCAACCCCTGACCACTTTAGCCCCATGCCTATCAACCCATGGCCCCTTAGCTCCTGGCCTGCCAACCCATTGGCCACTCTAGCCCTGGTCTATCAACCCATGGACCCTCTAGCCCCTTGACATATCAACCCCTGACCACTTTAGCCCCATGCCTATCAACCCATGGCCCCTTAGCTCCTGGCCTGCCAACCCATTGGCCACTCTAGCCCTGGTCTATCAACCCATGGACCCTCTAGCCCCTTGACATATCAACCCCTGACCACTTTAGCCCCATGCCTATCAACCCATGGCCCCCTTAGCTCCTGGCCTACCAACCCATTGGCCACTCTAGCCCTGGCCTATCAACCCATGGACCCTCTAGCCCCTTGACATATCAACCCCTGACCACTTTAGCCCCATGCCTATCAACCCATGGCCCCCTTAGCTCCTGGCCTACCAACCCATTGGCCACTCTAGCCCAAGGCATATCAACCCCTGACCACTTTAGCCCCATGCCTATCAACCCATGGCCCCCTTAGCTCCTGGCCTACCAACCCATTGGCCCATCTAGCCCCAGGCATATCAACCCCTGACCACTTTAGCCCCATGCCTATCAACCCATGGCCCCCTTAGCTCCTGGCCTACCAACCCATTGGCCCATCTAGCCCCATGCCTATCAACCCATGGCCCCCTTGGCTCCTGGCCTATCAACCCATTGGCCACTCTAGCCCCAGGCATATCAACCCCCTCTCACCTTAACAATTGGCACGCTGTCCCTTTCATCATCTTCTTAATATGACTCTCAACCTTAGCAACACTGTGCTGATCCAACGACCGGCTTTCAACGGTAACTAATGCCAGGATACCAGGCCCATCCCTGAAAGGTGACGATTTGTTTCCCCAATCAGTATTTAGCTGGAAGAAGAATAAAAGCAAGACATTTACCCAATGACACTGTAAGCATTTATGGTACGGCCATCTTTGTTTTCCGCCACTCAAATCAATGTAACTAAACTTAGGCACTTACATGTACACACAAAAAACAAAAAACAGAAACAGTCTGGCACCTTTTAAAGTTGCAAGAATGTGTATAGTTATTTCCATTGGGTATACAGGAAACCTGACAGAAAAAACCCCCAAGTTTAACCATATGAAAAGCCGTGTTTGCTTTGATGGCAGCAGCTATGGCTACGGCTGCTGCTGGTATCCTATTGTGCAATCAAGCCATATCAAGCCTTAGCAAGCCATACATACATGACATAATGTATCTGCTGCAATTAATTCGGTCAGGCCCAGAGAACTTGGAGAATGCTGCGGCATTCTGCCCAAACATGCATGTCACGTGATATTATTTTGCTATACAAGCTCATTAAATGCTGCATTATCTGGGGACTGGGATTTGGCATGGACATTTATGACAAGGCCATGTACATATACATAGAACCCTCCTACATGTACATGTAGATGCAGCACAGTGCAACATAGAGCAAGTTCAACTGTGCCCATTTAATCGACCCGTGCTTGACCACTGACTAACAACGCACATGTGCAGTGACGTACTCCTCACTTAACGAGAGCCTAGTCAACCATCGGTACGGTATTCAACGCTTCCATTGCCTTCTGCCCTTTCGTTACAGTGTCACTGGTTCCCTTCTGAACTTAACACGGGTTAGCATGAAACAAGGCTACCGGGACCAGGGAAGAAACCATGATCCTGAGGCTGGTGCCAAATAGTCAATCACAGTAGTCAACCATGTTCGAGGCCAAGTTCGAGTCAGAATAGTCGACCTTGAGTAAAGCATGGTGCGCACTTGAACTTGCTCTTAGTATGGGATTTGAGTTAACTGCTAAATGCACAAACTACAACAGTGTTTACCATTTGGTGCATTTTGTTGTACATGTATTTGCAAGGGCTATACATGTACCTTCTTCCGTTTACAATTACAAACACTCTCCATCATTTTGTATTAGCGACCTTGAGTATCACAAAATATGTTCAACTGGGATTACAACAAGATAAATAAGCCTTTTCTTATGAAGAATAATTCCAGCCCTGATACTTCAAGACGGCAACGACGGCAATTGCCGTCGTTGCCCCTACCTATTGCCGCAATGCCCTTCAAAAATCCCACTTTTCACGGCAATTTTTGCTGTGCCCTTTTCTTGCCATTGCCGTCGCGCCCTTTCTCCTGAAAAAAAATAAAAAATTTATCGATATCCCAAGTTCGACATTCATCTCTAAAAATGACAGAAAATGAGCCGAAAAAGCAACTGTCAAAAGTCGCGATGTCTGTGTGATATGTTTAGCCCATACAAATTTAACGCAACGAACAACACGCACAGAACACACACATGGAAACAACGTAATGTGTACCACCACAAATTTTCAAATTTTGTGAATTACATGTAACTTAATTGCCAAATTAAAATTTTGCCAAAGTATTAGTTATTTAACTTAATATGTAGGTTTTCAAAAAGAAAATCTACCGGTAAATTCAAGATATCCAGCTCGTTTTCTGTCAATAAAGTCCCTAGTCTTGGTATTTACTAGCTGCGATCGTTCATTTCAGTATACATGTACGAACGTTAAAACATGCATGCACGTTGGTAGTCTGGCTCTCTCCTCCATGTCCCATACTACAATACGTAGGCGAGTAGGGAAACACACAACTCGATTTTCCAGGGGTAAGAAGACGTGCGTCAGGAGTCTAATTGCGACCTCCTTCTTGTGATATATTATACAAAATTGTAGCCTCGTACTCATAAACACATCGCTCTCGCCGCATAATTTTCCCCAATGTGCGTCGTGGACCGATCGTTCAATCGAAAATGTATTGCAAAAGAAGCGATTTTAAACAAGCGATCCTTTATTCACGAATCCATGGAAATGGTTGTTGATGAAAACAGTATTATTAAGGGCAGAAATTAGGGGATAAGATCGTTCAAAAACGCAAGTTTGCCAACTTCACTTCCGTTTTTTTTTTTTTTTTCCTATTTTGTTTAGCTTCGACAGTTGTATGCTTCTTTGAGTGTTTAGATAAATAAGTATCAATCATGGGAGATTTTGTTGATAAAGTGTGCAGTGTACAACCAATTCTACCGTCACAAGATCCCTTGCCATGTTATTTTAAGTACATCACTACCCGCTGTTTAGTTTTAAGAAAACTGACTTTAAAGTGACCAGCCTGTACCACAAAAATCACACGCCTAGAAGAATCCAGGTGTGCTTTTTTTCACACGCCTGGGATTTTCAAATCAGAAGGACTGCAACACACAACAAAACTCTTGATGAATGCGTGGGAATGGAGTATTATTTGAAAAACAAGTTGACAAAATTCTTCTTGCTGAAGTTGTTTGAAAGCTTGACCGACCTGCACATGTTATGCATATCTGAATACAATAACTGCAATGTATCACAAACCACAGTTCCTGTCCGTAGCATTTTTTTATTTCCTTAAACTGAAAAAATCCTAGGCAGAACCCTGGTTTATGAAATGTGTTTTTTCCCAATATTGCCTTGGTGCCCTTCGCAACTTTTTACGATTGCCTTGATGCCCTTTGAAATTTCTGAAAATTGCCTTAGTGCCCTAAATTTTTCCAAAAGTCAAGGCAAAACTGCCTTGCCCCTTCAGAGCCGAAGTATCAGGGCTGAGAATATGTGTTGTTTACATTTTGTTTTGGGAAGCACAACTGATTTATTGGTGATACGGATAATTTGACATATGATAAAAAAAAGAAATTTGCAGTGAAGGTCGTTCATACATGTACTCAAGGTTGAAAAAAAAGACGTTGCAAAGTCTACACTGGAATTCGATAAAATGAAAACCAAGAATACAAATAAAAAGATTACTTTTTGGCATTAAAAATACTAATAAAATATAAAAATCTAATCTGCAATGAGTGGCCCTAAAAAAAAGTCAACCTTTCTAAGCCTTAATATTTGTTGCCAAGAGATGCATCTAAGGAAGAATGCAATAACTCTACAGCCGGCGCGTACATGTAAGGACAGATGACAAATCTAATTAACTTCTTATAATATTCTGAATGAATAAAAATATTTCTGACCTGTTCATGTATTTCCGGCATAGAGTACTTTATACTATGTATGCATGCAATGTCTGACCAAATTTATGGTGTAAGTTTTTATCTCCCCGCAGCCGGTTGTCAAGGGATAAACTCGTGCCCAGGGACGGGATTAATTTTTCGGAACTTGCGGCCTATATTCCTTTTGACAATACGTTGCCACTCACAATCAAAGCCTGACTCTTAGCAAAGTAAAGAAAACAAATGTTCTCATATAAATGCACTGTGATTTTTTGGGGCTCTTTTTCAAGAAAGTATGAGATGCCTTCACCATGAATTGCAAAACCCATTAGCCATGACTGTTAATTGGCCATGGTACATGTGGTATGCTGGAATCACCTCCCATTATGCCAAATACAATAATCAATAAACAATGGTGGCAGCCTATCAATCTCTCGTGATACAAGAAAATGACAAAATCCTTGTCTGTACAGCAAAAGGATTTAAAAGGTCAAATCAGTGATAACACAATAACCCATAGAAAAAGGGGGACTTCAAGCATGGTTTCCTGTCTCCTTTGTACATGTACCCCTCTGAATGAGGAAATTAAGTAATGCACGGTGAATACACTGTGCACGCTACACCTGACTTCCGGTAAGTGCAGCAAAAAGTTGTGCTGGTTACAAAATTAGCTGATCCTTTTTCTTTTTTATATTTTATGATTATATGCATTCTCTAAATTCTGCATGTTTTATTTGAATTATTTATAAAAAACGTAAGAACCATTTTTAAAGTGACTGCTTAACTGAGCTTTATCAACCTTGACCCCCAACTTCTTTAATGACAAATTCTATGTCTATGAATGTGCACAAATCCCATGATAAATAATAACATAGTTCTTATTGCACCAGGGACCAAAGAATTTAATTAACTTGAAGTTGGTTGTTTGATGCATAATATTGAAACTAGAGAACTGAAATTAATTTACTCTTACAAAAATAAAAATGATACAGTATACAGCTCAGTTCATACAGTTGTACTTCCTGCAAATACTTGGTGTGAAGCAAATTTGACATCAAAGCTCTGTTTTCGCTGTGAATGTTTTGCAACAGCTCAACTCTTGCAAAGTGTTCGTTGCGAATTTGTGATGTCAAATTCACTTCGCATTCGCATTCGCAGGAAGAATGAACTTGGCTTTAATGTCAAACTTCTACATAGTATATTAATTATTCTTTCATTCTAATTTTTATTTTTAAATTTGTTTTTTAATTTGTAAAGTGCTTTTCCATTTTCCTTGTACTTTTTACAGTTTCAAAAACCCTCTAAAGAGTTCCTGATTTTCCCATGAACACATTGGAGACACAAGGGGAGGGGGTTCACCATGCCACATATCGAGCACGAGCAGCAAATGATAAAGCCGCTATCTCAACAAAGTTGTGTATGTATGAAAAGGTGCTGTTTCAATAATAATTTACACAACTGACAGTGAAAGCTCCAATTTAGGATGATTTAAAACGAAAACAATGTTCAAAGAAACATTTAGTTAGATGTGGGAGAAAAACCCCAAATACATGTAGGGGAAACCCCAGTAATAAGGTAGGGACTGAAAACCCAAACCTTTCATGCAGGACTACGGTCCAAGGCAGGATTTGAACCAGGGATCACAACTTGGTGAACGGCAGGGCAAGAAACCACTAAACCAACCTGATCCAAAAATAATAACAATTCTTTTGTTTTTTTGATAATTATTATTTAAACTAACATGACTAAAGTCATTTTTAGGTGGTTCTAACCCAATTGTATCAAAGTGCCTTGCACTCCTTGGGAGTATGCAGCACCAGCAGCCAAATTGACACACAGGTTGCTAATCATTCACAATAATCTCTCCCTTAAGAGGTACTGATTTACTCCTGGGTGATGAGAAGCAATTATTAAGTGTCTTGCCAAAGGACACAAGTGTCAGACGACTGGGGCTGGAACCCCCACTCCAATGACTCAACAACCAGAACTTGAGAGCCCTTGGCCAAGACTCGATCTCTAACCTCACAGTTACCCATTTACTCCTTGGTGACCTTTCCTTCATTACTAAGTGTTTGTTTTCTTCCAACACTTGCATGACTTGCTGCAAAATGAAACTAGGGCTAATTCCATTCATAATCTTTGACCCTTTTGCTCTTAATATTTGTAGTTTTGTTCCCTCTTCTTGACAGATTAAACTAGAAAACAAATAAAAAGTAAGTATACAACCGATGCTGAACAAACGTATTAAAATGCCAGGTACTATTACAGGTACAATATTTTAACATTCCAAATAGCGGCGGCGAGTAATAATTCTCCGTGGAGTTCACACAGCTGTGAAACAAATCTGACAACTCTGACCTCGTTTAAATGCATGCACCACACACAATAGAGCTCTCCAAATAAAATGAAGAGTATCCAACAATGATCATGCCAGTACTGGGGTGGATTTCACAAAGATTTAAGACTAGTCTTATCTCGAGTTAGGACGAGTTACTCGTCCTAACTTAGGAATAGCCTTAAGTTTTTAATAACTCCTACACACATGTAGGACTAGTCGTAAGTTAGGACTATCTTTGTGAAATCGACCCCTGGATTGGTAATTTAAATAATAAATCAACAGTAAACTATTAAAACTACATGTACATAAATAAAAGTAAAATTAAAAACGCTTAGTTTTAAACTGTAACCTCAATCAACTCTAACGTTGAATCCTCCACAGAAATGTTTCTGTCTTTTCAGAAGTTACCTTAAAAAGTTAAAGGTACATGTAGGGTCATAGTTTGGTAACTACTCCAAAAATTAATGACCATAAAAACTTACTTGGTGAGAAGCGCTGCAGCTGTTGATTGTATGAACTATTTTAAGAAAGAATTCCCAATATGGTTTTGGTAATATTTCACCCCCCTCCCCGAAAAAAACCCCCAAAATATGAATCTGAGAAACGACCATTCACATTTCTCAGATTTCTGAGGGTTGATGTCTGTTCAGAGATGCAGCGGCCAGAGATGCCCACTGTCACTTCGCTAGAAACAAGGATGGATTAGGCATTCTTGTGAAAATACCGTTGCAGTTTTTTTTGCTGTTTTCTCAGTAAGTAGACACTGTGTTCAACTGATGATTTCACATGTGACTTTTATCGTATCTTTCTTTATAATTTTGCCTATAAATCAGTGTTATGTATTATCTATTACCTTTAAAATGTGGAATGCACAGTTACACATGGGGAATCAGACTTTCAAAATGGGACTAAGCAAGATTTATTGGGTGATGACGTCAGGTGAATTTGGTCAACACATGCAGGTCATCGGGGTTAGAATTTGAGGGAAAAAAACACAATACTGTAGCGCTTGTAGCTCAAAATATTCACTAGACCAGAATTTATTTTATAAGACCAGAATCAAAATGAGTTGAACAAGCACTAAGGGAAGATACTGTACATCTCATTTGTCTTATGTGTAAGTGTACTTTAATACTCGAGAGAATTGAAAGATATGATTGGAATTTTTCACAAAGATATTACACAAAGAGGTTGCCAACATTGTTCTTGAATTGAAAAACAAAAGGCCAACAGGCTTGTCCGGTGGTGAGTTTACTGGCCTGGCGCTAAAATCACTGGCCTCTGGCCAGCAGTCCAGCGTTAATTTCGAGCCCGTGGTCATATGCTATTCTCCATCAATTGTCCTTGAAGTTTGAAGATACGGCTTAAACCATGTAGCAATAGAACCCCAGAGAATGCAGAGTACATGGAGTAAGGCTGTGTCTGAATTTTTGGCTACAGCTACGGCTACGGCTAGATTTTTGCGCCATCGTGCATTGAAGTATACATGTAGTACATTCTTAGCAATACCCTTAGCAACAGTTGTAGCCGTAGCTGCAGCTGCCAATTCGGATCTGGCCCAAGTTGTGAAACAATTTTATGGATGCGCGCAGCCATTTTATGAAGCTGTGTTTTTGTGCGTAAGACAAAATAATATCACGTGGCATGCATGCATGGCAAAATCTACCTGAAAGAGGCTTTATGTCCATGTACTTCATTTAGATTGACCAATAAAAACGTGAAATGCTCACTGGCGGATGCTATTTTGCTTTGTATGTGTGTCGCGCGATATCATTGTCACATGGTATTGATACATACATGTACATGTAAGTGTACGTCGCATCCACATTGTCTGTACAGAAGGAAACAGACATGACAGATTGTGGTATAGCTACATGTAAGCACTCTCTGGGTTCTACTTATTTCTACGGACTACACACACATGCATGGTAATGTACGATTACACTCATTCAACAGGAAAATGTGAGTGCATTTTGGCAGCCCTGATGCTGACATGCATTGAGCTTTTATCACTAATGATTAAATAATAAACCACAAGAGAAACTGACTGGGTACATTTTAAATAATTTTGGGTTGAAGAAAGAACAATTTAAGACAGGATTTGAACCTGCGACCTCCGGTTTAATGTGCCCGCGCTCTGCATAAACTGAGCTTTCTACATGTGACATATCTAGCCCTAGGCAGTGTCCGAAACGGCGACTTCGGCTACAGCTACGGCTAGATCGCGCGCGTCTGCCTATTCTTCAACACTGGCAGACGCGCTGATCTAGCTCTAGCTGTAGCCGAAGTCGCCGTTTCGGACACGGCCTTAGTGTTGACGGTTTCCCTATTTTGTTGATACATGTATCTTTGTAAGGGGGGGGGGGGGGGAGCCATTCAACCTGTAGGGGGGCTGCCATATAGCCAGGGATCACACCCAAGTTTACGATTCAACCCCGGAAACGGCAGCAGAGGAATCACCTTGAGGGGATGTGACTTTTTATTTCAAATATTAAGTAATAAACCACAAACGAAACTGGGTTTTTAAATTGAAAAAGTTACAATGACGTATTTTTGCAAGGTCGGTTTTGCGGCAATTATGTACATGAAACAAGGTGTTTTCACAGGTTTGTTATTTTATGCTCATGTTGGGATTCAACCATTGAGGACACTGGTCAATTACCAAAAGTAAAAATATGAACTTAGTCTTATACTATGACACCCCTCTGGAAAAACAATACCTACAACTCGCCGACTGCATGTAGTGCAACAGTAATGGATGGTCCTGTGTTGTTCCCATTAGCAATTATTATTATAAGATTACCCAGTTACAGGTACATGTTTCAGCTATACTGATTAAATGCATCTCGCTTCAGTGAACAATGCCATTTTAATTACAATCATGGTAATTGGAAATGTAGTTAGCAGACTTCATGCAGGTATTCTTCTTGTCCAGAATTATAATTTATCTTACCAGATTTCTACATGAATGTGTTCATCGTGCCAATTTGCAGCAACAGTTCATTTCAGACGGACTTCGGTAAAAAATAAAAAATTGAAAAAAAAATGGCAGAGCCTATAATTATGCCACATTCCAACCTGAAGCCATGGTTTTAAAAAGGGACATGTCTAATAACAATAGGAGCCTTGTTTGTACACACACCAGGGCATTCCTTGGCAGGCAAATGTCTTCTTTTTTTAATGGAAATCACATTTGTACTGTCACTTAACATTGAGTACTGAAGAAAATTGAACAGCTGCAAGAAGTGAGGGATAGATGTGGCCCCCTTTACTTCCATTAATATCAAATTAAATAACAAATGTTCAAGGCCATACCACACAAAAACCGCAGAATTTTAATGTTCTTTTATCGACTGAATTTGGTGGTCATCGATAAAATACCACACAATCAAACCTGTGAAGATTTTATTAAACCATGGTGTCGCAATTTCCAGAAAGCACTGAATAATGGCAATGCTTTGTCAAGGACATATTCTTATTTGTATTTTGGCATTAATAAAAAAAGAAGTTGAGTATTCCGAGACAATTTCTCACGCAAGGCAGTTGATATTTCAGATGAAACTAATTCTGAATGACAATACGAGCGATTTGCATTATAGTGCGCCCTCAACAGTGTTACCGGGAAGATCATTTCTGCAGTGTATCGTTGAAAGAAGTTGACATGCTTTGGTCCTCAAGCAGCACCCACCGCATAACCCTGAATGTTTTACTATGTAAGTTTGTTTGTGGTTTGCAAAGCAGCAAGGTCATATTTTTCTGTGTTTCAGCATAATACGCAGGGATGTGATAGGCTGTTGAAAAAAAGAACTGAACTGTGAGCACAAAGCGCGAAAGCTTGCAAGGGCGAAAACTTACGAGCTCGAAGCCTACTTACATGTACATGATCTTTGGTTTTAAAAGCCTTAATCTGCACTCTGGGGCATTCTATTTGGTTTTATCTTCATGTTTTTTTATGGTCTTAATTTAAAAAAAATTTTAAATCTATTTATTTATAAATTTATTTTTATTAAAATTTATTTATTTATTTTTTTTTTTTGGGGGGGGGTTAAAAAAATGGATTTCCGGAAAAAAAGGAGAAATCACATCCCTGAATTTGGTATTTTTGTGCGGCTGGTGAATGGTTTTTACGCTGATGTAAGCCATTTACATGTAAAGGTCCTAAACTGCCCATGTGCTTTGAAGTTGCAAGTGTGATTTGTTTTATTTGGTTTATTAGTTTTTATTTTTGGAAAAATTGCCATTCCCTGGTAAGCTGTAGAGGGCTTTATAAAACTGTAGTGTGAATCGCCTGATTTGGTACTGGTGTCAAGTATCTTAAATAAATGTTACAGGGGTTGAACTAAGAACAATCGACTAGAGCAGGATTTGAACCTGCAACCTCTGGATTAACATGATAGCATAAAATCTGACCCTAATGTTAGTGGTCTCCCTATTTTGTCAATATCTTTGTTTTGGGTGCCAGTCAGAAGGCATTCAACCTATAAAGTTATTGCCTTTTAGCCAGGGATCACACCCAAGCTTACAATATAACCTGGGAAGTGGCAGCAGAGGGATCACCTTAAAAGGGGGTGCGACTTTTGATTCCAAAAATTAATTTTGTCATGTCAATTACAATGTACAAATCATGTCACTTACTGTCATGAAAAATGCACATCTGGGCTCCAAATACCCATTGGACCAGAGGCCCGAGTCAAGTGATTTTAATATCGGCCAGTAACCCCACACCAGAATAAGTCTACAGTGTAGGGCCCAATTTCATGGATCTCCTTATTGCAAAAATATTTTCTTACGGCACAGAGATTCACCCGCTTTACAGGGCGTGCCAAGCACATTTATGTAACGCAAATTTGTTTTAAAGATAACTACGATACCAAAATACATCAAGTATTACATCTTTACAATACATTACATGTATACAATCTCCAATTACTATAGAATTTTTTTACATACCTGTAGATACTCAAATCTTTGGAAATGTAAGTTATACCAAAATTTAAACAGAAAATATAAATCAGAGGACAAAGGACAAACTCTTCATGAAACTGATAAAAATACATGAAACCCAAATTTGCTCAAATTAACCCAGTGAAAATCCCCCCCCCCATCATTCACATGCACAAATAAAGATTTATGTACAATTTTGTTGTGGTCACTTTAATAATAAAAATATAACTTTAATATGAGGATTATGAACACATTTTATTCTTAGCATTTTCATCTTGAAAAACAAAAATCTAAAAATAAAAAATGAACGGGAAGGAAATGAAATTTAAGTGCATCACCAGAGCATGGTTAAATTTAATATCAAAAACAGCTGTTCCTAGAAAGTCAATGAAATGTGTATATTGCTTGGGCATATGGCAGTATGGTAAATGAGTAGAGGCACATATTTGTGCAGTGTAAATGGTGTGTGCTGTGATGTACCTAATGTACATGTACAAGTACATGTGTACACTACACACTCATTTACAGTGTAGTTATTGTACAAAAGATACAGTATTACAATGTAAAGTTAGTTTTCAAAGTTAGTTATGATGACAGTGTACTTTCTTTCGAATAGTTTTTTTAGCATGTAGGCCCCCTATAGTACTGTGTATGTGTGTATTGTTTATTCTCACTGCATAATTTTGTTATGATTTAAACTGAGAGAGCATCTATACTCTACCCTCCCTGATGGAAATAGCCTCAATCCTCCAAAATCACCATACAGTATTTAATCAATGTAAATGCCTGCTATCGACCACTTTCATTGTGCACAGCGCACTTACTTTAGATGCGTCTATTTTGTCTGCCATTTTGGGAGTCAAAATGTACCCAAAAAAAGGAACTGAATCAACTAGTAATAATATCCGAGTGCTGGAGATTGCACAGTACACATGTATTTACAATTACAGATACTATGTACAATCTCCCAAAATGGTGGAAATTTTTTAAAATGTTAATTTTTGTTGAGTTTAAGATTTCAAAGTTTATAGATATTTATCAACTGTTATGGTAATCTGTAAACATAAAATGATAAAATTAAAAGAGATCAAATATCCAGAGCTCTGCAGAGTCAATAATAATGATTTCTTTCTCTTTTTGACAGTATTTCAGATGGAAACATTTCTCGGAGGGATTAGTATGTTAAGACGTTAATTTTTAATTTTGGGGGATCTAGTATTGATTTGAACTTGATAATCAGTGAACTTTCAGATTGAAACTAACTAAACTTGTCAATAGACCTTATCGCCAATCCGCCTGGTTGATTTTGCTGAATGGCCGAAAGGTGTTGTGGGAAGGAAAAGGGAGCACGGTATGCCCCTTTTCCCTTCCCACAATGCCTTTTGGCCATTCAGCAAAAATCAACCAGGCGGATTGGCGATAAGGTCTATACAAAGTTGTTCTGATATAATTAGTTTTACCAATCCAGACAAGTGTGCTTTGTCTTTCACGTTTTAAATAGGGGGAAATGCAGTACCTGTTATCTGACTGCCACTCTAGTCTATCTCCCTAGTGTAAGGTCAAATTTGATCCTTACCTGTCCAAACAGGTAGATAGATTAGAATGTATACACAGAGGAAAAGGCACTTTGAACATGTTGAACTATAGTATAACAAAAGTGTTAACATCTTGACATGCTTGACAATGCTAACTCCTCACTGAACTCATTTTTATTTTATTCAGTAATTTCTTTACTTTAGTTCCTTTTATTTTTAGCATGATTGCGCAAAAGTAACTGCAGCACGATGAAACTGCCCCTTAAATTTTCTTTTTTAAAGGTCAATGATGTTTTCAGCTACCAATTCCTCGAGGGGAATATTTCTAAATGGAAAATAAAGCCCAACATCCATTAAACTATCCCTTGGCATGTTTGGCAAAGGTTGCAAATTCCTCAACAGTTTTTGCAGTATATAAAAAAAACAAAAAAAACAACATCGATCGAATCGGGATCGAATACTAAAAAAATCAATAATGTTCTCACCAATCTGTACTTTGGAGACTTCTCCGATATTCGCTGACAGCTGCGGGTCATGCTCGCCTCCATCGGCGAGAAGATCTTAGGCAGAAAATACCGGAGTGGGATGTCCGAGGACCGCGTCAGATTCACAACGGACAGCGCGAAGTCCACTTCGTCCTTACCCGTCGGTGACACCCCATCTTCAAGGAAAATCCCGTCGCTTTCGTCCGGGTGAGATTGCGCCATGGTAATGGATTTTTTTTTCACACTTGTTTTAGTTTCAACGTGAAGATGATCCACTAAATATATCTCTTTTAGGGTACTTCAGTTCAGTTCAGATTACTGCACTTTCAAGCGATGTCTTCGCGGGTAATGTGTCCGATCGTTTCCGTATTTTGTGTGTATTTTCTATGTTTTCATTGTTTTTCCCTTTAGCCAGTATAGAATCCTAATCCTTGTGAGATAATTGTTGATGTTATCCGAGAAAAAGAAAAAAGAGCCAGACTAAATAGTTTATTATTTTTCTCTTTTTATAACCTCGTCCCCAGGGGTACTTTTGCATCGATCTCACAACGCTCAGTAGGGAATGGCGCCGCGAGCGGTGAGACTTTTAAAGTCAGTCAGTTGATAACGTTTTTTCATCGTCACTCTCCTCGTTGTGGACCACCAACATATTTTCTTTATCACTCGTTTTGAGTACTGAAAGTTGTTTTATCATTCAACTAGAATCAGTTTTAAGGTATGTACTTAATAATTCGCCAAGTTAACGAAAGAATTAGTGTACTTTTTAGGGACAAAAATAACAACTCAATCAAAGGAAAAGGGATTTTGTTAATTTAACTTATTTTCACTTCCTAGAGAGATGTGTGTTTCAATGAAAAGACCGTGTATTTCCGACATAGTTTTCTGAATTGTTTTTGTAATTTTTGTTTTGTTAAAGGGTCCTACTACTTGCCGTCAACTCACCGACTTGCCGTCAACTCGCCGTCAACTCATTTTCGTGCCGTCAACTCATTAAATATACATAAAAAAATTATAAATGGGGCATGGAAGTGTTAAGTCTGGGCTAAACTACATATTTCTTATGGTTTTCGGTACAATTTCATTTACAAAAATGATTTTGTGTTGATAAATAAATAGTATAAACGCAGCAAATATAGCGCCCTCTGATGTCCATCCATAGCTTGATACTTGCATTTCACACCCATACCTAGCCCCTCTTGTGTGGCCAAGGGACAGGAAACCTGAATCCTTGGCCACACGTCGTCACCCATATTTTCGTCAGCCCACCGATTAAAAAATAGAGGCGCATTCCCTAAGAGTAGGGATGTCAACGAAGCGCTGAAAAATTTCTGCCAGCGTGAAATAGCCATCGGCGTACAACCAAACTCAAGCCAACATTTATGAATGAAAAAATGGCAGAATCGAAAAGAATATGGGGTGTTTACAAAGTATAGGGATCCCTCTTTAAAAGGAGATTATTTTCACCGAATTTAAGCGCAAATTATTATAAATAATGAGTGTTTGAAAATGCCATATTTTTGTGAATATGTAGTAATAATGGTAATTTGGACCGGCGAAGCAGCGGACATGCGCACGGCCGAAAATTGCATCCTTGCAGTAAAATTGTTTTCTCGAAATGTTCCTCCCATCCAAAATCTAAGACCTACCCCTCATTCGAAAGTGGACGATTCCAGCTTTTCCAAGATGCACTGATCAAACGTAGTAGTGCCACCGTCTTTACGCTACGATCAGAAAAGTTTTGACAAATCGTCGGTGCTACAAACTTTCCGGTTTTATGAATGTAAGAGGTAATAATTTTTGAATGTTTCTTACTTAATTACATTCTCTGCAATATAAAGGTAATTATTTCTTCAGGTTTCAAGAAGTATTTCCTTCTCGAACAAGCAGTAAATTGGAGTTGAATTTGTCACCCCACATTTTACTTTTCACGCCATACAAAATGAGCGGGGAGAGTCACGACGGCAGCGGTGCTCTCCCCGCCTTGCACTCTGAGCGCTGTACACGATTTTCTGGATGGAAACAACACGAAATTGACGATTTAGTCATCCAGCAAGCTGTACCAGGTATGTAGCTATATTGCTCTTTAAAAACAATCATATAATTTTAATAATAAATAGAGATATTTAAAAAATAGACGAAACAAAATTAGCAGGAGTAAGTTTAATTGTTAGAACAGCGCATATTCAGTGGAGTAATGGCGGGTGCCGATCTTTTTTTTAACTTTCGCGCATGCGCAGTTGGACTAAGTTGGGTAGTTTCTATGTACTTACTCCCTCGTTTTTATCGTTTGGTATTAAGTTAACAACTTTATTGATAATTAGTTATTATAAATTTAACTATGAATAGTTCTTATTTTTAACTTTATAAAATAGATTTAGCTATATGTTTAGGCAGTCATTGTGAATACTTTTTGGTCAGTCATTATGAATAGGCCTACTTTTTGTTCAATGCATAACAACAACGAAATTACAAAAATGTCATTTATTTTTATTTTTTTCATATGATCTTTCAAGCACTTAGCATTTAAATTGTAATTGATAAACCCTTGGCTTTTGCTGTAGAATAATTAAGAATAATAATTGAATGTTTTTTTCTTCTTTTTTTTGCCCTCAACATTTTTAGATCACTGGTGGAAGAAGCCATGCCCAAACATTGCCCTAATAGAAGCAGTCAGGATCGCTATTGAGACTTCAAGCCTTTACTACAGTACAGTTTTCCCGAAAGTGTTCCATTCTCTTCATCTTAAGAGTCCGCACAGTTTAAGCAGTCTTTTGCGCGGAGTTAAAAAAAAAGCCACACAAACTAACAACCCTCTTTCCCTGCTTGCCGAGGTTTCTGAAATTATGCCAAGCAGCAGAAAGCAGATCGGCCCTTGTTGCGAATCAGCAGGAATAACTATCGCATGGCTTCAAAACAGTATAGAGGTTCTTGATGTTACTATAACAAATGAGATGGCTCTTGAACTGCACAAATACAGAAGATTGGTTTCAATGACTTGGCAAGAACTATCTTTGTTGTGGCCGAGGTTATTCCCAACGAGTAAAGTGCCCAACAGAACGCAGGCTCGAAATAAATTTACAGCGCTGCCAAAGAAGAGGGAAAAAATTCGCTTGGCGGGAAAGGATAAATTGAGTGACTGGCTGAGGTCTTCCTTTGTCACAGCACCATCAAACGCAGACTCTGAACGGAAACATCAGGAAACAGAACTCAAACAAGATGCATATGAACTAGACAGTGATAATGATGAAGATGAAGATTGGGAGCCATTTCTAAGTAAAGAGGAATGGATTGATTACGAAAAGTGCCAACAGGAACGTGAACATAATTTAGAAAGGTGTTTAAAAAGTTCTTTGAAATGTATGCACAGTATCCAAGAGCAATTACAGGCGACACAGAAAACAGCTGCCAAAATGGAAAGGTTTAAAGACAAGTTTAAGACCATGTATCTAGATATCAAGGATGAGCACAAACAATCAAACACAAAGATAAAAGAACTTGTGAAACAAAACACTGAGCTTACAAAACAACTTGGGTACTTAAAACCTAAAAATATGAAGAAAAAAATACAAAACAGAGAAACCACACTGGAAAAAGTAAGATCACAAAATCATGATTTGCTGCAACTTGTGGAAGAGTTTGAGGAGCAAGAGGCAGAATGGAAGCGAGATAAAAGAAACCTGAAGGAAAAGATACGCTCGTATAGCAACAAGATTGAGGAAAACCAAGATGGTTCTGCAAAAATGAACGAGTTGAAGAAAACAATAAAGCAACAAGAGAAACAGATTGAAGAACTGGAGAGCATCGTGGAAGAGGTTATGGAATCAGAGAGAGAGCCCATTCAAACATTTGAAAAAGGAAGATATTCAAATGATATTCGTGTGGTTGTCTATGAACTTTTAAGCATGGGTGTTGGGTCAAACAATGTATCAAAGATAATCAATACTGTTTTAAATAGAGTTGCAAAGATGACAGTAACACGTCTACCCAAACCCGTAATTATTCGATACATGGCAACAGAGCAAGGAATGTTGGCAAAATATGCTGCACATGATGCAATTACATCAAGTTGCAATCCGATTACAAGTCATACTGACGGCACCAAAAAAAAGGAGAAGCACTTCATCACTCACTTGGCATCCACAGACACTGGAACAGTGGCACTATCCCTGGATGAAGTCCTCACTGAAACATCAGATGAACTCGTCAAGACGTTGGATGAGGCTCTACATGAGATTACTCGTCTTACTTCATGTTCAAATGCTGACAAAAAGAGGGATGTTGAGCGGATGCTCTGCCAAATAAAGAACACTATGAGTGATCGTGCTGTTGTCAACAAGGCCTATGTCCGAAAGCTAGGTGAATGGAGGGAGAAGGTGTTGACAAAAGTAATGCCAAACTGGAACGAATTGTCTGAACAAACCAAAAAGGAAATCGTTGAAATTAACGATTTATACTGTGGCAAACACTTAATTCTCAATTTCCAAGAATATGCTACGTCTGCCCTGTTTCAGTGGGAGAAAATGGAAAGCGACGACAGACCACTAGGAAGACAAGCCCATTTACCGTGGGAAAGGAAGACGGAATCTGCAACATTGTGTGCAGTTCGGTCCTTCTGCAACTGCTATGGTCCAGACGCTGATGAAGCTGCGGGATATCCATTTGAATTTAAGGTACATTTGGATGACAAATTCCAGAAACCATCATATCTTCAAGAATACCGTGGAAACCGGTTTAACATTCCCTTCCAAAATTCAACTGCAGTTTATTTCCATCGCAGTCATATGCAGTCATTAATTAACACATTTCAGGACTCCCAAAAAAATAAATTAGTCAAGTCTGTCATGTACGATCTTGAAGACCCTATTATTATAGCTGGGATAAGAGCAATGGCTATGTTGGAGAAGCAGTTGACAAGCCCGCTAATGGAAATGTTGGACTCCAATCAAATTCATGTATTAGACACCGACGTGTATTATACACGTGTCCATGACAAGATCAAAGAATGGATGCTGGACCCATCACAGCTTCTGATTGGGCAAGTAGTCCTTTTTGAGGATTTTCCTCCTAACAAAGATGAGCTATGGCAGACCCTGTTTGAACCCGTCACAGAAGATATTGAAGACCTTACACGACAGTGCATCATCATCATCTGCCATAGCTTATTTCTTTGTATTCTTCGTCAGTTGGTTGACCATTTGCCTGGTGGCAAATTTTATCAAGCAGGTGAAAGACTCCGACAAGAAACTCAAAATTGTCCAAAACACAACTTGGCTCCAGAATGGTTGTTCTCCGTGCTTGACAGAAAGAAAAGGGAGATGCCTAATGCAACCACATGTTCTATTGAAGGCATAATCTTGTGGAGCACGAACAAAACAGCAGATTTCTTGGAGGCACTTGACTCCAAAGAAGAAGATAGGCTAATCAGCACAGCAGTACGGGAGAGTGCACTAGTTAGAGCAAAGTACCAGAAGAAGAGGATGGACATTAGGAAACTAAAAGCAAAAAAGCTTCAGGACCAAGAAAATAAAAACAAAGACAAAAGAGTAAAAAAGATGGAAGAAATCCACTCTGCAACGACAAATGCAACAAAGTACATCCTATGCAAGAAACCACAAGACGTAACAAAACTCAAAGAGAAAGTGAAAGATGCACATAAAGAGAGTAACTCATCACAAATAACAGAACTCACACTTGATGCTGTCAAAAATCAACTGCGATACTATAGGTCAATCAATTTTAGTTCTAAAATTGATTATAATTTGTTTTTCTTTTCACGGAAAAGTAAACCTTTAAGTCTTCCAGAACTTGAGAAGAACCTGCAGACAGTACTAGAGTTTTACAGCAAGTCTCAAAATGCGGCTGAAGAAGAGGCCTTGCCTTCTACTAGTTTTCACAAAAATGTAACATCAACCAAGGAGAAAGATGCAAAGCGAGAAGCTTTAAAAAGAAAGCTACTCGTGAAATCCTCAACTTCACCAAGCAAAAAAGTGCGACATGGGCCTTTTCCTGGCGACTCTATTGTTGGTAAAAGAATTAGACACAAGTATTTATCACACGGGGGGAAAAGACACCACTACTACAAAGGAACTGTTCAAAGAATTAGCACCAACCAAGACAAAGAGGAGTCCATGGATGAAGAAGATGAATCACTGATAGGTGTCATGCAGTTTTACACCGTTCTGTACGATGCCCCAAATGATGACAAGTTTCATTCACTACCCCTGGAAAAAGACTGGAATGAAGATTGCATAGAATTCATTTAGAATATGATATTTAGTCACACAAGCACACAGAGAACTCACAGAAAAGCACACAAAGGTTAGCAACATAATTTGTTTTACTTTAATTGCAGAACTCATTTGTGGTACAGAGTACATTACATTAACAATGTTTGATAAAAATGTATGTAATGATTACACTGAATTGAACCATCGACAGATAGGCAGTCCACTTTTATACATAATGAGTAATTTATGCAAATGTTCAAGTCAAATAACACATAATTTGCATAAAATTGCTACCAGCGTAACTAATTACTTTTGTAGAACATGGGTATCAATCTACTTGTTAACCATGCCAAGTTTTGTCTTCATTGACGGTTGCAAATTTGAGTTATAACGTTTATGCATATTAATTAAGTGGCCGCTCCTATACTTACTGTACAAATGATTATGTAATTACAGCCTAATTTGAATAAAATTGGAAATAATTAATTGGTACACATTTATGTAGTTGCTATCCTTAAATCACACAACTGTGCCAAGTTTCATCTTCATTGGACCTTGCGTTTTTGAGTTATACCATTTACGCATATTAATTAGTTGGACTTAGTCATTGTTTTAAAATTTGATGACGGTCCATTGTCCAAATTTGGTGTTTTTGGTGATTTCCACGGACTATATTTCAAAAACTAAAACAATGGGATCCATTTTTTTTTTTTTTACCTCTGTACTGGGGTACATTTAACCTTCTGTACAAAATTGAGGCGAGTTGCCTGATAAATTTGAAAAATATCAGGTCTGAAATATTGGAAAAAATGCATTTTGCAATTTTTGACCTTTTTTGGACAGATTATCGGTCATTTATTGCGATTTTAAATCGTGATATCTCGAAAACCGTTGGTCCGATTTTAAAAAACTTTGTATTTATGTTCATGGTTCACCAAGGACTACATGGATTTGCCATTTAAAACACATTTTGACATAGTTAAAATTTTAGGTTGACATCCCTACTAAGAGCGGGTCGGCTGTTTAAACCACCTCAATGTGTTCACCTACCTCTTAGCTTGACCTGGGTGTTTTGGGTGAGTACATAAATAACAATTTCAAAAGATAGTTCAATTCTAAATTTTCAACTCTATCCGAATTAGATTTTCGCGACATGTACTGAGCGCGGCCATTTTGGATTGATTCTAATCGCGCCAATCAATTCATGACGTCACCGGCCGGCCGGGCTGTGGGCGGAGCGGACACATAAAGCAACCATTGCAATGTGCGCATCTTCGCTCCGCCCACAACCCGGCCGGTGACGTCATGAATTGATTGGCGCGATTAGAAACAATCCAAAATGGCCGCGCTCAGTACATGTCGCGAAAATCTAATTCGGATAGAGTAGAAAATTTTGAATTGAAATATCTTTTGAAATTGTTATTTATGTACTCACCCAAAACACCCAGGTCAAGCTAAGAGGTAGGTGAACACATTGAGGTGGTTTAAACCGCCGACCCGCTCTTAGGGAATGCGCCTCTATTTTTTAATCGGTGGGCTGACGAAAATATGGGTGAGTGACGACGTGTGGCCAAGGATTCAGGTTTCCTGTCCCTTGGCCACACAAGTGGGGCTAACCCATACCATGAATGGTACAGTCCAAGCTCCGTGAAAAGGAAAGATTGCGGCCAACGGCTAAGCGTTTATACTATTTATTTATCAACACAAAATCGTTTTTGTAAATGAAATTGTACCGAAAACCATAAGAAATATGTAGTTTAGCCCAGATTTAACACTTCCATGCCCCATTTATAATTTTTTTATGTATATTTAATGAGTTGACGGCACGAAAATGAGTCGAAAATGAGACGGCAAGTCGGCGAGTTGATGGCAAGTAGGAGGACCGTTGTTAAATACTACCAAAATACCAGGAAGTGGCAATTTTTCCCAACACTGGCTTTCTTTTATAAGTAAACGATATAAAGCCGGAACAGCACAGAATATGCACAGTGACTGTTTTTGGACTTTTGCTTTGGTTGGCATGGTTGGGGACTTTTTCTTTTGATATTTTAATAATTTAGTTAGGCATGTTAGGGGGCCTATTGACTTATCGCGGTCACTCTAAAGCCGACAACTGCCGACAACAATTTTAATTGCACTTTAAAACAATGTTTGAGCATAAATAAACCTTTAAATAATGAGAGTCATATGATCACCTTCATTCTGTTAAAAAAGTTGTACAGTCATTTGACCAGTTCGGGATCACTTTTTGAATTCACATTGTTTTTGGTTGCAATCTCTTTGACATTTTAAACAAAAAAGTTTATCAGTTTACCTAAACATGTTATAAAACTCACCAAGTATCCACTGACAAAAAAAGATTAGTACTTTTGAAGAGGCTTTGAGAAAAGTATTGTCACCTGTTTGACCAGTTCAGGATCAGTTGATTCTATTCTGAATCAGTAGCTTGCCCTCTATTGCAAACCAATACTCCCATTCATAAAACTGTCTCTCAAGGACACAAACTTCACAAGTGTGTTGGCATGGACATGGACTTCCTTTCTCCAGAGAATTTCATGCAAGTGTATTCAACAGCAGCGCAAAATCCAGCAACAAAAACAAAAAACAACAGCAAAGGCAAATGAAAAGGTGAAGCATGCCTAAAAGCAACATTGACCCAAATATCTATTCTTACAGTCGCAATTTCCTCCTCCAAGTTTCAGTTTCTCACAAAAAAACAATATTCCTACAAGAATTTGTTGAAGAAATGTATCTTAAAAGCAACAAATAAACTTTCGACTGCAGCAGTAAGATTTTACCTCACTGAGTGCGGCACCATTTGACGCAATGAGAGATGCTGAGTAGTGAGTGATCCCGAACTGGTCAAGGGTATGATGCCCCCCAAAAGACGATTTCGGTAATTTCGTCTCCTCAAAAAATCAAGACGACTGCTCAGTATTTACCTGAAATATTTTTAACACATTCTAAGCATTTAACATAAATTTTATTCGCCCTGGCGTTCACATTTTAAAGGTGAGAAGTTTTAACAGCGTTTTTCAACCAACATTTTTTTTAAAATAATGATCAAAATCGCAGACAAACTGGCCAGAAAATGGCCATAATTTATTTGTTGATGAAGTTTGGAACCTTATTTTGGGTTTGTTGGTTTATTGCATGTTATTCTTCACATGTATCAACAGAAATTGGTAATGTGAGAAGTAACTTAATTATGGGGTTGTTGCAAAGTTGAAGTGATCCCGAACTGGTCAATGATCCCGAACTGGTCAAATGACTGTATTTCTATCTGTAAAAAAGGGTTATTTTTACCCCAGTTAGTAACAACTAGTACTGTGGTGTCCGCCGTGTTGTCTTTGGACCGTACCTGGACGAATCCATTATACTGCAGGGGTCATTGTTAAGTTGAAAGCGGCTGCTATTGTCAAGATGTTTTTTGTATGGTTACATTTATTTTAGTGGTATCATTTAAAAAACAACATTATTTCTTGGCCTGTATTAAAAAAATTGAAGTTAATGTGGTCTACTTAAAATCATTTTAAATTCACTACTGTTTTTTATGTTCACAACACAGGTTACAGACGAATTTGCCTCATCCCTCTGACCTAGTTTAGCCTTCTTGGTGTTGCACCTTTGCGGTCGCACCACCCCTCGTGCCAAGTTGAGAGTCACAACAGTGGACCATGCCTCAGAAGAGTAACACCCTGCCCACGTGGGGCAACGAGGCGTCCATGAACCTCAACCCGCTGATCTTAACCAACATACAGTCCTCGCCGTACTTCAAGAATGAACTCTTCAAGCTCAAGACGTACCACGAGGTTGTGGATGAGATCTACTACAGGGTAAAGACTAACCCAACAAAATTGTGTTTAATAAAGACTATTTGCTATTTACCCCCTTTTCTCCCCCCCCCCCCCTAAAAAAAATAAATGCCACTGTTGTAGGGTTCTGCCCACGGCGGTCGGTGCCGGAAAACCCACCCGCACTCATCAGGGCTCGAATTTGGTGGAAATATCCACAAGACCAAAGGGCTTGTAGCTCAAAATGTTTACTGGACCAGAATTTATTTTCCAAGACCGGAATCCAAATAAGTTGAACCAGCACAAAGAGAAAGTCTACTCTCATTTGTCTTAAATGTTTAGTGTACTTCGATATACTGAAGAGAATTGACAGATATTTATCAGATTCCTAGGCAACATTTTTTCACAAAAATATTACACAATGAGGTAGCCTATTCAATTGATAAAACACAAGACCACCGGGCTTGTCCGGTTGTGAGTTTACTGGCCCGATGCTAAAATCACTGGCCTCAGGCCTGCGGTCCAGTGTTAATTTCGAGCCCTGCTCATGATTCCCCGCCCACCACTGACGGAATTTTTTCTTTTTCCGCCCACCACAAATTTTCAAATTTTGTGAATTAACTTAATTGCCAAATTAAATTCTTGCCAAATTATTAATTATTTAGCTTGATATGTAGGTTTTTAAAAGAAAATCTATCGGTAAATTCAAGATGTCCAGCTCGTTTTCTCTCGATAAAGTCCCTAGTCTTGGTATTTTACTAGCTGCGATCGTTCATTTCAGTATACGAACGTTAAAACACGCATGCACGTTGTTAGTCTGGCTCTCTCCTCCATGTCCCTTACTACAATACGTAGGCGAGTAGGGAAACACACAACTTGATTTTCCAGGGGTTAGAAGACGTGCGGTGGAGTCTAATCGAGACCTCCTTTCTGTGATATATGTAACATACAAAACTGTAACCTCGTACTCATAAACACATCGCTCTCGCCGCACAATTTTCCCCAATGTGCGTCGTCGACCGATCGTTTGACCGATCGTTCAATCGAAAATGTATTGCAAAAGAAGCGATTTTAAACAAGCGATCCTTTATTCTCAAATCCATGGAAATGGTTGTTGATGAAAACAGGGGCAGAAATTAGGGGATAAGATCGTTCAAAAACGCAAGTTTGCGAACTTCACTTCCGTTTTTTTATTTTATTTTTTTTCCATTTTTTTTTAGCTTTGACAATTGTATGCTTCTTTGAGTGTTTAGATAAATAAGTATCAATCATGGGAGATTTTGTTGATAAAGTGTCCAGTGTACAACCAAATATTTTGCATCAAACTACTAGTAGGCTAGGTATTGTAACAGCTGTGACCTCATCTTATATTTGTGAGTGACCTTTGACCCTGCTTTTTGCTGCCTCTACCCCACCCCCGCCCGCCCATTTTTTTCCGCCACTGAAAAAATCCTGGGCAGAACCCTGCTGTTGTTGCATAGTGAGGTACTTGTATGGGTTGGTTGTTTTGAGAAACATGCTGATAGTACAGGTCTGGATTTTCATCTTTGAGAGGGCAACTTGGCCATTTTCTTTTTGCAAAGGGCACTTCCATTGGAAAATCTTAAAGTCTGTGGGAAATTTTTGAAGGGGCACCAAGGCCATGACCAACACGACAGAGGCTACTATTTGTGATCTTCATCCTGGCCGGAACATCTGACGCCATCCCTTTGAGGCTTGAAATTGACACTTGGGGATTTTCCTAAACCTCGGCTTGGACTCCCACTCCAGCTTAGTCATCAATGTTAGAGCAGTGTATATTTTGCCTGGTGTTTCCAACATCAAACGAAGGCCGGAGATGAAGCCTATGCCGAGGTTTGGAGAAAAACAAACTGATACGGGCCTGCCAAGCTATCAAGCAACTACCAGGCTTGATGGCCCTTTGAAATGGACTGTAGCAATTTCAATTTCCATCATAGACATGATAGAGGTGACCTTTAATTCTTGACCTCCCAAATCCTCATCAGGAAGTTGTCTGATTGCAGAGGGTTGAGGATTGTACATGTAAGCTCAAATATCAATTGCTCATCACTGGACCAGTCATACCCAGTGCCGAAACTAGGGTGAAATTAAAGGTGGGAACAAGGGGGTGCACCATTTATTTTTTTTTATTTTTTTTTTTTTGGGGGGTGGCCATTTCTGGCTAACTACAACTGTAGTTTTTGTTTTAATTTTTCTAAAACAAGTCCCTTTTCAGCACTCTTGTAAGATAATCTGACAAGAATGTAAAAACAAATACATTCTCTGCATGAAAATGGAAAAATAGTTTTAAAAACATTGAAATTATCATATTAAAAACTTATAAAATGTAAACATTGTGCTTTGGTAATTTTTATCTCAAAAGATTTCAAATGGGCAGATGGGGGGGGGGGCATAGCCATCACTTGTGGGGGCACATGCCCACCATGTCGTCCCTCCCTTCCCCCCCCCCCCAAAAAAAAAAAAAAAAAAAGTGCCGTAGGGCATACCAATCTTATCTAAGTCCAAAGATGTTGGATCCTGACAGGCTTTTAGCCAGGATTTGAAAATAGGTTGTACAAATTTGACTGGATTGAAAAACAGGGTGTCCAAATTTTTAGCGGGGATCCAGAGATTTTTGTTTCACTGTCGGCAGAAATATTGGTCTGCAAAGTTGTAACATTGCATGAGTTGCTGGGCGGCTTTCTTTAGAACCGGTTAGTGCCGACCAGCCAGATGAGTGTAGTCACAACACTGGTATTCCGATGTAATATTGTTGTATTTAATTGGCCAAATAAACAGGGCGTCTTCAAAGGCTTCCGACAGTTTTTCAGGCCGCCCAAAAACAAAATAGGGCGTCCAAAAGATGCCCAGACGCATTGCTGGCTAATACTATGGATCCTGATATATTTAGGAAGGTCTCAAATTAATTATTACTACCTCTGTTTGGTGGTTGGTGTTTTTTGTTGTATTAATTAATTATTTATTGTGTTCAATTGTTATTGCTCTAATACAGGTTTCCCATTTAGAGCCCTGGGAGAGAGGCAGTCGACAGACATCTGGACAGATTGGCATGTGTGGAGGAGTAAGTGTAAATCAATAACAACAACAAAACAAACAAACAAACACCCACCTCACACCAACAGCAACAAAGCAGACAGAAGTCAAAAACATCAACCACTTATTACAGTTTTCAAATTGACATTCCAAAATTTCCCATATGCTATGCACACAAGGGTGAAGTAACCCATGCCACACTTTCCTACCCATGTACTTGTATGTATGGTCGATCAGTGCCACAGATTGCCACTGCAGAAATTGACCAAAGTTGATAACCTTATCTCTTCTAACTGTGGCCCAAATTATATTGCAGTTGAGCACAGCTGGTGGCTTCTCCAGTTTACCTCTCTCATTGAAGCACTGTGGGCAGTGGCTCTACTCTCTAGATAATCTTGTGTGTGCCTCAAAATGCCACTGTTGTGGCATACTGAGGTATGGGTTGGTTGTCTCCAGAATCAAGCTGTTAGTAGGAGGGTTAAAATTGAGTGATCATCAGTCAATCTGATTGTAAATTTATCAATAATGACTGTTTTTTCCCCTGGCAGGTCCGTGGTGTTGGTGCAGGGGGCATCGTCTCGTCGGCCTACTGCCTTCTCTACAAGTTGTACACGTTAAAGCTGACCAGGAAACAGCTGAACGGTCTCCTGTCACACTCTGACTCCCCATACATCAGAGGTCTTGGTTTCATGTACGTCAGGTAGGTAGGTGCAAGACCACCCTTCGAGCGTTTTAGATTCATGACAATTGCCGATCACTTCGGCGGGTGAAACCTGCACGAGGTGCCAGTAGACATACCGGGTAAATTTCCATTGCTTAGGTAGTTCCGAAATTTCCAACAGCAATGGATATACCCTGGTAAGACTGCTGCCACCTAGTGTCCCCAAAAATCTACCATTGCAAGAATTCATGTAATTCATAAGAAAGTTTTATTGTAGCAAGGGTAGGTAGGTGAAAGACTTTCCTAGAAAATCTAAAAGTGTTACAAGTTTTTCATAGCCGAATCCTACAATTTCTAACAAGTGACAAGTGAACTGTGTTCTGTTACATCCCTCATACAACACTTTGCAACGTGTCTTACTGTCTGAGCTAGGCACAAGAACCGAACCCAAACTCTGTCAACACCACAACTAGGGTCTGGTGCACTAGACCGATCGGCCACGACGCTCTATGAATAAGCACCACGTGGTCACAGGCCCTAGACAAATGACGCATCTGATTTAACTTGTAATCATTTACAATGTCTAACTACGTGTGTCCCCACCACCTTTTGTCTTCCAGGTACAGTCAACCACCAGCTGATTTATGGGAATGGTTGGAGCCATATCTAGAAGACGAGGAGGTAGGTTGTGATGGTAAATGAAACCATTTGTTCTTCTTCATCAAATCCCACCCCCCCCCCCCCCCCACAGTAAATACTAACCCAAGGTTGATCCATCCCAGTGACAGGGTTTGAACATTGATGGAATAGACTGACTGGTCCATTAGGTCCTACCCACTATAGACCTTGTAAGTCTCAAGGGTATCGAAAATGAGAAAACAAGTGGAACGAAGACTATTTTTTCGTCAAATCAAATCTTCTTTTTAAATACTATTAATACAAAGGTCTTAAAACTTCAGCAGTTTTTATAAATACAATTTAAATTTTTATATACTACAAGTTATTTGTAACAATTAACATTGAAAAAAAATACAACTTGGGAAGTTGGAATATTCGTGAGACTTGCACAGTCCATAGCATCTGTCTACCAATGGTGCCCGTCTGTGCAGCGTGTATGACACATGCGTCTTGCACTGCCCTGTGCCACTCACGAAAAGACAAAGGGTCAATCCTAGGGGCGGAAGTTGATTACATTTGTGATATGATTTAAAAGTGTTAAAATATTGTCTGACCTTGAGTGCGATCTTTCAAGGTTACGATATGTTAATGCATTAAGGAGTGGAGCTTAATGGGCGATTCACAATATAGTGCGCCCTCTAGAGAGACCATTTTCCCCCTTTTGTGGTCAACTAAAGGCAATGATACTCGCAATTCAGCACCGCCAGTTTGTGACCTCTGACTGGCTTACATAAATGTAGAAAAAATTCTCCGGCCTCGCAAAAAAATCTTATGTTGTAAACACAGAAAAATACAACCTTGCTGCTTAAACAGTCAGAGTCTGACGGCGGTTGCTTTGAGAGGACTAAAAACTTGTCAATCTTTTCCATGGGCAAACTGTAGAGGGCGCACATTGCAAATTCCCTGTGTTGTTATCAACCTTGCTGAGAGTTTAAAAAAAATAAAAAATGAAATCAAACATTTTTTATCAAGACTGGGATCAACTATATGGGAAAACAGTGAAAGAATTAAGGATAGTTTTTTTCCCACTGAGTTAGTAACTTCCTTTTCAAAAAATTTAAGTGTAAAATTTGTAATTTTTACGTGACTGGTCGGAATGCAGTTTAAGGTGAGTACACAAACATGTATATTACACGTACGGACGTTCAATATAATATTTCTTATTGCCAAATAATTGATATTTCAATTTTTGATGAAATCGTAATATATCAAGTCATTTGTCTGCACAAAAAATTTAAATAAATACATTTTCTTATTAAATCAATTTTTTCGAAAGTCATTCTTTGAAAGTCGTTGGCTGTCCAGCAGAAATAAGTTTTAAGTTGTTAAACTTTCCCCAAATTGTTAATTGAGGGAAACCCAGTCTCATTTAATGGAGTTGGCATAGTTGGTCGGTTTTAACAACTTTTCTTTTTTCTGTGGATCAGTTTTTAGAGTTGTTAGAGTGGTCAGCAAGCTCAGTGGACCCCTTGAATGCGTTCAGCGTGAGACACGATCTCCTTTCGCATAGAGGTTAATTTAAAACTACCTAGCCTTCTAAAAATCGGCTTGAATGATTGTGTGTAATCAGTTTCATAGATTTGGCATTAAGTCTGTGCACTGGGTGTTTTGATTATGATAAAGTGTTCTTTTAATACAAACTTTAATAAGAAAGACACATAAAGTTTTGTCAACTGACACTTTTGGGGGTTAAAATTTTACATTGCTCTGTTTTTAAACAGGGAGAGAGAACAAAAGATGGTTAGCATTTTGTAGTTTAACTGAATAAGGGAGCATCCCAAAAGTCGGAATGGTAGGAGCGATCTAATTGGATCGGATAAGTATTTCAGCGTGTTCTCATGGACTGTTCTGTTGGTCTGCTGGAACATTCAATTAGAACGCTCAAAATACTAATGTGCATATTCACTCGTGTAGGATTCCTCTCATACTTCGGCACAATGATGCGGTCCAGCGGAACAGTCTGGTGGTCCAATGGATTGTGAGCCTGTGCCTAGACCTTGCTCGTGTCCTCTTGCACCTAGAACATGCCAGACTTTTGAGACACTCCCTAAAAACCAACTTAACAAATTAAAATATGATATTTTACTTCATTCATGAGCTCAAGAGCTAACCATTCATTTTTAAATGAATCAATTGGTTTTTTAGAAGCCTGGGGAAAATTAACCCAAAAGGGCGCCCTCTTGTGGTTGAGCAAAAGACCAATACCTTAGGGGGTACTTATTAGTAATAAGGTATGGTTTAATTTCTTAGAAGAATGCCATAAACATATTTGTTGGTTTATTTGTTTCCATCGTCATTGAGAGTGCAAAGTTGAAAGTTGTTCAGAATTTGAAAGTAAGCGTAAAATGATCATGATGAACCAATCAAAAATCCGAATAGATATGATTAGCTATCATTTCATCCGGTGGACAAGCATTTCTTGTTTGAATTCCAAATAGTATAATGCTCATTGCTCAAGAATGTAAAAACCAGGGTTAACTTTAATATTAAAATAGTTGGGATTTGAGGTTGATAATATCCAAGGGGAAAAAAAGCCTCTAAAAAAACTTGTAAATTTAAATTCTTCAAACAAGTTTGTTTTATATTTGATTCCTTTCACAAGGTTTTCCAGCCTTGAAATTAAAACTGTCATCAAGGCCGAGAGAGTAAAACAAACCACAATTCAAGCTTGCCCATAACAAGTTTTTATTTTTATTATTTTTTTTTCCTTCTCAAACAACCGATTACTGAGAAAATTACCTCTTCATGTGATTTGCAGGTGTTTTCAGGTTAAACACGTAACTTGCTCATTGAAAGTAACTGGGGGCCTTTTCCAAACTTAGGCTTAGGCCCTGCTCCATTTTGGGCTCCGCCATCATATTGAATATTGAATGGAGTCGGAGCCTGGGCCCGAACTAAGGTTTGGAAAAGGCCCTAGCCTTGCAGTTGACAAAGACCTATGATTAAACCTTGGCTTAAGAATGATTGTTCTAATTTCACCTTTATTACTGTTCCATATTAACTGCTACTTTTTTATCCTCTTTCTATTTTGTCCTCCACTTTTTGTCCTGTTGTAATTTAATCACCACTGGGTTTTTTTCTTCTCCCCTAATTTCTTCTTTTTGTTGTATCATTTATGTACACTTTTTTATTGTCCCTCTGTGCAAATCCACTTTGTGTCATTCTTTGTTTCTTTTTTACTTGTCTTTCCAAATGCCTGTCTTTCTTTTTGTCGTTTCCTTTATTTTACCTGTTTGTCATTCCCTATATTTTGTTTGCCTGTCTTTTTGTCTGTTTTTTCCTATTTTTTATCTGTCTTTCTTTCTGTTGTTTCCTAAACTTTGTCTGTCTTTCTGTTTTTTCTTTCCTATATTTTTCATATCTTCCTTTTCCAATATTTTGACTGTCTTCTTGTTTTGCCTGTTGGTCTGTCTGTTGGTGTCATTGTCTCTCTTCAACTGTTTTTTACTTTGCTTTTCTTCCCCGTTGTTTGTCCCCTTTCCCTCTGTCATTCTCTTATCCAATGCGTGCATGGGTTCCTCTGTTACTCTTCTCATCTCTTTCAAACTCTTCCGTACTCCGTTCATCGTCTCTGTCTTGTGTTTCGTTTGTCTTCTCCCTCCCCCTACATATCTACAGGAGATTGATTGTAAGGCTGGGTCAGGATGCACCATGACCATCGGAGAGATGGCACGTAGCTTTCTGACCAAGTTAGAGTGGTTTTCTACCCTCTTTCCTCGAATTCCTGTCCCGATAATGAAGGTAAGCGAAATTAGTGAGTGATCCCAGCCTTAACCCTCCTACTGTGTGACCATTCAATATCATCTACTGTGGTTTTGAATGAAAGATATTTACTATGCCAGCTGGCCAGCAATATGGTATATCATGTGAACACATAGATACGAACATGTACACAGTCAACCCTCCTACTTTTTAAAATTTCTTCCCCTGTGGTTTTGAAGGGTAAATAAATTATGCCAGCCTGCAATATGATGGGTGGTTAATTCATCTACACACTAGACGGTCAACCCTCCTACTGTCTGACCATTCAATATCCACATTGGTTTTGAATTAATGGTATGGTGTGGTGAATGCATCGCCACAGTACACAGTTGACCTTCCTACTGTCTGTCCATTCAATGTCATCCATTTTTTGTTTTGCATGACTCATACTTTGATTTGCTTGCACACTAGGACCTTGAGGTGAAGTTGTCGGAGTGGAAGGAGGGGTTCCTAGAGAGGCAACGTGAGAAACAAATGGAGGCAGGCGTAAATGAAGAAGAGGCTGAAGAACCAATGGCTCACAAGAGCAGGTGAGTCTAACTCTAACACTATGTCAGAATTGATGACTTCGGCAGTGGCTACAGCCAGAACACCAAAAAGTCTTAATCTTCAACCCTGTTGTTGCAGCCGATAGCCATAGCCATAGCCAAAGTCACTTAATTCTGCCACGGCCTAACATTGTTGCATCTTTCATCCAAATCAAAGCTGTAAGATGAAAACATGTGATTAATTTCATAGAGCTGAGCTGCTGTTTGGTTAATGAGTGTGTTTTCATGGTGACCATTTAGGTCCAGGATGCAGTTTTACAAAGCTGTTTAGCATAAAATGGGGCTGGAATGGAGTATACTAGATGTATAAAGTGTCTTGGACATTTGGTAACTTCCTGAAACATGTTTAAAATACTGACACAATTTTTCTTTTGGGGGATCCAGGGACAACTCCCGAAGTGGAAGCCATACTAGCAATCGTAGTCGAGACCATCGCAGGAGTCGGAGCAAAGAGCGGCCGCGAAGCCACAGTAAAAACAACGACCGCCGGAGACGCAGTCGGAGTCGTGACAAGCGCCCTCGCAGTCGCAGCCAGGAGAGACGTCGACGGAGAAGTCGGGACAGAAGTCGCGATCAACGACGCAGCCGGAGCCGCGATAGGCGCCGGGACAGAGAGGGGGACGACTTCTCACGTGCCTTGCAGCGGGAAAGAGAACGCCAACAGAAGGAGCGGCGCGAGCCAAGGAATCGAAGCCGAGAGAGACGGCACAGCCAAGAGCGAGATAGAAAGAGCCACCGGGACAGGAGACGTAGTCGATCAACAGAGCGAAAGAAATCACATTCCAGGGACCGAGAGCGAAGTCGGAGTCGAAGTCAGGGTCGGAGGTGATGTCAAAGGTCAAAGTACTTTCACTATTTTGTACATTGTTCGTTTGGACTTCTTTTCAGGCCATTGGTTGTTTTGTGTTTTTTAAATAGTGTAAATTTAGTTCGTAGGTCGACACTTATGTATCATTTTGTAGCTTTTTTTCATCTAAGCATTCAAATCATTTTACCTTAACTGAGACGGTAAAAAAAGAGTGGCGCCTTTTTGTGTGATGAGAATCAGTATTCATTATTGTAAGTGCATACAGGGAAATTAATTAGGATATCTGCAGCTTGTGAAAGATCTGTGGGCAGTAAAGATGCATTCCTTGGCCCAATTTCATAAAGCTTGTAAGCAAAAACAATTCCTTGGCAAAGAAAAATATTACTAGGCCAAAAAGGCATGTCATTTATGTTGTTGTTATCGGTGCCCTGTGTTAAAAAAAAAACGGGGCCTGGTTATTTTGCTTAGCAATATTGTTATGCTTAACAGCTTTATGAAGTTCATCCTGTGCGTTTTGACCCAAATTGAAATAATTCAGTGTGTGGCTTTGAACTAAAACCTGGAGATTTCTGAGTAAATCATTATCTGTGTCTTTCTGCTGGCGTAGGCTGTGTCCAAATTGACGGTTGCGGCTGCAGCTATGGCAATATGGCTTCATCAACATGTCGACATGCGTTGAAGCTTAGCACACCCATAGCAACAATCTTAGCAACAGCCATAGCTGCCAATTTGAAAACAACCTTATAGCCCTAACCATGAGCCCCTTCAGTAAAAGACTGGTGCTTTTTGAAATAGGTTTTTTTATTCACTTATTAATTATTTGTGGGTGGGGTACTCAACAAAAACAATGTACTACCTAATTGTGTGCCAAACTGAGCAATGGGTTCCAACATAACATTGAACCTGACACCGGCATTATTATGTACTGTAGAAATGTTTGTTTTAGTTTGAAATGTGTACTTTTTATTTCTATTGTTACTTTCTTTTTTCTTTTTTTTCCTAAAAATCCCAAGGGAAACTTTGTTTAAGTTAGGAAATGAATGTGTAAATATGTAATATTCGCAGAAAGAAAAAACAAACTATATCGTAGTGGAGGGTTCTAAAATGCTATGTTATTATGCACGGTTTGGATAGTCCATGGATGCAAGTCTCATGCGTACTTACATTAAACATTAAAGTGAGCGATGGTTTTTTTCCTACACACATTGAGGCAGTGCATGTGGAAACCCAAGGTAAACCATGCCAGCCTGCAATGTGATACCATGCGGTGAATGCACCCAGACAGTACACAATCAACCCTCCTACTGTCTGGCCATTCAATATCATCCGCTGTGGTTTTGAATGATGGATAAAGTGTGCCAGCCTGCAATGTGAAACCATGTGGTGAATGTCGAACGCACAGAACACAGGTAGTTCTGTGCACAGACGTAAATGGTTTCAAAATGATTGCTCAACTCGCTGGAAAATGTTACCAAGAGCGGGAGAGTTGTACCCCAAATCCACAGATCTGTGAGTGAAACATCTAAACACTGTCTCAGGTCTGGAATTTTACCTTTGAGAGGGCAAGGCCATTTTCATTTTTCAAAGGGTACTTCCATTGGAAAAATCTGAAAGTCTTTGGGAAACTTTCGAAGGGGCACCAAGGCCAAGACCAGGGGCAACAAAGGTCATGGCCTCCGTTTCCTCAGTGTGGTTCCAGGGCTGCTGTCTTCCTTGGTGATATGGTGAAAGCCATCAACATATTCCACTTTATGGTAACTCTGTACAGGTGAACTGTTTGGACTCTGATGAGACCGGTATGCCAGGCCTCATTCTATGAAAGGTGTGAATGGGGGTCGGTACCAATTCAGATAAACAGGACAGAAGTAAAAACAAGGTTTGCATAATTATAGTTTCCCCCACAGCACCAAGTTTACAGTGCTCGTCTTGTCACACGTTGGTTTAAGGGTCAAACCAAAATAGCATTCTGTACTCCCGATGCAGTTATCACTTAAATTAAAACTAAGGGGGACGTCACACGGGGCAATTTACAGGCAACCAGTTCCAGGCAAAAGAAATGGCATTCATATTAGAATGTTCACATATTTGTCTTGGGGATCGTAAGACATAGTTTGAAAAATTACTCCTGTGCTACCGAATTGGTCCTGCAGCATGCACCGCGGTTGGTTGCCTCCAAGTTGGCTGGAAAAGTTGCCTCATGGGACAAGGCCCTAAGATTACATATCATCAGTCGAAAGATGCAACATATCAATTCTCAAAAATCATTTAGAAAACCACATGGGCCAATTTCACAACGAGTTAAAAGAGGGGCTCCAAGGTTAATTTGTGATGCACTCATTTCCCAAAAGAAAGATTCCTCATGAAAGTGGGGGGGAAAATTACAAGTCTCTAACCTCGCGTTAAAATGGTGTAGATTGCCATTTTATTTGAAATTTTTTCACAGCGAAATTTGAAACATGATGTCATCGGACATCAAAAACTAATATGTCTGTACATTTCCAAGAGAAATTTCTGCACCAGTCAAAAGGTCAAATTCAATGCTGTTTTTATTGAATACCGTCAAAATTCAGAAATGAGCTTAAAAAAAATCTCTGTGCAAAATTGTACAGACCATATTACATGATGTCGTTGAATGTTTTGGGATTTCTACAGAAATGCACCTGAAGGGTATCAAACACGAAGACATTTTACACCATTTTAACCTGACGTTAGAGACTTGTACTTTTGTTTTCCATTTTCATAAGGATTATATTTGAAAATGGGTGGATCACTAAACTGAATTTGGCCTTGGTCTCTTTAAGACTGATCTCAACTGCGAGTCAATTTTAATTGCTAAGCAATGTGCCATGTCAAAATACAAATCACTATGATGGTATTGGCATGTTATCTTAAGGCAATGTTACACCATGTACACGGCAATTTTTACAGGCAGCTTGATGATAGCTACTTGCACTGTATGCAAAAGGAACACTTCAGCAGCACAAGAGACATTTTTCTAGCTGTAACTTTACTTTCCCCAGGAAGATAATGAGAAAACTGAAATGTGAATGAATTTTCTTATTGGAGATTGCCTGGAACGCCTGTCAGTGTCAATTGCCTCGTGTGACATGGCCTTTAGTGCTTTGTGAAATCCAGCAACGTGTGGCATTTCTGTCGCCAAGTTACACTTTTATGAAAGGAAATTTAGGCACAGTGAATGTATGGCAGAACTGAAAGCATAAATGGACATATAGGGTACTGATCATTTGACCTTGGGTCAAAGTTCAAGAGACTTCTTGACCTGTTCAAGATAGGGTCATAGATTGGTAAATACCCCAACAATTAATTACCATAAAAACTTACTTGGTGAGAAGCACTGCAGCTGTTGATAGTATAAACTATTTTGAGAAAAGATCCCCTTCAAAGTAATACGGTTTGGATAATTTTTCACTCCAAAACATTTTAATCTGAGAAATAAATTCAAGCATGAATCGTCTCTCAAATTTCTGAGGGTTGGTGTCCGTTCACTAATGCTGCGGTCAGAGATGCGGTTGCTACCCGCTGTCACCTCGCTAAACGTGGATGGATTTCACGTTCTTGTGAAAATACTGCGACAGTTTTTTGCTGTTTTCTCAGCAATTAGACACTGTATTCAGCTGAAACTTTCACTTGTGATTTTTATTGTATCTTTCTTTTGCTTAAAATTTTGCCTATGAATCAGCGTTACGTTGACAAAAACCAATCTATGACCCTACCTTCAATTTGAAGAGGCTTTGACTCACTCTAAGTTGTCTTCTCTTCAATGTTGTTATAATTTTGTTAACAACTTATTGTATATTTTTGATGTTGATCTTTTTTTTTACAGAAAAATTCTGTGATTTATTCATAAAGGCAACTGAAGGATACAGTGTTTAGGCAAAATGATTAAATGAATGTGTTGTTTCCGTATCAGTACATGGATATTGTTTCTTCTTTGTTTGATGAGCTCGCCCCGCCCCTCCCCCTTGTCCCGGTAATAACAAAAACAAACTTTTGTCTTACAATCTAAAATTTTGAAGTTCCAGGCAAAAGAAATGGCATTCATATTAGAATGTTCACATATTTGTCTTGGGGGTCGTAAGACATAGTTTGAATAATTACTCCTGTGCTACCGAATTGGTCCTGCAGCATGCACCGTGGTTGGTTGCTTCCAAGTTGGCTGGAAAAGTTGCCCCATGTGACAAGGCCCTAAGATTACATAGAAAGATGCAACATATCAATTCTCAACGAGTTAAAAGAAGGGCTCCAAGGTTAATTTGTGATGCACTCATTTCCCAAAAGAAAGATTCCTCATGAAAGTGGGGGGGAAAATTACAAGTCTCTAACCTCGTGTTAAAATGGTGTAGATTGCCATTTTATTTGAAATTTTTTCACAGCGAAATTTGAAACATGATGTCATCGGACATCAAAAACTAATATGTCTGTACATTTCCAAGAGAAATTTCTGCACCAGTCAAAAGGTCAAATTCAATGCTGTTTTTATTGAATACCGTCAAAATTCAGAAATGAGCTAAAAAAAAATCTCTGTGCAAAATTGTACAGACCATATTACATGATGTCGTTGAATGTTTTGGGATTTCTACAGAAATGCACCTGAAGGGTATCAAACACGAAGACATTTTACACCATTTTAACCTGACGTTAGAGACTTGTACTTTTGTTTTCCATTTTCATAAGGATTATATTTGAAAATGGGTGGATCACTAAACTGAATTTGGCCTTGGTCTCTTTAAGACTGATCTCAACTGCGAGTCAATTTTAATTGCTAAGCAATGTGCCATGTCAAAATACAAATCACTATGATGGTATTGGCATGTTATCTTAAGGCAATGTTACACCATGTACACGGCAATTTTTACAGGCAGCTTGATGATAGCTACTTGCACTGTATGCAAAAGGAACACTTCAGCAGCACAAGACACATTTTTCTAGCTGTAACTTTACTTTCCCCAGGAAGATAATGAGAAAACTGAAATGTGAATGAATTTTCTTATTGGAGATTGCCTGGAACGCCTGTCAGTGTCAATTGCCTCGTGTGACATGGCCTTTAGTGCTTTGTGAAATCCAGCAACGTGTGGCATTTCTGTCGCCAAGTTACACTTTTATGAAAGGAAATTTAGGCACAGTGAATGTATGGCAGAACTGAAAGCATAAATGGACATATAGGGTACTGATCAAGAGATCAAGTTCAAGAGACTTCTTGACCTGTTCAAGATAGGGTCATAGATTGGTAAATACCCCAACAATTAATTACCATAAAAACTTACTTGGTGAGAAGCACTGCAGCTGTTGATAGTATAAACTATTTTGAGAAAAGATCCCGTTCAAAGTAATATGGTTTGGATAATTTTTCACTCCAAAACATTTTAATCTGAGAAATAAATTCAAGCATGAATCGTCTCTCAAATTTCTGAGGGTTGGTGTCCGTTCACTAATGCTGCGGTCAGAGATGCGGTTGCTACCCGCTGTCACCTCGCTAAACGTGGATGGATTTCACGTTCTTGTGAAAATACTGCGACAGTTTTTTGCTGTTTTCTCAGCAATTAGACACTGTATTCAGCTGAAACTTTCACTTGTGATTTTTATTGTATCTTTCTTTTGCTTAAAATTTTGCCTATGAATCAGCGTTACGTTGACAAAAACCAATCTATGACCCTACCTTCAATTTGAAGAGGCTTTGACTCACTCTAAGTTGTCTTCTCTTCAATTTTGTTATAATTTTGTTAACAACTTATTGTATATTTTTGATGTTGATCTTTTTTTTTACAGAAAAATTCTGTGATTTATTCATAAAGGCAACTGAAGGATACAGTGTTTAGGCAAAATGATTAAATGAATGTGTTGTTTCCGTATCAGTACATGGATATTGTTTCTTCTTTGTTTGATGAGCTCGCCCCGCCCCTCCCCCTTGTCCCGGTAATAACAAAAACAAACTTTTGTCTTACAATCTAAAATTTGAAGCTTCACAGCGTGTGGGAAGTATTAGGAACCCTATGAGTTTACGGGTAACAGCCATGTGAATGCATTTCGACCATCAATACATGACAGTTTTTATTATACAAATTTTTCAAGCAAAATGGCCCTATCAAAGCACCTTGCTATAGTGATACAACTCATCAAGCACTAGGCATTTCTGAAACCATCTCAACTCCTTAGGAGTATGCAGCACCGGGTGCCAAAATGGGCCCCTTGTTGCCAATATCATTGACATCAACAATCTCTTGCTAAGGTACCCAATTACTCCTGGGCGATGTGAAGCAATTATGGTTAAGTGTCTTGCTCAAGGACACCAAGTGTCACTTCTGGGATTTGAAGCCACATTCCAGTGACTCGATGTGCTAGACCACTCGTCCACAGCACTCCACAACTGTTCTTGTACCCTACCTTTCTTCGTGGAAGAGATAAAATTCATAGGATTGTTTCCCGTATGCCTAGTATTTTTCTAGAATTTGAAATGCATCTGCTAATTTACATGATAGTTGGCGATTTTCATTATGAATAGCTAGCCCTAATGTACTTCACTCGTACCCCCATTCAACTAATTCACCATTTTGTTTGCAAATTGCATTTGCTTGTTTTCGGGTTATATCGATGTTCTTATTTTTATTTCTTTATATGAATAATTGATGAAAAGCACAATATGTAGTAACACTCCCCCCCCCCCAAAAAAAACAAACAAACAAACAAACAAAACCCAAAACCCAAACAAACAAACAAAACATAATGACATCAAGAAATTAATGTGCAAGCCCTCCATACCAAATAGAAAATGTAATGAAAGGGATACCAATGAAAGCACACAGGTTTCTTCTTCCACAACAAAATAATGATAAATTGACTTAAAATACAGGACACTCAACTTCATTTTTCCAACGCAATTCTGTGAAAAAAAACAACATTCCAAATGAGGCTAGCTTTCGCCACCCTGGGTTCCAAAAAAAAGAAGTAATTTTATCATGTGAGGGCGCAATACAAACAGCTGCTTGGCTCTGCCACTTGTTTTGCACCCTGAAATGCACGTCGCGTATTTGAATTGACACGAGACGAATAATAGTGCACTATGTATTGTGTACACTTCTAGTTCTACAAACCGCAAGCAGAACGAGTGACAGCCTGGAAGACCTTACGGAAAATCGCAATTTCCCGGACTTAAAATATAGGTGTTGCCAGCTTTAATATCTCTGGACTTCAGGTGCAATGGATAGGTAAGAATTTTGCCTTTTGACTTATATGGTTGTATCGATAGAAACACCCTACAAAAAATGTTGAGTGTAAAATTTGTAACGCCGAGAGTATTGACTCGGTGCTTCACGCTGCACGGTCACTGGGCAAGGGTTTCGGATAGATTTACCGGTAGGACAATCACAGCGACACGCTTGCGAGAATCGGGGGTCCCGCTTGTGCGTGCGCGTTGCCAGTTGTGATTTTGTGGTGATTGACAAATTAGACAGGCGTGGAATTCATGCTCGATTGAGCTGCTATTTGTACTAGCGTAAAGAGAGTAAATATCTGTTATTGTTAAATAAACAAAAAAGTCCTGACTTCGACGGAAGCAACAGTGCTGACTACAGAATGTCTACTGTTATGTTTATTATGCACACACTCATCTTTATTGTTACTTTAAATAATGAATAAAGTGTACAGTGTCAACTTAATTCTCTGTGGACTTAAGTTACACATATTGGGATGATGAATTTCCTTTTCTAATTTACCTTTGATAAAATGACAACAGTGGCCTGTGCGTTCATGTAAATGCTTATAATTTCTTTTCCTGTGCCTCAGTCATGACAGATTAGATTGTAAAAAATTAACTGCTGGGTCGAGACAATGATTCGCATTACATACTGCAGGTATTCGTTTCCATTTTTTTTAATATATCAAGTAATAAACCACAAGGGAAACTAACTGGGTAATTTGTTAAAAACAATTTTTGGTTGAACAAAGAAAATTTTACTAGAGCGGAACTTGCAGCGACCTCGGGATTAACGTACCAACTGAGCTATCTAGCCCGATGTTGGCAGTCTCCCTTTTTAGTTTAAAAGTCAAAATCCATGTTCGAGGGTGCCATTCAACCTGTTACTGCAGTATAGCCATTATTTTTTGTTTTGTTTTTCCATTTGTTGCTAATTCAGGATATCTAATTTTTTTTTTTTTAAAGAAGTAACTATTATACTAAATAGTAAACTTGCGGGTACAACCATGTATAAAATCTCTTTTGAGGGAGTGTTGGCTCTGAAAAGAGCTGGTGAGGAGACCACACCGGCTCTTTTCAGAGCCAACACTCCCTCAAAAGAGATTTTATACATGGTTGTACCCGCAAGCTTACTATTTAGTATTTATAGTTACTTCTTATTTTTCACACCTGCATGCAAAGCTTTAAAAAACACTGTTTTTTTTTGTAATTGGTCAAATTTAGTGAAAAAAATCCCAACATTTCAGATTAAAACAGATCAACTCTTGTTAAAAAGGGGCTTTAAAATCAACTTTAACCCATCGTTCTTAGTTACAGTGGCAGCAGGGAAACAGGATGCAGTAAGGAATTCCAAAGTGAGGCAGTGCGTGGGAATAATTTTTGCTTGATAAACACATTTTAGTACTTGGTAATACATGTAGTGTGTACATGGTGTAGTAAGTAGTGATAAATTGGCAAATTAACCAGTCAGGGCTTGCCCTTAACACCACTTCTCAACTTGCCCTGTGGGCCACTAAACACTGTCTAATCTACTTGTTTATAATGATAATATTTCTTTCTTTTCAATGCGTATACATGTATAGGCCTAATAAACAAATAATAAAAATAAATACATTTTTGAGTGGACGCATGTAATTTCATTTGACAAATAAACTGGTTGTGGCCGCTACCATTAATACATCCAAAGCACAAGGCCTGATCAGGTGTCCATTTCACAAGCCATAAAAACAGTTTTAATCCAAAAAATGAAGTTTGCATCCTCTGTACAAAGTGTACAGAGTCTTCTTTTTTATTTAAAGGGGCAGAAAGTCTTACAAACATACCATTCACTATTCAGAAAAGTTTTTTTTTTTTAATATAAAGTAAACAATTTTAAAAGCCAGTCAAGAAAAATCCACGCAATTTGACATTGAATCTTCCAAACTAAATTATTTATTCTAAAAACTTATAGAAAAGAATTGTATAAGGTGGAGGTGTTGAACAGTGTCCTTTGATAGTTTGACTGTTCTGGATCTTTGATGAATGAGTCATTGACCAAAAAGTTAATTGTTTGGCGCGTCACCAGTCCAGAAGTCTGGAATTCACATTCCCACGGTGGACTGCGTTGTATTATTTATTTATTAATTTTTTTGAAGTCAGAGACTAGACTTGCTGAGACTGCCACGTTGTACAAAGTTACCCAAACGCCCGAATGAGTGTACACATTTTCCAGTTAGTGAGTTGATCTTGGAGTAATGTAAGCTTAAAACTTAAGTTTTTGTCACATATTTTTTATAACAAAATAAAAAACAGTCAGCACTAATGATTATTAATGATGGAAATCATAAATAAATCAAAACATGTGTATGCTTTTACCAGATTATATTTTTGCATTGTACTTGGAAACATCTTTCCAAACCAGATTCTCTTGTTTACTACAAAAAACAATAGCTTTGTGTGCTCAAGAGTAAGTGAGAACCGCTTGCATATTTGACATCTCACACACATTCTGTCTAGCTATAGGTCAAATCACAAAATGTGTTGGAGGAGGTGGGGGAGTGCATTAGTGGTTCCAATCAGGCACACTTCAAAGGGTTAAAACGTGGGTGAAAAATCTGCGAGACTGCGGGGCTTGCAGCTCAATATTTCTACTGGACCAGAATTCTTTTTACAAGACCAGAATCAAAATGAGAAAACACTCTACACAAATGTATGCTGACCTACGGTTATTTGAACAAGCACTTAGAGAAGGTATCTCATTTGTCAAGGGTATTGTAGGTAGATATTTATCAGATTCAAAGTCAACATTTGATCATAAATTTATTTTAAAGTTAAACTTATTATTCAGGTGTAAAATACAAGGACTTGTCTAGTCATGAGTTTACTGGCCTGACACTCAAATCACTGGAAATCATTCTCCTTGAAATCATGTACAATCTACAGTAGATTATTTCCCTCTCCTCAGAAAGTCATGCAATTTGATGAAATTTGCAGATGGTGTTTGTATGTATGCATGATGTCACTGCAGTGGGGTGTCTACTTCTATACTGTAGATGTCAAAATGAGATACATGTATGTCCGTCCATCTTGTACACCTCATGTACACTACGTTAGAAGCTGTGCATTTTCCATTGTTTCAATCATCCTTACTTCTAACATGTCAAAGATGGTGGCAATTGACGTCAATGCATTAGGTTCATTGGAAGTTTAACATTATGCATTTAAGAAAAGTTTGAATTTGTACAAATTCAAGTACACGGCACTGTTAGTGACAAATCTGCCTGTGGGAGAACTCAATTTTTGCTTGGCTGTACTTTGTGATTGCAAATTAGCTAGTAGGAGCCAGCCGTCGCGTGGTGCTACATATGAGGCAGTGCATACCAGTCGGGTCTATATTAATCTAATACAAATTACCCCAGGGATGGGAATGCACTATGTGCATGGACATGTGCATCAATTCCATTTGCTCATTATGGGTTCGACTGTTTACGTAAACACACTTTTTGTAGCTTACTCTCTGCAACGATGATGTCATTTAAAACACCTTTTTTGGGAGGGTTTCTATTGAGTAGTTGTGACGCAGTTGAAATTATGATTGTCAGTATTGGAGAGAAGACCACACAGGCATGATAGGGACACAGTTCTTCCATGGTCCTAGCTAAGTTTAGTCTTAAGTTGGCCTTACTGTGCCCCTTGTATTCTTATCCATGGTACACCAAAGTGCGATACTCAGTGCTACGGGGTTCTACAGAAAATCCAAACCTGCACCCACGTCAGATGGGATTCGAACCCATGACTGCCCTGCCTACATGTACCACTTTCTAGACCAGATGTCTTAAACTTGTTTTAAACAACGAAGCTTCCCTGGTGAGTCTAGTTTGAATTCAATCAGATAAGTACCTCAAAAAATGTGATTGTTTTTTACTAATTGCATCATGGATGGGCGATGTTATTTAGATTTTTATCCTTATACCGAGGTGTGGAAAGCTCTGTATACTTAGTGCTTTCTGAATCCTGCTACTGAAGTAGCTTTCAAACCCATCACTCCTGCATGCGTTCTCCAGAGCAGATTTCTACCGCTAGACCACCGAGTGTCCCAGGTGATGACCAATGAGAGGCCGGTCTGGATCCTGTAGAATAGCAGCGGGTACCGCATACAGTTGAATTGATTGTATAGACCTCTTGCATAGACTGGTCCCCTGTCTTTATCCTTGCAGATAAAGACAGGCACTGGCCTTACAAATCCAATGGTTTTATTGGATCAGAATGAACATGCAACTGACGCGTACGGCCAGAATGTGTCCATCATTTGTTGCGCCTAATGTCTAAAAGGCACAATGCCTGAAATGAAAGTATTGCGCACTGAGTTAATCCATAAAAATTGTATACATTGCTTGGCGCATATTTTCATAGGATTGGGCACTACGCGTTACGCACAACACAAAAGCTAGACTGATAGTTCAAACGCACACGACGAGTAATGAGTGTAGAGTGTGCGCAAGTTCAAAGGTACATCTGGCAGGATCCTGCCAGACGTTCACGAGGCGAGTACAATGTATCTGGCATTAAGGCAAAATGAGGCAGCTCATTGGACGATAGCTGTTCTTGGTGCGTAAAAATGTGGGCGTGACCTCAGCATATCAGCAGTGTTGTGCGTTATGCACAGGGTCTGTTGGGGATAAACATGTAACACACATGTATTGTATGTTTACTTATCTTTCCTCGCCTTCCACCTCTAGGACCCCAGCTCAAATCCCGTCAGGGACACTATGTGGATTGGGTTTTCAGTCTCTACCTGATTGCATGGGTTTTCCCTGGCGTAATTCTCTGGGGTTTTCCTCCCTCATCTAAAACTGAAACTTCCTTCCTTGTCTTCTCTCCATGGGGTTCTTGGCTAGTATAGTGATTAAGTTTGCTTTTCTGAGAATCCTTGGCTTCACAGCCAGAATTAAATAACTAAAAGTAAAATGGGTCAAGTGTGATTTCCAGAAAAAAAAAACCCAGAAATGTTCAAGCAGAAATGATGATGTTCCTCATGGAGACCTTCAGCAATTAATCGCCTCATCCCAGTCCCTTCAAGAAGGTAATTCGAAGTGTGCTGTTCAAATAAACATGCCTTTGACTGCCCTAGATGCCATCAGTCATGCAAGAACATAAACAGTGGGTGGAGTACACGCTGAAGGTCATTATTTTGTGCTTGCACTCCCCTGATCTGAGCAAAAGAAAAACAATCAAATTTCCAGGCCTCAGTCAATGTAGTTTTACGGACTACAGCAAAAATATCATTTACAATATTATCACTTCAAGGCTGTTCTTGAATAATTGCTGGATTTGTTGGTGAACCATATAATGATAGTTTGTAATTTTAATTAACCCTGACAGACTAGGTAATTTGGCTAGCATGTGACCTAAATCTGCCCATTTCCTCTTCTCCTACTACTACAGTATGTCACTCCACACCAAATTGATTGGACTTTGATAAGATTGGAATGCGCCTGGCCCTTTGATAAGTAATTGTTATATGGGCCTACTGGCCCCAGTCCTTCTGAATCCTTCCCTTTGGTAATTGAATAAAGAAGGAATTGGGACAGTCTGTAAACTCCTACTATCAGCATGCTTCTGGAGACAACCAACCCATACCTAGCTGGACTATGCCACAACAGTAGTATTTTGAGGCACACACGTGCTTTAAGTTTTATGTAGAGAGTAGAGCCATAGCCCAAAGTGCTTCAATGGAGAGTGGCAAACTGGAGAAGCCACCAGCTGTGCTCAATTGCAATGAAATTCGGGCCACTGTTGGACGTTGGACAGTTCTCAACCTTGGTCAATTTAAATGCAGTTGGCAATCTGTGCCACTGCTCAACCATTTTATACAAATACATTGACATAACAGTTTGGCATGGGTTACTTCACCAAATGCATATAGCATGTACATGTATGTAATGGGCAATTTTTAGGCATATTTGGAATATGAAGCTACTAAAGGAGGGTTATTTTGAATGTGATGTAAATTCAACAGTTCACCTTTGGATTTTCGGGCCATGTCACACCCAACAATTTTCACAGGCAAGTGTAGCTAGGCAACCAACTCTACTGCTTGTGAATGCTTCTGTCATGACAGTCGCACTAGAGACAGAGACATGTTCCTGCCCGTGTCTTTTAATCCCCATGCAAAAAGTCCCATCATAGAGTAAGCCGCATGTACAGTGTTCGGCGTTCTCCCTTAACACTGGTCTGTTGGCCAAATGCCAGTTAAAGCATCAGAGGACCAGTCAAACCTCACTCTAAAGTGGTGCGGCTGTCTAGTTCAGCAGTGAAACATCCCTATTTAATATAAAGTATGGACCAGTGAAAAAGCTGACAGACTAGTGAAGTGACAAGCTAATTGGTCCTGCTGCCCAGTCACTAAAAAAGTTAAGGGCAAATCCTGGATGTAACTACTTGCAGGCCTGGAATTAAACAAAGGCCACAGAGGTCATGGCCTCTGTTGCCCCTGGTCTTGCCCTTGGTTCCCCTTCAAAAGTTGCCCATAGACTTAAAGATTTTCCAATGGATGTGCCCTGGAAAGCAATGATTAAGTACAATGAAAAACACCTTTCCTTCTCAAAGATGAAATTCTAGGCCTGTATGTTGTATACAATGTACCTTTTATGAAATGGGTCTCATTGTTCAAGATGCATTGCTTTTAAGTGGGGGGGGGGGGGGGGCAGGGGGAATGAGTTTGTAGGGGGAGGGGGTTGTCATACTTTTATTTTGGAAGGGGGATGCTGCAGGGGGCCACCATCCTCTAATGGCATTTTGTGGCCGCAATAGGGATCCCGATTGCGATCGTTCGCTACATTTTGATTAAATACAAACACACATTTTTCTCTTTTTTTCTCTCTCTTTTTTTTGTTTGTTTTGTGAGCACTATCACAATTTTTTTTTGTGGGGGGCACCTGGGGGGTGGCACTGGAAATTTGTGGGAGGGCACGTGCCTCCCCCCAGGCCCCTCCTCTTGGCTACGCCTCTGTACAAGTTCTGTGGTCTTGTTGATTTTCTCCCCAAATTCGAGCCCTGACAGCATGGCAAAATGCTGCTCATGTATCAGTGCTACTAGAAAAAGTCATCATTTGCAAACTCAATATTAGCATTAAGTGTCAAGTGTGCACAAAACATGTTTACAGTCTAAATATTGTGCCAAATGCGACATCGCTGGATGAAATGTTTCCTCGCTTGGAAACGCCCGGAGATAATGTACATACTATCATTATAAATGGAGTCTTCCAATATTCAATGAAACAGGATGATAACCTTTAAAAGTATTATACATGTTTGGTTGAGCTGATTAAATAGTCGCAGATAGTTTTCATGTTTTGTGTGATCCTGGCCCCCAGCACATACTTGAAATCACATGTGAGGGAGAAAATACAAAAAAAAATAGTTAGTGGCCTGAAGTTTCGACACTAGCCATGCTAGCAGAGTCTTTCCTGAAGGAAGAAAAGACTCTACATGTACTTCAGGCCACTTACTGTTTTTTGTCCCTTCATTTATACCACACATGTCTACAGGTCCTTTTGGTTGGTAAGCAGTTTGTAAAAGCTATAGGCCTATATTTTTCTCAGGAGAAATTAGTGAAAATCCATGCACAATTGTCAGCATGTGAACACACTAATGGCCTTAATTTTAGTTGTAACAAACGAAATCAGCTGATGCGGTTTTTTTAGGTATGCGTCTACAGTTTTCTCAAATATGACTTCATTTCAGAGAGAAATATTTCACAGAAAAAAATGGTTCTAGTATGTATGAACTTCATTATCAGTGAGCTTTCAGACTAAAATTAAACAATGTTGTTATTTATCCTTACCAATCTTGTATCTATACCTTTAAACAAGAGACATGTTATTGGACCTAATGTGAAATCACGTTACCACACACCATACCATCTGCCGCTATATACCCGTCGTACATATGTATGATTGATGATCAATGTTTGTTGTGTCCCTCGTTACTTACTCAGGACAGTGAGGGTCCCGTGAGGACGCAGCGATACCCTCAACATTTCATCGGATCAGTGTAAGACCTGTTGTTGGCGTTACGTATCGGAGGGAGAGAAGAAGAAGACCTCGTTGAGACGATGCCGACGAAGAAGAACAAGTACAACTTGGTGGAGGACGCCTACGATACCCGCATCCCGCTTCACAGTGAAGAGGCCTTCCAACATGGCATTGATTTTTCAGCCAAGGTAAGACAGATCTATGAAAATCCTCCTGCTGTTTGACCGTTCAATATCAATCGCTGCGGCTGTGAATGATAAATAAACTATGCAAGCCTGCGATCTGCCAGTGGTAATTGCTTGTACAGAGAGTACACAGCCAACCCTCCCACTGTTTGACCATGCACTCTCATTCACTGTGGCTTTGAATGATAGATTAACTATTCCAGCCTGCAATCTGCCAAGGGTTGGTGATTGCTTCTACACAGAGTACACAGTCAACCCTCCTACTGTCTGACCGTCCAATATTGTCCACTTAGCTTAGAATGATAGATAGATGCTATAGCGTGCAATATGTTTATAGTGATTTCATCTACACAGAGTACACAGTCAACCCTGGTACTGTCTGACCATTTTATATCATCCACTGTGGTTTTGAATTACATGTATGACATAATACACTGCATCTACACTGTAGACAGTCAACCCTCCTACTGTTTGACCGTCCCAAATCATTCAAGTGGTTTTGAATGATACATTGTACATTGCCAGCCTGCAATCAAATTCAGTGTGGTTTAAATTTTATCTATGTACAAATGCACAGTTTACACTGATGTGCCTCTGTACACAAGTCTTGAAGTTGAATGGTTTTGAATAGTTGGTTGCTGAAAATTTTTACCAAAATTAGGAGGGTTTAGGAGACTGTTAGGAGACTGTTATTGCGTTTCTACACAGATTTTACGCAGTTCACAATGGGGAAATCAGAATATGCTCAACAGTAACAGTAATTATGCCCATGATACTGTACATCCAAACTTGCTGTTAAAAATGACAGACTTTTAGGGCATCCAAATAACTTTCTTTAAACTTGTGGGAGTCCAAACTGGATGTTAATCAATTTAAAGGAAAAAATAGCAAGTCGGCTATTACATTAGCCGACTTGATATGGAAACTCAAAGTCCAAGTGTTGTTGTCCAAACCCAAACACGACCTCAAAAGACACCCCAGTCACCCAGGGCCTGGTTCATAGAGCTGGCTAAGAATAAAAAATAGCTTAGCACAAAACCATTTTGCTTACCAGAATAATATTACCAGCCATTCTACACGGGCAATACAGCCTGTGATTGGTTTCCTGCTAAGTTCTGATTACACACCAGCACTATCAGACTATGAAATTGGACCCAGGTTAACGCCACAAGCTTTTTGCAAGCAAATATAACATAACCCCCTAAGAGTTGTCTGAGACATTCAAAGCCATCGTTAATGATTGAAAAGCTGAGAAGATCCGTCCCGGATTTGGTCTTAAAGAGGATCGCCTTCTCGACAACAGCCCCCCCCCCCCACCCCACCCCGGGACATGAGAGAGAGAGACTGACCCAGGGTACACACAACAAATACTCCCTCACCTTGCCCACTTTTATTCTTTCTTGCCACCGGGCATAACAAAATGACAACAATTGAGCCAGATTATCCCAGCTTCTTGCCAAATTGCTCCTGCGGATTTGTTTACAGAGCCCCAGGATGTAAGTCTTGTGAAGAAATACTGGCAAGTAGGGGTCTGTGAATGATCTCTCTGACCAAAAAAAAAGAAGATGACCGGGATGGCTTAGATAGGATTTTCTTCTTAAGGGAGGTTCGCAGCTTTGGGTTTTGTTCTTTTTTTCTCCAACAGGGACTACTGGGTTTGTAGATTCCTCCTGCTGACAAAAATATGTTTGTACTACATGTAGCATGATTCACTGTACTAGCACTGCATGGCTCAAAATGATCACCAGACGACTGCAGGGCTCGATATTGGGAGAAAAACCCTCAAGACCGCAGGGCTTGTACTGTAGCTCAAATTGTTTACTGGACCAGAATTTTTCTTTACAAGAACCAGAATCAAAATGAGAAAAAACTTCCTGAGTCCTGACACAACCATAGTTAAATATGCATGTTTTTTACATGAACAAGGCATAAAAGAGAATACTTATTAAATATACAAGACCGCCAGACTTGTCCAATCTTGAGTTTACTGGCCTGGACACAAAAATCTCTGGCCTCCGGCCTGCGGTCCAGTGTAAAATTCGAGCCCTGCACTGGCCAGAGTCTAGTAGTAATTTTTAGCTCCTAGCCAGTTAGCTATTAACTCTTGCAGTCTAGCCAGGGCTCACCCTTAACACGAGCCTGGTGTACATTGTCTTGTAGAACTAGTATGGGCTAGTAAGCACCAGTTCTCAACTTCTCAACAATACATGTACTGTACTTGTTAAAAGTCTGGGCTACTAAAAATACCTCCTGCAGGGCAATTAAAATGCACAGTTTTATACTAGCCTGGTGGGCTGCTTTACAAAAACCTTCAGTGCAAGGCCTGCTAGTGTTTTTCCCTCGTACTTTTGAAGATTTACCAAAGCATACTTTTTAGTTTCAAACCTCTTTCTGAAAGTTTGGCAATCTTGAAATCTTTTTTTAAAAATAGTTTGGGTCTAGTGAACGTTCTGAGTTACATTGTACAAGACCGGCGGTCTAGTGGAGATTTTCGCACAAATCTCTGCGCTGTTGTATTTTCAAGATGCAAGGAACAATGTCAGATAGTATGGAGTCATCTGAAAGACAACTAGGATCATTCCGATTAGACATGTGCTGCTTTGTACGCAACATGCTGTTGTCATATCCACCATGCAGTTTGTAGCCACAGAGGACGGAGGTAAATTTGCCTCAATTCTCTTGGTCACTGTCTTGATGCCCCTCAATATGCTTTAGTACAAAAGTATACACACTTCCCTCAAAGAGAAGACTTGGTTTCAAATCTGTGATTGTGGTTTTTGTTTTCTGCCCTATAGCCAAGTACAGTATCGCCTGAACTAGCACCCTCTTGTATTGAAGAACTGACTACGAGAATATCGAAGTGATTTGAAATCTGACTCACATTGTAGTGTATGTAAACAACTCATTATTATGTGTAATATTTGGCTGTTAAAAGCATTTAGTGCGAGGACAAGTTACAACACTACCTGTTGTAAAAATGTTAAGCAAAGGTCTGACACCCTGTTCTAGTGGCTCAGTGGATCTTTGGAGCCTTGGACACCCTACTTACGTAATGTGTAGCTTACAGTAATTAGGACATCGTAGAACCCAAGCACTTGTATGCTGAATGTGTAGTTCATAGCCATTGTGGTAGGGGCTATGAAACATTCTTTGCAGTGTAATCCTATTGTACACCATAATTCTGTCACTTATCTGACAAGTAGATCTGCCTACAACATCCCCCTCTGTGGATAATCCTCCTGATGCACTAATCCCTAGATTATCTTGTCAACCTCTTCACTATGTTGAATCCTCAAAGACTGGTGGTTACTCCTGTATAAAAAGGGTAAAAAAGAAGAAGCAAACAGGGCACATTCGAGCTGTGGATTCGGGCATCTTTTTTATGCCTGCTGTTTTCTAAATGTTGTACAATGTAAGCCTCTGACGTAGATTTCATCAGTGTACAACAGTATCAGAAGAGGAAGTGACACCTTGTAAATCTGATTAGTGTCTGACCTTAACCCCCTTTAAAAACACACAACAAAAATTTGCAAAAGGCAATCATTGAAAAAAAAAAAATCAATTCATCACCCTTTCTCCTCTTGCTAAACCATATTGATCACTAGAATTAGGAGAGAGAACTGATTGAATAGTACAAAGTACAATTTTACAAAACATACAACAAGCAGACATTTTCTGCTGATGGAATGCTCATGAGCAGAACCTCTATTTCATAACCACTGTTTATCATAAGCAAAGGCAAGAGACACGCAATGCTGGATCTTCCTGATCATTTGTGCAGCCTACGCATTCCCCGCACTGCAAAGGAGAGAAGGCTCTCTCTCTCTGTAGCAGGTTCAAGGATCTGAAACTTCATCCCACAATCAGTCTGATGCACCACCTCTGTTTAAATCTTCTCTCAAGACCTACATGTTGGCTTTCATGCACACGTTCATTCTTGTTTTGTTTCTCTTCTGACTATCAGAGTGAAGTCTTGGTACACTTTGTTACCTCTGGAAAAAGCCTGTTATAAATGTTGTTATTATTTATTATTAATACAGTAAATGTATGCTTCTATGCACAATTTTCTGCAAAAGTAAGCACCAAAATTACTTACAAGTACAAAAAGTATGGATAATTTTTAAGTGCAAAAATCAGGGTCAGTACTCTGTATTTTATTCCCCCTCCAGTGCTCCTGGTCTTCGATTTCTACTGCAACTGACAATTATGTTGCCAGGCACGTATCTGTAGATAATTTTCCATGATGACCCTCAATAAATAAGAAATGGATTCTAATAAAATTAAATAATGTCAGAGCCAGGCTTAATAAGTGGGTCAGTTCTGGACCGTGTTGACACAACTTTCAGCATGGGAAGAATTTTCCAAGATATGGCCTCATAGCCTTTAGATGTGGAAAAACATTGGCTGTATCCCAAGGACCTTGGGTTGTTTAATTTCAGAGTATGCCTCTACCGTGATATTCATTATAGAGTAACATTGCTAGGCGGTGGTCAGTGGCTGTAATTGAATGGAAGAATAACCCACAAGATGATACATGTAGGAAACCATTAGTATGGGCCTGTGCATACTCACAAGTTTGTGTTCTTATTACCGAGGGATCAGGTTAGCTCAGTGTTTTTTTTTCCCCCTGCCTTTCACCTCTGTGGACCCTGGTTCCAATCCCACCTCAGACTCGAAGCCTTGAACGTGGATTGGGTTTTCAGTCCCTAACCGATTGTGTGGGCAAACCCCGTTGGGTTTTCCACCCACATCTAAAAAATGAACATTTGTTCTCGTTTCCTAAAATCCTGCTATTGGGGCTTACATTGTGTATTGTGCTGTTGGATGTGTTGTGAAATAAAGAAATAAATAAATATCTTGTTCACTAAATACAAAGGTTATGACAAGTAGACACAATAAAGGAGACCACTTTGCAGTTTTTCCAATTGTTATATTTTTAGTACCTGAAACCACCGAGCCTGAAAGTGTTCCGACATGTGTATGGACGTGCAGGCTTGTGCTGTAAAAAATTTGAGTATTATTATTACTTTTTCAGACCCTTGCATATAAATGAAGGTACACTCTCAAACAGTGCCCTCACTGAGGCAAAAGGAACAGCTCATTAGACGATAGCTGTTCTTGATGCGAAGAAACGTGCACGTGACCTCAGTGTACCAGCAGCATTGGGCATTATGCAAGGGGTCTATTACCTCCTTATTTCAATCAAGTAATGGTGGGGAAAGCTTTTTCCGTCCTGTTTCTATGGCAACCTCACTTTCAACTCACCCTTGAATAAGGGAATAAACGATTCTTCTGTTGAGTTCTTCAGATTCTGTAAGGAAGGAAAATATTTGTAACTGTGTGGTGGAATTTGGCAATGCCTTTTTCTTAATTTCATGCACGAGTGAATTCTTGAATGTGAAAAAGTATAATAATCACGTCATTTAATGCAACATCGAGCGTGTGAAATTCTGATTGGCAAACTCTCATTGTAATCGGTATTTGCTGGAAACGCACACAGAAACTTGAAGGGAAATTGCATTCACCGAAAGGACACTGTTTTGTAAACTCTGCAAGGGGATTGCAGCCGGTTTTAAAGATCACAGATCCAGTTCCCAGCAACTTCCTGTGCACTGTAAGTTTCATCTGAGAGAAGACTAAAAAATCAATGAATATCACAGGTCAATTTTACACTCGTTCATGGCCCTGCATCTAGCAATGTCAAGTATGATATGATTTGCATTGAGTGAATTTATTTATATGGGTCTCTAGCAAGCCATTACAGCAGTAGACCTTGTGATCCATTAAAGGGGCACTCTGCCTTCACATTGGGCACTCTGGGCTATAAAAGCGGTGGGGTTTTTTTCTTCATAAATATCCCTCAAAATTGTGTGGTTTTCCTTTTACTTTGTGAACTAACCCAGTCCACCATTTTGTAGAACAACATTCTTGATTCTACAAAATTACGGACCGTGTTAGTTCATGAAACAAAACGAAAACTACACAAATGCCAGGGATATTTGTGTGAATCATTACATATATTCGACTTTTAGAACATCTTTCAGACCATATTCATATCATAACAAACTATTTTTTTATAGCCCAAGGCCCCAAAGCACCCATTCCAAAGGCAATGTGTCCCTTTAAAGTGGCAGACCCATCAAGCTGCCACCATCCCTGTCATGTGTCCTGTGTGCTGTAGCAGTACTGGATACCAATTTCTGCTGCATTCAAAAGAAGCCTGACTAATTCACCCTTCCCAGCCTCTGTTTGGTTGCCTTTTTGGGGAATGCTGCTTTTGCCGTTTTGGGGGGGGGGGGTGAATTTGAAAGTGTTGTTGCAAAATTACTGACAGAGCCCCAGAGCCCCAGAGCCCCAGAGCCCCAGAGCCCCAGAGCCCCAGAGCCCCAGAGCCCCAGAGCCCCAGAGCCCAAGCCAGAGCCAAGTAGTCAAAGCTGTTGTTTCAAAACCGACCATTGACTTTAAATGGAAGGGTAACATGGCTGCAGCTTGTTATGGCTATAACACCATCTCCAAATTGACAGCTTGACAGTGGCTATGGCTAGATTGCTAGAAATGCCTGTTCTGCCTATTCTTCACTACAGCCATAGCCATAGCCATAGCCGAAGTCGCTTAATTCAAACTCGGCCAGCAGGGTTGGTCCTTAACTTTTTTAGTGACTGGCCAGCAGGACTACAATGTGTGTGTAGTTAGCTTGTCATTTCACTAGTCCGTTAGCTTTTTCACTAGTCAATATTTCATTGGAATAGAGAGGTTGCGTGACCCCTTAAAAGGTCATTTTGACGGCCATGTTGGGTACTACTTCCCCATCACACGAACAGTATTTAAGTACTCAACATGGCGGCGGAGACAATGAAGTGACGTCACGTGAAACCTCTCTATAGGGAAGCTTTTCAACACTGAGCTAGTCAGCCAGGCCACTTGGAGAGAATTCTGACTGGTCCTCGGGTGTTTTTTAACTAGCATTTGGCTAGCAGACCACTGTTATTGTTAAGAATGCTGGGCCGCCATACATTCATGCAGCAACTTTGCCCCTTGCCAACCATGAGACAATGTACACATTGTACACATGTCACATGTACATACTGTACACGTACACAATTTGTCATTTGCATTTCGGCATGCATAGATTATAATTAATCCCAATCAATTATTTAGTCAGTTTTTACAGCAGCTCAACCTTACGTAAATAATGAGATTAGCAATTGATGTACATGTACATGTAATTCCTAAAAGAACAGCCACAAATGTTAGAGGTTGCAAAGGGCATCATTGTGTTTTGGTAGAGTGGATTATTTATGTACTTTTATGACCATCAATTTTTCAATCAACATGCCATAAAACCATCCTGTACAAATTCTTTTCCAGTTCAGTGGTCACATTTTAGTGAATAACAGGCAATATTTGTCAGGAGATTTGTGCACGTTCATATTGGGCTTACATGTATTTCAATTGTGGCATTTGAAGTAAACAGTGGCACTGGTGATTAGTGAGTTCATCAAATGCTATGTCCTTGACTTTGAGAATATTTTGTTATTTCACATGGAAATTTCTCTCTTAAGAACTGGTACTGGTATGAGCTTTGTAATCAGTCACCTGCCACACTGAAAAAAACTGTGTAATAAATTAACTGTTTTTATAATGACCAATATTGTATCATGATTATAGTGAGTTCTTCAAATGCTATGTTTTTCCTCGACTTTGAAAATATTTCAGTCAGAAATATTTTTCTGGGGAATTGGTACTGGTATGAACTTTGTAATCAGTCAACCGCCACATTGAAAACACAGTAATCAATTTGTTTTTGAAATTAACAATTATGTATGAATTTACTAAGTTTTCTGAGATACATTTATGAAGTATGGTGTACATTGAAAGAAGTGTAATGGACATCCATGGACCTCCTTCAAATTGACTCAACAACTGACATATGTTTAACTATTGATTGAGTACATTTAACGTTAGCCAAAGTAAAAAAAACATACCCAGATCGTCCTATTTTTTTCAGAAAAGAGGAGGATGAGGACTTTTTTATTTTATTCTTTTTCATTATTTTTTTTCAAAGTCTAAAATATGGTTAGATTAAATCAATGGTCAAAAAATTGGTGCCAAGATGAGGCGAGAATACGTGAACATTTTTGCCTTTTGGGGAACAAAACAATGGATGCAGCTTCAAAAAAGAGTGATGGCAGGGGACAGTGTATTTTCAATCCACAGTGCAAGTATTCAAACATTTTTGGGACCACTTTGGTTCCACGTACATGTACATTGCTTTAATATGTGAAGGAAACTAACTTGCACACTTTAACGGGTCCCATTGTTTGAACATGCATGAGACTTGCACAGTCTATTTGGCCGTACATCGAGTACATGTATGCATGTAATTGAAATTTTACATGCACATTTTACTATGGTTAATTAGTGTATAGAATGCTACATGTATGTGTCTCATCTCTAAATCATCCCCCCATAGAGCTGATATTATATTCAGGCCTTGAATTTTGTTCAGGTAGGAGGTGGATAATTTTTTATCAGTGCTGAACGTAAGATGGATATTGTAATCTGCTTATGAAGGACACTCAGGGTCCAACTTCATGGCTCTGCTTATCGTAGAATTATGCGCTTACTGTGCCCTATACAACATATAGTTCCATGGGCCGTAAGGGCAGAATTCTGCGGTAAGCAGAGCCATGGAATGTGAGACTTTTGGCGCACTAGGTGGCAGCAGACTTACCAGGTAAAAACATTGTTCTCAATAATGTGCGCATGCTCAGTACTATGTACACAATTAAAATATACCTGGTAAGTCTGCTGCCACCTAGCGTTTCCAAAGTCTCCTACTGGACCCAGGTGAGGCCCAGTATTCGGTATTTATAAATGTCAACTACATGTATTATTACATGTAATAACTACATGTAGTGTTATATAGCGTTTTATCTACGGGCATCTCAAATCATTATTTATTAGCAGACAGGTTTGTGAAGTCTATGCATGAACTATGAGACCCATTTATGTAACACCTTGTACATACAAGTGTTAACAATGTGCTGCGGCGCATTCAGCAGCCACTGCCAGAAACAAACCCCTGCTCTTAGCGATAAGTATAACTTGGTTCTTTTACGTGCATTACACAACACACGGGATCACTGGCTTTACGTTCCATCAGAAGGATGAAGGAATATGTCAAGACCGGGACTTGAACTCACACTCTGCTATTTAGACACACAAGAGCTTGAGTCCAGTGCGCTTGACCGCTCGGCCACAACACGCCAACTACATATACATCCTGCAGAACCGTTTCAGATACAATGTTTAAAAAAACATTCGACCAAAATGTCTCCAGTTTTTTTCTTTCCTCACGCAGAATTTTGTTGCAAATGAAAAACCTTCGTGTTTTCACATTAAGTTCACCTGCATGTTCATGCTGCACACCATGTTCTCCCATGAAGAAACAATCAAAGTGGAACACTAAAAAAGAATTTTCACCAAATAAAAAAAAGCCTGCTTGCACTGCCACTGTTGTAGGATACGTGAAGTCTCCACATGCAATTAAAAAGGGAAAACCTTGTTCTTGTGGTGCGGATAGGAAACATTTTTTTGGGGGGGAATTGTGCCTTTAATGATACAAGTATTGAATTTGAAAGATATGTGGCTGTTGACACCTTGCACTAACATCGCACGCGACCACTGTATGCCATGGCCCGCCATTTTGGGAAGCAAATTGCAAGTATTAAACAAATGATGCACGTCTAACTGCACACACATCACATGAAAATGCGCATTCCACATTAGTACACAGGAAATCTGTCTCACAAAATGGCGCAAGCAAAATTTAAACCTCAAAGGGAAACTGACTGGGTAAGTTTTTAAATAATTTGGGGTTGATCAAAGACAAATTTACTAGAGCGGGATTTGAACCGACGACCTCCGCTTTTAACTTGCCAGTGTTCTACCAACTGAGCTATCTAGCCTTATGTCTATGTCAGCGGTCTCCCTATTTTGTCAATATCTTTGTTCAGAAGCCAAACAAATGATAGCTGCCATGTAGCCAGGGATCACACCCAAGTTTACGATGAAACAAACATTTTTCCTGGCAGGTCTAGGAAAAACCTTACACATTTTGACTTGCCCGCATAATTTTCCACTAGTCTCAGTGATTTTGTGTGCGATAGTTTTAGTTAAAATAAACAAAGTTTCTCACACCCTGTCACAGGGCTAAATCAAGATCGTCCTTTACTGTAAGTGAAGTAGAAACTCCCCTCCTCTAAAAATAAACTTCACAAAACAAAACACTCCCAAAAATATTTGGACATTACTTTAAAATGCACATTCCGTCACATTCAGTTCACCGTACCCAAGCTCTGTTGTTGTTAGCAGCAGAGTGTGGGTTCGAATCCCGGTCATGACACTTGTGCCCTTGAGCAAGGCACTTAACCATAATTGCTTCGCAAAAAGTTGGGAAGGTAGTGCATTCTGCTCTACCAGCCCGGCTCCTAGTGGATGATACCCATGCCTACATCCTGTGATGGGGATAACCCTGTTTCAGCCCCAGGAGTAGGTGGCAGCATGCCCCTGATGACAGTTGATTCGGGTCGACAACCCAAACCGGTTAAGTGTGGCCCTCACCTTGAAGTGGCCATCCAGCCTAGTGATATTAGGCAATTATTCATAAATAAAATACTGAAAAAAAAACCATCATAATACATATTTATTGCATGTTCAGTACAGTAAACAGTATTTTTTAACACGCAATCTAAAAGAACTTAAGATGCAATTTCCTCCCTTGCCTTAAGTGACCTATAAATCTCATCTACTTATAAGGGATCCCCCCCCCCTGTTTGTCCCATGACAAAGACACCCCCTGCTTTAATGACATGCCTCCCAACAGGTAACAACAATAAGGATCTAGACCATTATTGTTGAGAATCAACCCTCCAGAGACTCAATGTTTTCCAAGCAAATCCTGGATGTTTGTTTTCCTTCTTCAGTTTTCAAGGGTTAAGAGGCTTATAGTTCAGGGCAAGAGGGTGCTGGAGGAACACTCCCTCTTCTTTCTGGGGGCCCGGGGAAAAGTTTGCTGTGAAAGGAAGAACCAAGAATGAAAAAATGGCTTAAGCCTTCTGCAGTGTTTTTGAAGTGCCACTGTAGCAATATTATTTTGTTGGAGTTAGAGGGTTGGTCAGTATACAGTGTATGTTGGATTTATGTATTTAAAGGACTTTGGGATCTGTGACTGAGAATACATTGAGGTTGGTTTCAAATATCTGCCAGAACGTGTGGAAACATCTCAATCACATTTGCCCCGTCGATATTTTTTTTTTTTCGCTACTTTTCTTTCATGCCTTCTGTACTACTGTAAAAGAGTTGATCGACCCATTGATTTTTCTTAGTTGGATCAAAGCAAGATTTATATGGCAACAGAATTCTGACCTTTCCGCTTCCAAGTTGACACAGCCCTCGTCCCCGCCATGCAATCATTCTATATAAGAAGCCATGAAAGCATCCAGTTTTGTCAGTGAAATCAATGTAAATATTGATCTACTGTGGCGCAGTGATCATATGCCCATTGTACCCACTGCTGCATGTATATAGATGAAGAGTTTGATTTTGACGCTGATGGATTGTGAACAGGACTTTAGGCAGAGTGGTCAATTGATAAAATCCTAAGCCAGGTCAATTGGGTGATATTGACAGCTGATTCCGTCCAGGGTGTTTATTAAGCACTTACTTGTACATCGCTTTAGTTGGTGACACATCAAGGCTGCTCTGGGTGATTCCTTATTGAAAATCCAAGATCCACTTTGTAGAGCTACCCCTTGTATGTAACCCATTTAGGGTCTTCTTTTATCTGATGAGCGAAAGGGTGTTTTTTCTTATTTTATGTTTTTTTAGGAGATCAAGGATTTGCTGAATTGTCTTCATGAGTTGTGAAAACTTGCTGTACTTGCTTACGGAGGTCGAAACCATGAATTAATTGAGTCGGAACCAGTGATTAAAAAACTCACAAAAATGTAAGGTGTTCTGTTTTCATGGAATCTGGATGTTAATTCAGTGATTATATCTCAGCGATTTTTATGTTTAATTGCAAATAGAAAAACTGTTTTTTCCGCGTTCGATTGATTCATTGTTATCTCATTCTATATAGTGTACTTTCTATTTTCTAAAATCTTCAAGATATATCGACATATCGGCGATATTTACCCGACGATGTATATCGCCAATCAAAATTTTCGATATCGTCCAGGCTTAGTAGTCGCCCTACAGCGTGCAGTTTCTTCTTGTTTACACTCATGAGTATTGAGCCAGTTTTTTATATGCTGAGGAACTGTTTAAAAAAACAAAAAAACATCCAGCAATGTAATTGGTGGTATTCTTGGATGATTTGTAAGCGAGACTGCCATATAAATATCAAACCCCTCCAGGCATCCCAGGCATGATTTCTCGGGTTTTTTCTTTCTGAATTTATGAGTTTCTCCTTGAACCTTTAAGTTTTTCTTGAAAGAAGTGCATGTTGAGCAGTCTCAGAGGGAGAAAGAAAGCAGTCAACATTGTGTCCAAGAATTGGTTTGGGGAGTAAAAAGTTATCAAAACCGTACAACTTCAAAGGGAATCCTTTTATCAAAAATATTATACAATCAACAGCTGCAGTGCTTCTCACCAAGCTAGTTTTTGCGGTCATTAATTTTGGGGGTAATTACCAATCTATGATCTTACCTTTAAACTGGAAAGCCTCCTATTAGTCTGACAGTGACAATCTTGTCCCAACACCTGACGTAGTTTTGGCCGCATGCCGCATTCCTTGGGGGTGGCAGTGTTCTTGCCATGTGACCGGACATTTGAGTAGACATTTGTAACATGTACATTTGTACTTACCATGTTCTTACAACAACAGACCTTTTCCCTAGATATCCTGTTTCTTAGTATCAACTAACTTGTGCAGTTTCGCAACTGTCAGGGGAAAAAAAAAAGTTCAAATTTACTGAAACAACAACTTCTAAAATGCATGAAACATCCATAGGATTTGCAGATGTTTACGTACGTTTTGCAGTCTGTGATCCTTTCTGGTGAGTCTGAAACATTATCTGAGGCAAGTCCTGAAGGGGAATGATTAGACAATTGTAATGTTTTGAAGTTTGTTTTTTTGAAATGCAGTTTATAAGTAGGTTATTGTACTCCCAACCCACTTTACAACCCTCTTGTTATCATGTGACATTAGAATGTCAGGGATGTGATTTCTCCGTTTTTTCTGGAAATCGTTTTTTTTTACACCCCCCCCCCCAAAAAAAAAAAAATTTGAAATTAAGATCAAAATCATAAAAACATGAAGATAAAACCACATAGAACACCCCAGATTGCAGAGTAGGGCTTTTAAAACCAAAGATAAATGTATATTATAAATAGGCTTCACGCTCGCAAGCTTTGGCGCTCGCAAGCTTTGCCGCTTAATTGCCGCTCACAGTTCAGTTTTTTTTGTCCAACAGCTAATCACATCCCTGAATGTCTAGATATTCAAGGTTTTTTAATAAAAATGCACTAAACGTGTATCGTGCACAATGATTTGAGAGAATAATACATCGACAGCTTTTCAATTGAAAAAAAGAAAAGTCTTTAAAAAAACACACACAAAAAAACACCCCAGAATCAAGCCAAAGGTTTCTGTCCCACCCAACTCAGCTGATGTCATTGTAACAGAATAGTAGTCTTGATTGCGTAATTTGGGGCGTCATTGTGCCTGTGTTTTTTACAGTGTATTATGAATTTTAGGCAAGGCAGCGCTTACACGCTTACACCTGTTGACTGCCTGAGGGTGGCACAGATTCTGCATGTGCCATCTTGGGGGTCAATACACATTTCTTTTTAACTCTTTTGTCCGTCCCGTCCCCCCCCCCCCATGTTTTTCTCTCCTTTATAGTTTTTCTATGCATTTAATGTTTTGTTTAACCTTTAGTTTAATTCCCTTTGGGTTTTGATACTTGTTTTGTTTCCTCTTAAAGTTTTATCCAACCGTATTATTCTAAAAAAAGTCACGAAGTTGTGAAATGTAGGTTGCTCCACGACCAAAGTTCTGTGTTTAGAGAAAATCACAATTGAAATTTGAACTATTTTTCATTGTAGTATCAAAATAAAGCTGACTTCTTCATTTGTACAAAATACTGTCTATGTGTTTCAATCTTGCAACTTTTGATGAGTTGTTCATTCATAAACACATATGCCGCATAGTTTTTTCCCCTAATTTAGAGGTTTTTCCTATTTTCTGTTTGATGAAATTCGATCCTGGGGAAATGATGAGGACAGTCTGTCATGGGTCCTTACGAAGTTGCGGCTTTGGCTTCAGCTCCAGCATATAGCTTCTGTCAGTTATTTTTAAAATGCATGCTTTCATTATGCACACTTTTGGAAGCGGCTTCAAACCGGCTGATAGAGCTTTAGCCAGAGCCGAAACCAAAGCCCTGGTTTCAAAAAGACCCTCAGTCTCATTCAACAGGAAGAAAAATCAGGTCAATTTTGACAACGCCAAGTACATGTATGTGTTCAACTAACAGCCCCCAGGTTCAGGAGGCTGTCTTGGGGTTTATGTAACATCGCACTGGTTATAGAATACCGTGGGAAATCCTCTCCCACGGTACCCCTTCCATCCGTCCTCGTCAACTCACTGGGAATAAATTCCATCCTGACATCTCATTATAACCCTACTGGTCAATGATGAAACATAACTCATAATTCATGTAATTGGATTGCTGGACGATTCCAAGGATGTACAGAGGAATGGATGATATGTCAACGTCAGACTATGGAGGAAGGAACTAGACCTCCATGGTCAGACTATGGTCAGACCACCTGCCTACCACCTGTGCTGGACCTCTATTAAAGGGAAGATACAAATTGTACATTACCACACTGGGGGTAAGGTCACAAATTGGTAAATACTCCAAAAATTAATGACCATAAAATTTACTTGGTGAGAAGCACTGCAGCTGTTAATAAACTATTTTGAGAAAGGATTCCCTTCAAGGTAATAACATGGTTTTGGATGATTTTTTCATTGCAAAACATTTGAATCTGAGAAACGCATGAATCGTTTCTCAGATTTCTGAGGGTTGGTTTCCCCTCGCGAAATACTGCGGCCAGAGATGCGGTTGGTACCCACTTTCATCTCACTAAACACAGATGGATCGTGCAACCTCCAGATCAATGTGCCTGTACTAGCATAGAGACTCTATACCAACTGAGCTAGATTGTATCTACAGATCTATCCCCTAATGCTAGCCGTCTTCCTGTTTTGTCTAAATCTAGCTGCGGTTATATCCAGGGATCACACTCAAGACACAACCTGGGAATCAGCAGGAAAGATATCACCCCACAGGGACACGACTTTTGATTTCAAATAGCAAGTAATAAACCACAAGGGACCACCAGTCAGTTTCCCTTGTGGTTTTTTAGTTGTTAACTCAGCGAGCTTAAGATTGAAGCTAACAACTTATTTTTGTTGGTGTTGATAATTACAAATCCTGCATTTTGTAATTAATGACGAGTTACACAATGACTTACCCCCTGTTATACGTTTTCAAACCCCTCCCCCTAAATAAAAGACCCCACAACAATAAATGCTTGAGCCAACAGCAAATTACCTCAAATATAGATCTATAAAGTGCATATAGCCCTTGGGTCTTCCAATTACAAAACCAGCACTGGCCAACAGCGATGTTAATTGTTAAATAATCACAACCGACTAAAGAAAGCTTTTACGAAGTGTTCCATTGGTTTAATTAGATCCTTAATGAATGGCCTTCAGCCTAAGTGCATCTTTTAAATGCGTTTTAATTGAATTGACAGTTGGAGAAATTGCGTGCGGAAACAGCCCAGCGGATTGTTACAGTCGGCATTTTACAATGCAAACAGATACGGTATTGAACGAACGCACTCAAAGTGCCCATGGTCTAGCCGTGAATGTACGGTAGTCTGTGCAGTGCATTACAATCTGTACCCATCGAAACAAAAGGGATCCTGGTTGTTTTGACAGACCGAGGACGTGCTCACTTTGCTTTCATGTACAAAACCAATGGGGATCGATGCTAGAAAAATTCAAGTTCAAATAATGGGAGAACAATCACGCATATCGGCTCGCAATCCTATCGTACTGGCTGATATGCTCTAGCTAACTGGCCAAGCTAAACGCTGATTTGTACAGTGCCTAGAATAAGTATAGTCATCTAGTTTATGGACTTGTTGTGTATTCATAATCATAGACATTAAAACAATGTTTGTGTGAGAGAGATTGGCTGTTGCCAGCTTGGCATATATATCACTTTGAGTTCCCTCAAACAAACAAACAAACAAATAAACACCCAACAGACAAACAAACAAACACACACCCCATGGTGCACTAGGGAGATCTCTGTTGTGGATGTTTAGGGTTTACCAACCTGTACAGTACATTTTAGCGTAATAATAGCAGGGGTTAGATTTGATGAACGTGAAAATTCCTGATAAGTGCCTCATGGGCCAAGGACTTCCTGAAGATCCATGTGGAAAGAAACGAGGAAGAAATGTTAGATGTGGGAAAGAAAAAGTCAATCAGGGAAAATGGCCTCCATGCCCCTGGTCATTCATTGCCTTGGTGCCCCTTGTAATGCTTCAGTTGAAATTTATATTCCCATCATTAAAGGTGCCCTTTACTAAGGCAAAACCCTCTTGCCCTTACAAGAACGAAGTATATCAGGCCAGCGCATGTTGTGGTGGTAAAGTTGTGCAATAGTTCCGGCCTTGTCCTAATTGATTACTTTCTTAAAGAGGCGGGATTATAATCAAATCTCCTAGGAAAGGATGACATGTAAGCATGGGGAAGAGTAATCATTCAAGATGCCTGATTGCCTGGAACTCTTACAATATTCTGTATGTGACTGGGCTAAAAGGATGATGCTTGTCTGAAAGTGGACACAACGGGGGACTTTTGGGGACTCTAGTGGCAGCAGACTTACCAGGTAAATCCACTGTTCTTGGAGGTGTGCGCATGCTCAGAAATACACAATCAATGGACAATTACCTGGTTTGTATGCTGCCTCCTAGCATCCCAAAGTCCCTTAATTTTCATCTAGATGCTCATGATCTACTTGATTATGTGCTTTTTATTTGTCAACTGAGGCTCAAAATGCAGACTAAAGCCCTGTTCGCACTGGACTTATTTTGGCTAAACTAACCGAGCAAATGGGTAACTTGACCATTTTAAGTCCAATGCGGACAGCCCAGGAAGTTTCCCTCCCAGGTAACTTACCCGACCCGAATGGGTAGTTTAACCGGACAACTTCTGCCGAGCCGAAAAGTCCAGTGCGAACGCGATCTGGGTAAAAGCCGTCCCGGTAAAAAGCCACATCCGGTCCCCCGACCGCCGCGCCACACGTAGTGTACATGTATATTTACACGTCCCACGCTTGCTGTCACGCACCCCGGTCAAAGGTCACGGCAATAGCGCCCTCTTGTGTCTGTCCTAAGCTAGTCGGTTAGTTTTACCGGTCGTGTCGGTTAGTTTACCCACGTCATTAATCCAAGTGCGGACGCTGGTAAGTTTCACCTATTGGAATGTTAACCACGGTCTCGGTAAAACATTAATCCAACGCGAACACGGCTTAAGGGAAAAAAATTGGTGGGGGAGGATGTTGTCGTACCCCCTACACCCCTCTGGTTGCTACGCCCTTGTCTGATGTCTCTTCACCTTGGATTGATGTAATTTAAAGTTGTCATATAATATTTTTGCCTTTTTATTTAGTATTCATTATTGTTATTTAGAAACACCTTTTTGTAACTGTTTGTACAGTGTTTCTGGAAGCTGAGAAGAAGTAATTTCAACTGTTTTGCCATGTACTTACTGCCATGAAGTTTGACCGTCGTAACCAACGTATATGGACATAAATATAGGATGGTGTGTGTTTATTTTTGATGCTTAATTCTTAGTGTCATTGCCAAAACAATAGTTTCTGCTTTTCCTCCTAACGGGGCAAGGTCTTGTCATGGTGGACAAGGTTGATGTCTACATGGAGTCTTCCTTGCTATTAAGAAGGTTGTTTTTTAAGAGTTTGGGGTGGACGAGTTTCTTTGTCATTTTTTCTGTTTATTGTGAAAAATTTTCAAATGAAAAGGATCTGTGCACGTGACTTTCAATAAAACAGATATGGAAAGCATTCAGTGGTGCATTGTCGCAGAATATTATCACTCAGTGAAATCTGGCTCTTCCATTTTACGAGGCGAACAGTCCAGATTTCACCTCGTGATTATATTCTGCCACAATGCTCTCACATGCATCCAATATTTGTGTAATACTACCTCATATGAATGCACGATTCAAAACCATCCTGTTGGTATGTCAATATGTCACATGTGCGCACATCTGCTGTACGCAGAAGGTTTTTGCTACTTCCAAAGCTGGCATCTATCTATCTATCTATCTATCCACCTCCTTTTAAAGCCTATTCAGCATCTAGACAAGGGTGCGGCTGCCGACGGTGGACGGTTTGTGTGCTCAGTGTGTGCCAAAATATGTACAAAAATAGAGATATGTGCAAGTAAAAACATGACTCGCATCCGATGGCCTCCTTGAACTGCTCCAAGGTGGGCAGCTCGATGATGTCTTGAGGAAGCTCATCCCAGGCATACATGTGTAATTTTACAAAAAAACACTCATTTCATCGTTCAAAGGCAGCATTTTTATGATGGAAACTGATCTCTGTAAGATCTTGAGACTCTGCTAAACGTTACTGGAAGGCAAGTCCAAAAGACTATTTTTTACATGTATACATAAATTCTCAAAGCTAACCTTTGCTCAATGCATTTTCCTATGGGCTTTTGGGAATCATTGGAGCCAGTTTTTGTGAAGTGGGTGTGGCTTACAGCGGAACTACATCACAGGTGCGAACAGGATAGACCTTTATCATGCTGACAACTTGGTCAAGTCCCCTGTGTGCTATATATAAATAATGCAATCTAAAGCAAATGTATACCGAAAATGGACCAGACTAATTGCCCTTCCAGCCTCATTTTGGTTACACTGATTCCATTGGGAGTAATTGAAGATGGATGCCCCGTGGTAAAGGTCTTTAACCCTAGCTATTTAGGTCTGGCTGAGAATAATAATCAACAAGGATTTGAGTGGGGGGGGGACTGATCCCTGACCTTCCGCATTCTACGGCAGATGTCTTAATTGCTAGAACAGCGAGCTTGTGGTTTTTCTTATCGATGTGCATGAAAACTGAGAATCTCAGGTTTTGAAACTCATCTGTAGGCCTAAGTACTTTTAGACTACACAGCATTTAATGCATTTCTTGTAAACAAGAAACATAAAGTACTTCCGATCAGCGACCTTTTTACTGTGATGCTTTTCCTTTAATCTGAGACATACCTTGTTCCTGGTTGAACTTTGGCAAACTCCTTGTCTACCGTCACTTCTTAATCATACCCAGGTCATGGTGGCAACGGATATCAGTCACTTCCTGTCAACTCAGATCCATGTAGAGGAGGGGTAACATGGGGGACCCAGGGTAGCCAATCTGTGGTAGACTTGTCAGTGTCCACTGAGCAGATCAACCCCCCTGCTGGGATCCAACACTGTGCTGGGGCTTGAGTTACAGGGTAGATGAGTACTTGAGGAATTGGACCTTCTGCCACCCACACTCTCGTTTGTACGAGGTACATGAGATCTTGCCCTGAGGATACAGTTAATGTGTTTGGACTCCCACTGGGCTCAACTCATCATGTTTTATGAACCCTGCCCTATATTCCTTTACTCAGAAATTCTTATAACATTTCACTACTCCAGTTTCATAAGACCAAATCATAAAGTGAAATTAAAAACAGTTGTGACTATTTAAACTTATATATATATAATTGCTGTCCACCATGTCTAATCTTTCCTGCCTTTTGTTGTGATTGTTTCCCCTATAGCCGTCCGGAATTGTTTATATATACAGTCATAATCGATTTAGAAGAAATCGTTGAAGAACACATAATTCCTTCATAAAATAAGAAATCACTTTTTTCTTACTGTGTGTTTTGGCATAAAGACTTGTGGTGGAAAAGTGTGAGGATTTGGTATTTCTAGTGTGAACCAATGTTGCAAATTATGTATGTTTACTTCCCCTTTAAGAGAAATCAAGATAATTGTCACCGCGACTTCGCTGGGAACCTTTTTCTTGCTGCCATTTTAAAACTCATCATCCAGCAGTGAATCACGGAAACACACGATTGAGCGTTTGTCATGCTCACTGAGGAAGATCCCGACATGAGCATTGAAAGAATCAATGATCAGATTATCCGGTACTCATTTTGTATATCCGTTCTAAACTCCCTGTTTAGGGGTCATGCGCATGGTGGAGCTTAATGCTGTACCCTGGTGCTTTACACTTGGAGTAAGCTGTATCGCGTTAGGACTTAGTAAGCAAGTCTAATTTAAGCCACTCGCGCTTTGTGAAACTGAGCGAAACTAAAGTGAGAAAAAAATCAGCGAAGCGATCTGTGAGAGAGCATGATGTCTTCCAGTGTACAGCTCGGGAAAGTAACTGCTGAAGTGTTTGGTTTGAGTTCAGTCATGTACACATAGGAAGTTAGAAAACCGTGCATTTTTAAACGTCTGTAACAGAGAGTGACAAGGGTTTATACATGTAGAAGAGACGTATGGAGTGCTGAGCTGTTTTTAAAAGCATGACACAAGGGCTGGATAACGAGTCAGCCAACCCGGTCAAGTTGTGTGACGTTGCGGTTACTCCCCACAGTCACCTGCAAGTGAATTAACCAATCAACTGATCAAGGACAATTGGTAGCTCATACCCTTCGGCAAAAGAAAAAGTTTCCTGGCTTTTCAAGTTCATCGCGCCTGAAAGTTTTGTGCTGTTTGGAGGGATTTGTGTTGCAGTGTTGCAAAGAAGGCTGATTGAGGTTGACAATGAACTCAGGGAAGGATAATTATGGGGCCAACAAGGAGTCCAGACGGAAGGCCTACAATGACAAGTCTGTATTGGATCCGGTGAGGCAGCACAGCAGAATTTAAAATCTTTTCAAGGATTTCTGTGATTTTGTTCTAATCCTTTTTAAGGGAAGTTTGTCAAGAATCGACAAAACAAGTACTTTTAGTTTATGTTAAAAGTGCCTGAAGGTAGAAGGTAAAAATTTTGCCAACAGTTGTTGGAACACTTGCACGGGCCTTTTGAGGAAGGAAAGAGAAAATCGGTTTGTGAAGTTGTGTGATGTTTCAGCCTGTCACGCTGCCAATAAGTCAGCGTCACAGAGGGGCGTCCGGTGTTGACAAGTTTGACTCATAGAGTCATTGCAGTGTAACACCGTACGTTTTGAGGAGTGCCTGTGTCAGGTTGTGGAGAGCAGGGAAACATACCCTCTTGCGATTTTGCCGAGGATAGGTAAAAGCCAGCGTTTTCACTGTCAATTTGTCTCTGCAGAATATTTAAGTGCTGGTGTCGATGCGTGAGTAATGACTTCATGTGGCGGCTCATTGAGAATTCTTCAAGCGAGTTCTTTGTGGCAAAGACTTGTGCTAGTCTATGTCTCTCTAAAGTAATGCACCGTGACCATCTATTTCTGTGTTGGTGAAGGTTACAATTTGTTGAAAATCTGGACAGATGCTACAAGGATTACTGCACTCAGGAATTTGTCTTCAACTCTTGGATTACATGCCTCTGGTACCATTGCTGTTGTGAATTCCTAACAGGTCCAGTACAGTGTATGATTTTTGATCGAAATCTCCTCTAAAAAAATATTTTGAAAAGTTTTGAAGTACTTGGCTTGGAACCAACTTTTTTCTGCTTTGGAAAACTTCAGTTGGTTGACCATTCACACTTGGTTTGGAATTTACAGTTTGTGCAGAGTTGACCACATCTATTTGTACACATTGAAACCTATATAGTGAGATATATTTGCAATTGGTCATCTTTTCTTCAGATGGTCTGGAATTCGTCTGAAAAGAAAGCTCCTCGTTTGTTTTGACCTTTTTGTATAACCACATTAGGAATCTGCTGTGACTAGTAATTGGTCGCGAGTAGGCAATCTGGTATTTGTCTCTGGAGTCATTTGAATGGAAAGGTTCATGTACTCCTGACTTGTCGAGAATAAAACTTATCAGATTTGACCAGCTGAGAATTAAACTTATCGTACCCAAGGATTCTCTGCAAACGTTTACATCGACATATAAAGACAGTATCAAACTATAGCATCACTTCAGTGGTCGTCGGTAGAAGCTCTAGCCTCTCATTGATGTCATCAGTCATGGGAGATTCACGTTCCACCAGCATGGTCGGGCGACGGTCGTCCTCATCTTCCGCCCGGGAGCTGGTCCCCAGCATGAAGCAGAATGACCTCTGGAGCACTCAGTCTGAGATGATTTATGTAAGTGATCACTCTGCTAACCCCCTTAATGGTGTGAATGCGCCTCACCCTGGAGACATAAACACAAAATGTATTTTCAGAATGTTGTTTATAACTTATGGCTTGGATTACACATGCTTACTTTGAAATGGAATCAGCATAGTACTGAATCCACTGTGCGTAGTTAATGAGTATTGTGTATCAGTTGGAGATTCCTGCTCTCAGAAAAAAAAGAGAGAGACAAATATGTATGAAGAATTAGAAACCTCCAGTCAAGTTATAATCAAGTGAAGTTTTTTTATGTTGATCTGCGTGATTACAAACGCAGAATGGAATGTAGTTGTCGGGCCTGGAATTTCATCGTTGAGAGAGGTCCAGTTGTTTTGACGGAGCAAAGACATCTTTGCTTTGCTTCCACATAAAACCAGTAGGGACATCTTTATGAAAAATTTAGTCATAACTATAAAGAGAAGTCCTCGATTTAGAGGGTTGACAAACAATTGTGTGTACATGTACATGTACATAAGGGCCATGTCACGATGGGAAATTTAAGGGCAGCCAGTTGCTAGTAATCCCCAAGAAGGATCAAACAAATTCACAACGTCAGTGTTTGCATAATTTTCTTGGGGATGGTATATTACACAATACTCTGTATCCCGATGCAAAAGTTTATCTATTAAAATTGTTGTGGTAACCACTGCACAGGGTTCTCCCTTTAACAGTGGTCCGCTGGCCAAATACTGGTTAAAACACCCGAGGATCAGCCAAAATTATCAGCAAGTGGTCTAGCTGGCTAGCTCAGTGTTGAAACGCATCCCTATTTTACAAGAAATATGGACCGGTGAAAAAACTGGCAGACTAGTGAAATGACAAGCTCACTGGTACCACTGGCTGGTTACTGAAAACATCAAGGGCAAACCCTGCTACACCAATGTAGGATTCAAACTGCCTTTGGCTACCGGGCAAGCTCTGTAGTATAATGATCTAGCAATTATAGTTAAGTGTCTGGAACCGAGATTCGAACCCACATTTTGTTGAATCAGCCACCACAACTTTAATTGGGTGAGCTACAATGTAGATGTAGGAGAAGCCTTCTTACAAAGTGGTAACAAGTGTGTTTTTGACTTTAGATTTAAAGCAATTCAGAGAGTCAACTGCTTCGAGTCAGGATGGATGTACAAATATTTAAGAGTACATTGAACAATTACAAGTATACTGTACACAGCACTAACCTCTTACTTTGTGCTTGTTTTGTACTTACATGTACTGTTCTTCAGGCCTAATACTTCACAAAGGTAATGGAGGCAATTGCCTCCATGTCCCTGTTCTGCCTCAATGCCCTTTGAAATGTTCCTCATGAATACACGTCATACATGTGCCCAAGGAACTCCCTTGCCCCTAAGTCTTAGCTCTGTTACTTGTACCTGGGCCCAATTTCATAGAGCTGCTTTATTGCACAAAAAGCAGCAAAGCACAGAACAACTTTGCTTACCAGAATATGGTTACCAGCCAAAATACTATTCCACATGTACATTTACCATTGCCTGGTTTCCTGCTATTTTTGTTAAAAAAAATTTGTTTGGGCCCAGAGCAAGGACAACAAACTCTAAGCACTGTTTCTTATCAAATCTTCCCCTTCTCAGTACAATCAAATGTTCGGCCATGTCTGAATTAACAGCTTCAGTAGTGGCTATGGCTGGCTGGCTGGCTATGGCTAGATGGCTATGGCAGGATTGCCAAAAACATTCTTCAGTGTTGTTGGACTGCAGCCAACAGCCAACAGTCAAATCCAAACTCGCTTGATTCAGACCATGCCTCAGATAGCTTGAGGATTGGAATTGTAGAAGCAAGGCGACCTTTTCTCCGCACAGATTAAGGTTTGATAAAAGTGAATAACAATTTAGAGGAGAATATCTGTTAGACATGTTAGAGACAAAAGTATTTTAAAACGGCTTTTTACAAAGGTGGCAGGAAAAATCTGTAAATTGCAAATGAGAATTCAACAAAATGGGTCCGACTCATCAATGCGTCAAGTGTAAAAGGTGGCAGGAAGCTTGCCTTCATAAAACTTTCTGGGTCAGGTCAGCCCAAGTCTTAAAATTGATAACTTTCCAGAAAAGCATTAAAATATAAAAGTATCACCAGGAAGCATTGTAAGATGGACTGAGTCATGATAGGCCAGCTGGACTATTAGGGATACCCTGAACAAATCCTAAAAAAGCACCAACTAAGCGGCAGGAAAACTTCTGTTGTTGTTCATGTAAGAAACACTCTCATCGTCATCGTTCTTGTTAAGTGTTTTTCTGTGGAAGCCGCTGATTTGCTGCCTGAGGCAGCATTTTGCATTTGAAGGGCGAGTAGGAGGAGGGTATTTTGTTGGTTAGAAAGTGATCTAGATGAGGGTAGGATCGATGCACCCATGTGCCGAGCATCCGTACGTATTTTCATTGTTTTACAGATTCGTGTCATGGTGGTATTGATTTGAACCCCCACGTTGCTCTCTAATTGCCAATTATTTATACCCAGCATTCCTGGGAAGCAGTTTGTCAACAGTGCTTGTTTTTTAGTAAAACAACATTACATGCAAATTTACAGTATTTGGGTCAACCATGGCATTCAAATTCAGGCCTGACTCTTTAAGTTCTCAGATTTGTTTTAGTAGTAAAGGGAGCTCAATGAGAGAACTATAAATTTATACTGGAGATTTTTTAAGGGGCACCAACAACCAAGGCATGGAGGCAATTTCCTATGTGAGGTACATGTATCAGTCATGCAAATTGTTAGTTGTCTAAGGCCTGAAATTTCAAGAACCGGGTCAGGGATTCCTCAGTTCTCCCCAAGAACAGAAAATCACAACAGACAACAATAAAAGAATCAGATGAAAAATGCGTATAAATTTGAATTTGTTTTATCAAAATCTAATAATTTAATTTTTAAAAATTAATAAAAGAACAAAGTTTCTGTTTGTCGAACAATTACTTTAAAGTCCACCGTCTCCTTGATCAACAAACTCCATAACCAGGAGCTTCAAAATATATTTTATTAATTTTTTTTATGACCTTCATACAAACATGCACTAGTGACATCTTAGTTCTGAGCCGACATTATACATAACGTTGAGAAAATTATCCAAAGAAGCAGAGTTCTGATAGCTATGGTGGAAGTAATGTGGACAACCATGGAATTGTCAGGACTTCTGGTGTGTGCCAAAGCTTGTTCAGGCATGTGATTTCTCAAATTTTTTGAACAAATCCTTGAGACTTCAAATTTTCTAGAAAAGAAGTAAAGCAGTGGCCAAAGGGAGACAAAAATAGTCCACATTGTGTCCAAACCTGTAGTTTTGTATTTCTGGTGGTGTACAGAGTCGGTAAATCTCCTGAACTGTAACATCTTGGAGGGAGTCTGGGCCTGGAATAAGGGGGAACCCAGGCCAGCTAGCTATTTTTCATGAATTTCCACGTTCGTCAAACCTCATCCCTGCTCGTTGGTCACAGACCGTGCAGCTTTAGACCAAAGCTCTCCATATATCCATTAAGGTACTTGGACATATTGATTGAATTCACCTTGTCAAAACACTGAGAAACAGAAGGTGCCTTTTTAACTTCTTAAAGAGCAAGCCTCTCAACAGCCAACATTTGGCATCAGAAGTTCACTTTTTTCACCAGAAGTTCATGTCGGCTTTATCATTGTGCGTAATTACCTAAGGGCATGACCCTTCGACCGTTTAAGAGGAATGAGTCACAAAGTGGACCAGGTTCGCAGTAACATTCATTTATTTTATTCGGCGCTTATTTTCATTTTGCTGCCTTGAGGGGAAATTCCCCGCCGGCCCGATCCGAAAACGTGACCACATGCTCTTACCTTCGCCTGGGCATATCCATTTTAATTAGAAATTAAAATGCCGTTACACCGCTGATGTGAATGCAATGCCATAGGCTGTAGTATTGTATTGCACTGTCTGTTCGTGCTATACATTGTATGGGATAAGATGGGGAGGGGGAGGGGGAGCGGCTATGCAGTGTAGGAGTAGGTAGATGAGGGAGGCAGATGGTTCCACCTTTTTTTCAGGGATTAACACAAATTACCTCTTCCTCCCAATTGTGTGTGAATTTCCTGAAGAGAAAGGTTAAATGTTGTTTGAGAATCATTTACACGTGGAGTTGGCATCTTACAAAATACACACAAAACAGAGGGTAATAGTTTGCATGCAGCTGGCGGAGACCCCGGCCAAATTCTGCACAAGTAACTAAGCACATGCTTACCAGAATGTGGTTACCAGCCAAATATACCATGTCACATGTACAATTTGTGATTGGTTTTCCGTTTGTTTTTAAAGCTTATTAACATTTTATTCTTTTAAGGTAGGGTTAATACTTTGGTAAAGACCACCCCCCAAAAAAAAAAAAGAAAAGAAAAAAAAGTGTAATTCGAAAATGAGCAGGAAACCAGTCTCAAACTGGACAACATTATGTTGTATTTTTGGCTGGTAACCATTTTTATGTGAGCAAAATTGAATGCACTCAACAATATTTTCAGTATAATCCTGCATGTCCATTCACATGTTGAAACACTTTAAAATTGATATATTCAGTTCAATCTCATTTTGGTTTTTATAACAAAACAACACATCGACGAAAACAAGTCTTCCAGCTTGAGACATTTCTAATCACATGACTCCAAACTTGTTCTTCCGCTGGGATCATGTGTGGTATGTGATAGACTGAAAGACAAATAGCCTTTCTTGGCCGGACGCTTAATTGCATTAGCTTTGAAGTCTCGATCCATACACATTGGTTTACCGAGTCGAGCTGAAAATACCCCCGTCAGCAATCAGTCCTTACAAAAGCAATTCAATATTTGGGTAACATAGAGCAGTTTTTTTTTCCCCACTTGCCTTCCTTGACCACGAAATAGAAAAAAAAAATTAATAACTCCCGATGCCATTTTCAAGATTATATGACTCCTTGGGTGTTTTGTTTTGATAAGATTTAAAGATTTGCTTCGATGGAAGTTTGTACTAAAATATAAAAAGGAGATGAGGTTAGTGTTAAGGCAATACACGTTTCGCAGAAAGCAAACACTCATTCAGTTTATTGGCTTTTTAAAGATACACTACTGCAGACAGGAAGTAAGTTAAAATAATGTTAAAATATCTAAGTTGTACATGTTAGTAGTGTGTTATGGTACATATACAGTAAACTTACTGTTCTCCAAATAATATTTAAGTTCTTTTTTTAAAGATCTAAATACTTCTTTATATAAATTGTAATGTCACGCGTGTAGTGATTGCTTGTTTCTATATCTAATTACTGTAATTACATTTTTTTATTTATTGTAATATTGCTACAGTTTTGGCTGCCTGTTAAAATAGAGATAAGTAAACCCTATTATGTACCGCACACACATACCCATTGATTTGATTGGTGGAAGATGGTCACATGTCATCCTTTATTTTGCCATGTATACAGCCTAGTGTCGATTTAGTGTAGGAGTCCTATATGGATAGTTATAGGACACTTCAGATGCTTCCAAAATAATCGTTCTCCATTTTCTGTTTGCTGTATTGTAGAAAGTCTGTATCTAAATTGTAGAATTTGGAAATTCAGGGGGTGTCAATGTTGTGGTTATTATTATTATATCTTACTGGTAATGAAACCAAGGGTCTTTCATGCACTGTAACCCATAGACCTGAAGACACCTGTATGGAGAAGATGATAAAATGTCAGTTTTAGATGTGGGAGGAAAACCCAAAATTGGGAAAACCAAGCAATCGGGTAGGGACTGAAAACCCAATCCACATGAAAGGCTCTGGTCAGAGGATTTGCAGGGAAAGGCAGGGAAGCAATCACTTAGCCCAAACTAAAATTAGACTCTAAGGCCTGATCAAGATTTTTCATTTAAGGTGTCCAATATCAACCCTCATTTTTGCAGACGTTTATGTATACTGTACTCTTCCCCACAGTGGCTGAATAAAGTTTTGTTTCCCTTGTCTAAATAAACGATAAATTAACTCACCATGACCATTTAAATAAAGTTTTCTAAAGTCTTTTTCTGTGTGGGTTTTAGAAGTGTTTCTCTTGCAGCGCCAGACTCTCTTCAATTTTGTTGGACCCAGGGATCTAACCAAGGTGAAAATTGAGGTCAAATTACAGAGTCGGCAGACAGCGTTGATTAATACGCTCTCTTAATTTTTGTCTCCACAGTATATCGGCACGCTTGATGTCCCCCGACCCAGCAGTCGAATGGAAATTGTTACCGCCATGCGGAGAATAAGGGTAAGTTTCTTTTCAATTTTTTAAACGTTCAGCCTATAGGAGTGTTGACGGAGACAGCTAAAGTGTAATTGAGTTGGAAGTCCGAAAGGAAATGCCGAGCCGGGGCACTACTCACGGATTCCGCTCAGGAGTTATTCTCCTGGTGGGAGCTCTGAACTGTGCCTGGAATAAGAAGTCGGGTCGTCGGCGGTTTGTTCACGGCAAACAGCCGATTTGGCGGGGGAATTGGGTTATACCCATCTTGAGGGATCGAGATCCATCAAGGAGATTGTCTTTACCCTACTCTGACCGGTTGAATGTGCTTTGTGTTACAATATTTCGTTGCACTGTGAGTCTACACAGGGTATTCAAAATCATGGAGAAGGTTTAGAATTTGAAAGTCTGCATTCATCACAGCTTATCCAGCCATGAATGGCGCTGAGGCGAGGTGAACAAACTTTGGTTTTGTCACGCTGACAACATTCTGAAGGGACTGAGGAAACTTCCTGGTATAAAAATGTCCAGCGATTAAGGCCTTTTTTGAAACCTTGGCTTCGGGTTGGGACACTGGCTTAGGCTCCGGCTATGGCTCCATCCACCTGTACAGAAAGTACACGTTTCCAAAATACTTGATGGACGCTTAGCCGGAGCCCAAGCTGAAGCCTTGGGTTTCGGAAAGGGCCTAAGAACTTTTTTAGAGAGAGTACAAAGTTAATGGTTGTGCATATTCTGGAATACACAAGTTCTTCACGAGACTCTTTCTATCACAAACATTTTGCATATTCTTTTTTATCATTTTGGGTTGAATAAAGACAAATTGACTTTAGTCGGACTTGAACCTGGGACCTCCGGATTAACGAGCTGGTGCTCTACCAACTGAATTATCTAGTTGCCGTCTCATCTTTGTTAGCATGGTAGATCATTCTTTTGTAGCATTTATGTAAAGAAATTACTTACAAACAACAATTTATCCCAAATCGGACAAACCAACAAATAAGTACAGACCCTACTTGACCCTTTTCATCAGTTTTCCATATTTTTAAGGAATTCTTCTTCTTCATAACTTAATTCTGTGGAGAAAAAAAATCTAAAATAGAAGCAATTATTTTTAAAACCTTACTCATTTGCATGTGAGAGACACTAATTCATTAAAAAAAATTACCTAAACTAATTAGCTATTAACAGCCTCGCCAGAATTGTGACACAAACAATAATCTTTCATTCTAAACGTTTTTTTTTTATACCATCCGCCTCACGGTGAACGCCCACTAAATGATAACAGCTGTCAATGAGCTAAAAATAACACGCTAATTCCGATTGTAGATAATACAAATAATCCCGGCAGCTGCTTTGAGGTGTGAGCAGCGAGTGTGAAATCCGCTTACAACATGAATGTTACTTTCACACTGCATTGACTCATGGGCATGTGATGTATGTGCACGGAAAGGTGGACATTGGTACAGGAAAGCCTCGCAGCATGTTACTGTCAAGGTGTTCGCCTCAGTTGACCTTTTGGCTGTGACGATTTCTGTCAGATTTGTCCGGGTTCGTCCGGATTTTGACAAAAACTTGTCATGTCGTCCGGTTTTTTGTTGCCTAGTTTTACAAAATTTTCAAAAATTGATTGACAAGTCTTGTTTGCTACATGTAGCGATCGTTCACTCAAATCGTTCGCTCAACTCGACTGCCCGTGATCGTTCACTCAAACACAAAACCAAAGAGTGCTGCGTTCTTATGACTGTGTGGTCGCCAGTTGTCCATGCACATCACAACACGTGCATGACGTGAGCCCAATTTCATTGGTCTGCTACCATATAAGCAAGAAATCGGTGCTTATGGAAGCAGGGAATTTCGCACTTACGTCAAGCGTATTTCACAGGTTAGCAGGAAATGTTTGCTTGTGCGCGTGCATACTTCCCTCTAAGAGGCATTCCTCGCTTACACAGCTACTGCAGAAATTCCCTGCTTGCCCTGTAAGTGAAGAATAGGGATCGCAAGCGCAGAATTTGGTGGTAAGCAAATAAGCCATGATATTTGGACCTGGTGTACAGGATGGGTTGTCCAAGGTAACAAAGTCCAAGCTAACCAGCAATTGCACGCTGCGATTGGCTGTCAAGGAAAGATTAGATACCTAACGACTTGGTGCGCTGCGATTGGCTGTTGAGTAAAGATTAGCTAGACTCCAACTCAGTACATGTTCACGAGCTGAGTACAAAACAGCTGAACAGAGTGGTCATCTGGTGCAGGCCTTTGAACTCTGGACTTCTGTTGAAAAATACTTCTACATGTACCTGTATGGTCGGGACACTCTCTGGGTTAGCCTTGTCAACTCTAGCCGGTCTGACCAATATGCTCAGCATTCAGTGGCCGTTATCTTAGAGTTGTTTTACATTCAAAAGGTGAAAGGCCTACTTGTTGGCGTTGGGCCACAAACCTTTAATGTCATTGCATTGTAGACATGTAAGATGAACTTTTAGAAAGAGTGCTGTAGTCGGCCACTTTTTCAGTCATTATTTAAAAAAAAATAACCTTACCCTAACCCTAACCCTGACCTTTTTTTAAAACTTGTTGAGTCGCATTTTATCTCCCTTCTGTATGGTCTGTTATGAAAGATTGCTGTGCAAACATTTTTTGACTTTATGAAATCGTGCACTTCACGAGGCCTAGCCTGCAAAACTTGCACAGCGCATACAGTACATTGCACAATACAAAACAAGGTTATTCATAAAAATGTACATCAATTACTTTGCGACCCAAGTAGAGTTGTGAAAGAATTTACAATCATATAAATTGCAACTAAGGGCAAAGCATGACATTTTGTATGCTGTTTAGATTTTGTTTCTTGTAAGTTCTTTTAGTTGAGCGCTTGCACGTTAATCTGGAGGTCGCAGGTTCAAGTCCTGCTCTACAAAATGTGTCTTTGTTCAACCCCAAACTGTTTCCCCTGTGGTTTATTACTTGATATTTGAAATAAACAGTCGCATCCCCTGTGATCCCTCTGCTGCCACAGAAAAATTCACTGGTCTCCCGTGGGTCTCGGCGTAAAAGCACAAAACAATATATAACTGTATCCTACAGTACTTCTGTATGAAAACACACTCTACACCTTTTTAGTAGCATGTGTGTAGTGTGGTAAGTTCCATCAGGTTACGTCAGCACATTGATATCGATCAATCTCAGCTATTGATTCCAACTTATCAAATTGCTTAAAGGCAAAGTATACCTTTGGTTTTTGAAACCGCTCAGTTGTTTTAGCCCTTTATAAAAGGAGATATACCAAAAAAAAACTAAGAACATTTCATTTCAAAAGGCTGGTTACATCGTTGAGATATTGCTTAAAATCTGGAGCGGTTATGTCCACGCAGGAAGAATAATCCGTAATTGGAATACACAATCTAACAATTGTTTTGATGCAGAAACGTTTCTCAGATTGAAATGTTTTTGAATCCCTCTCTCTAAAACCACATTCCTTTGAAGGGAATTGTTTCTCAAAATGCTGCAGTGCTTCATACCAACTAAGTTTTTATGGCCATTAATTTGTGGAGTAATCACTAAAGGTACATGTATACCATCCTTTTAAAGGTATATTACATCATTCATTTCAAGAAGATCTAATTCATTCCCATCCTCTAGTCTTCAATAGACCTTATGCACATGACGTCATTTGAGTAGGGCGCCCTCGCCTAGAGGTCAAGATGAGGTTGTTCATTGGCCAATCCTGTGCGCCGCGCGTACAAAACTGTGCGTTTCCATTGTTACATCATCGGTTTACCTCTAAGATGGCGTCTGGATGACGTCAATGCATAAGGTCCATTAACACTCCATCTAGTGGATGGGTTTTGGAGGCAGTGAGGTGGGCATAGTTAAAGCATGGTGGAAAGTGTATTTTCCTTCCTCCATGGTTAAGAGTACACTCCGTCACTTACATGTACATGTAGTGGGGTAGATACACCTGTAGGGGAAATATTTGGGGGAATTGATGATACAAGCATTGAATTTGGCTCACAGTCAGAGTATGCCATGAGAAAGAAATTTGGCTATAAGGCCATCGCAGATTTGAATTTGGAAAAAATATAGGTAGTACATAAACAAACAACAATTTTTTTTTTTAAAGTTTCAATATGGCTGCCATTGCTTGTTATTCAATCTATATTTTTTTCAAAGGACCAATCTGCGATGGCCGAAATCTTTCTTGTCAAAGGCACAGTTTCTATCACAAACCTGGGGTACTAATCAGTTATTGGAAGAGTCAATTCATTCCGTCTTTTTTTCTTTTCAATCAACGAAAAACACACTACCCAATGGATGGCTTTATGGAGGGGGAAGTGTGAGCAAATTTAAGAGTATTTTACATTGTTGGATTTTGGAAGGGTAAATTCATTCCCTCTAGTTTTTCCATAAACACATGGTCTAAACCAGCTGGTGAAACATCCCTCTGAAAGATCGGTACTGTTGTGAATTATATAATCAGTCAGCTTTCAGATTGTTTAAAATGTAATCATTTTAAAATGATTTTATATTATCATTTGTGCACTCTGTCTTTCTGCAGCATTGGTTATTGCCAAAGACCATTGTGTGCACTTTGTGTGATCCAAACAAATACATGAAGTAGCAAACCCATGATAGTTTAAGCTCAGTCGGTCATCAGAGTCACAAGAAAAATAGTGAAAACCCCATCTCTGTTTTCAAACATTGGATTTCGGGATCGCAAGATCAACTTTTTTTCCCCACTCATTTCTCAAAAACCATTGCATTTCAAAGCACAGTTTCCATTTTGTATGCCATATGTGTAAATCTGTGAACGATCATATTTTTTGTCTAAGTACCAATTTTCCGCACAGCCTGTGACATATCTCTGAATGCAAGAAATTGACAGACAAGATTAAATGTTTGCAAATAATGCCTAACGATTATCATTTTCCGAGGCACTTGTCATAATGCTTCTTCCATTACTGCTTCCTTCACATGACTGCCACTTTCAATTAGCCCCGCCATATCAAAGACAGACAGTCTGTATGCAGGGTGGGGGGGGGGGGGGCATCCGAAAATCTGGGGAGCTGGGGAGAGAGGTAAATAAAACCTACCGGAAATTACCGCTATCATCCATCGATGCACGCCAAATGCCATCCTTGGCCCTCAAGGCTTGTGCGAGATATTATCTGTTTGCTATGCGAAACTGATGATATTTCCCGAAAAAAATGATGAGCTCAGGGGTCGATTTCACAAAGAGATAAGACTAGTCCTATCTCCTAGCATTGCCTAGGACTAGTCCTAAGTTAGAAAGGGTTTTGTGAAATCGACCCCTGAACTGCCTGGCGGTGCAAAGTGTGGCTGAATGCATTCAACCCAAGCAGCTGTGCTGAAATGCTAAGTGGGGAATATTCACTTAATAGTTGGATACCTGTAAGCAAAGAATTGGCGCTTACGGAATTGAGGAATTCCGCGCTTACGTCAAGCGTATTTCACGGGTTTTAGAAGCAGGGAATTGTTGCTTGTGCCCGTGCGTACTTCACGTTACTAGGCGTTCTTCACTTACACAGCTAGCGCGGAAATTCGGCGCTTGCACAGTATAAAAGCGGAAAATGGTGATTGTAAGCACAGAATTTGGCGGTAAGCAGAGCCATGAAATTGGGCCAAGGTCCAATGATAGAGGTCTTTAACTTAAGTAGCAAAAGCAGTTCAGAGATGGTAAATATATGACATAGTATTTTGGCTGGTAACCTTATTCTGGTAAGAATAATTTGTTTGTGCTAAGCTTGTTTTTGTGCTTAAGCAGCTCTATGAAATTGGGCGTTCAGACCCTCAAAGACCATAGTAGTACATGTACATATGTACATGTTTATGTTTTATATGGTCATTTTATTATGAACCATAATGATAAAATTTCCCGAACATGTGTATTGACCGTGTAACCCTGTGACATCACATATTAAATAGAGAAAAGCCACGGAACCTGGACACCCTGCAGGCACAATTTGTACGCAGCTAAAGGGAAACGTTGTTTTCAGATTGGGCGCTAGTTGGGTTATAAAACGCATTTGTTATGAAATGATTGGAAAGATGTTTTTAAAGTAGAATATAGTGATCTTTTTTTCCATACACTGAACTGTGCTACATGTAATACACATGTATTGTTTGTACAATACAAGTGAATGATTGTGATTTGCGTGTGTGTGCATGATATGAGGTTAGAAAATACAAATAATTGCAGGGTAAGTTTTATTTGGAATTTATCTTTAAATACAAACAGTGTGAGGGTTTATTTTTATATCGTCATATTTTGATTCAAAGGTCAAGTTCTGTTGATGATGGAAAAAAGTACACATGGCGGTGTGCTTTTTGATTGGGTGTTAGGGTATCATTTTTTTGAGAACTACCACAGCTCATGGTTTATGTACATGGTGTTATTGCAAATCTTACTATTTCCACCATGCAAAGTTTCAAATCCTACTCATACACACTGTTACCACAAACCTGACTAGATTGTTAGTTTTTACTCTGTCGTGCAAAATGTCAAATCCTACCAAAAGATAACATGTCAGGGATTTCTGAAGGGCAAATCCCTGCACTTTGGTAGGGACTTAAACCCAATGCGATTCCAACTTGGTCCACAGGTGAAAAGCAGGGGGAAAAAAACTCACTAAAAGAAGACTGGAATGCCCAACACACAACGCAGCACACGGGGACCAACAGCTCAGTGTGCCATCCAACATGTCCAAAGGACCAAGCAATTATGGTCAAGTGCCTTTGCTCAAGGACTCAAGTGCCATGACCGGGACCTGAACCCACACTTTGACAACACCAGAGTCTGGTGCACTTAACTGCTCGGCCGTGACACGCCCTATAAGTGCACCAGCTGTGATTGTTGAACAGTACATTAATTTTAATGAGAAAAAGAGAGAGAATAATTTTAACGAATTCATCAGTTTTAAAAATAAAAACAACCTTTGATAAATTCCCCTCCAAGAAAAGTACTGTAGTCTTTCAGAGAGGAAACAGAACTTATTTTGTATTTTTGTGGTACATGCTGAATTAAGTTTTTTATTTTACTTATTTACTTATTTTCTAAGAGGTATCGCCTTACATCACAAGGCAGGACGGCCACTTCAAGGTGAGGGCTACACTCAACTGACTTCGGCTGTCGACCCAAATCAAAGTTGCTTGGCCATGCATTTTTTAACAAACAAAGTAATTAAACATAATTTGTTTAAACTGGTAGCACTTCTTCAGATGAGTCTATTTCTCTGAATTGCTGGTAAACCAGTACAAACTAGATACCAAATAATTTGTATGGAAATAATAAAAAACAACAACATACTGTTCAGAAAAGTATGCACTCCGAACGTAGATTGTCCTTATGGGAATGTTTTTGTACTGACGTCACCCTAAACAAACTTGATAAAACTGTATAAAACTAACAAATATTTGCCAAATTTAAAGCAAGATTTCTTATCAACTTTGTTTATTTATTTATATTAAATTTCTTTATCCAGGGTAGGCCAAAAAAATTAAAACTGCTTTCCATAAGGCTTTGCATACTTTATTACATATCTAATATTTATAACTATGCATAATTTACTAGATACTACAAGCTAAACTGTGATACTGTGAAATGCGATCCAGGAACAAAAGCAGGAGTCTGCCTAACCTTTGACCCTAACTCCCTTGAGTGTTTTACTAGGACCTTTCCTCACTTTACAAAATCCAACACCATACCGTAACTCAACCCAAACTGTTGAACTCTGATTAACTGTGTGCTTGATCCCATGTAAAGCATAATCAGTTTGCGAGTGTAGTACTCAGTCCAACAGAATATGCAGTTGGATTTTGATGGGTTGCAATGGGTAGGTCAGCACTAATTCCCTTGAGTATTTTTTTAGGATCTAACAGAATCCAACATCATATGGTAATTTTATTCCCAAACTGATAGACTCTGATTATGGTGGTAAGCCTGATCCTATATAAAGAATCAGTTTGTATGCAGTAATCAGTCAAAAAGAATAAAACAAAACATGCAGTTGGATTTTGATGGGTTGAGGGTGGCTAGGGCTTGAGTGATTTACTAGGGTCTTTCCTCACTCTAACGAAATCAAACACCATATGGTAACTCAACACACAAACTGTTGGATTTTGATAGTACCTGAATCAATTGAAAGCATAATCAGTTTCTCAGGGCTGTTCTCAATCCGACACAAGCAAACAAAACATGCAGTTGGATTTCGATGGGTTGGGATTCACAGGAGCACAGCCGCTGGTTGACACACCCTGAGATGGTTGAACAGACTATACAACAGTTAGCATCTTTTGTGAAGCGAGAACAATCAATGATTTACCCTGACTTTTGGGGCCAGGTTTAGCTTGAGAAATAGGGTAAGTCTACGCAAGCTGTTCAAACTAGATTTCCATCATACAGCGGAATGAAAATCCCCCACACCTCTGTTTTCCTAGTGAAGTCTTTTCACTTTTCCCCTCAAGAATGTCAGCAGTTCTTCTTGTAGACCCAAAATCGATGGTTTACTTCACGCATCAGTGCTTTTCCAGGGATGTCTCAGACCAAACACAATCACTGTCTGTCTGCCTCGCTCTCTCTCCCTCCCTCTCAAACTGGCACAACCCGAGGGCTGTCCCCAGTACTTTTGCCCAGACACAATTATGCCAAAAATTCATGTTTATTTTGTTAATTTAAGTAGTTATTCAATTCACAAGCAGTGTTTTTTTTTATATTTTGTTTACGTGTTTCTTTTTTTCAAAAAGCAAATACTGCCTGTAGTAAACTATCAAGTGCTCGTTAATTTAATTTACAAACTAGACAAAGGCGTCAACATTGTAAAGGGACCCTGTGGGCTGATATTCCGTAGGTTTACATTTGGAGGACGAGGATAAAAATGTATGATTCACACTTTACTATGTGTGGTTGGGTTCGCTTCGTGTTAGAGGAATTCAAACCCGGATTGTGCAAGTTGGGTGTAAAGAGAAAATACTTAGTATCTTGATAATTACAACAGGAACAAACACACCAAGCATTTGCTATTTGTTGTACTCTCCACCCATGTGTGATAAGCACTGTGTACTCAGTGCTTTCTGGAGTCTTGCAGAAAGAAACAAACACTTAAAATTAAGGGATACAAACTGGATCCGGATACCGGGCACGCTCGATGGTCTAGTGGTTGAGACATCTGCTTTAGAATGTATGGGTCATGGGTTCGAATCCCACTTGAGTAGTATTCCTGTGGTGTTTTTTTTTTTTTTCCCAGCAGGATTCAGGAAAGCACTGAGTGTACAGTGCTCATCACACATTGGAGTTCCATCAGACACGTCCCAAAATTCATGTAAATATAAAACTGACAAGTTACTGTTTCAATTTTATTAGGCTGCAGGGTTCTCCCCAGTAATTTTTTAAAATGTGGGGCATTCTGGACTAAATTTTTCAGAAGTTAGGCCTAAAGCACACTAAATTGAATTGAGGAATGTTTTTTATTTGGTGTTTATCTTTGGTTTCAAAAGCTCTACAGTTAATTTGGAGTATTCTAAATAGTTATATCTTTCCAATTTTTTTGTGAATTTGATTTGAAGTTTTATTTTTTGGTCTAAGCCGCAACTTGTGCATATCGACCGACAATCCACACGTATTGGCCCGATACGCTAACTTGTGCATGGGGATGAATGAGGCTGCTTGACTGATTCCAGCTGACAACATTCGAGTGTGATGGGTCTGGGTAACCCATGTCAGAGAATTATGTCAGACAAACTATTTTCCTCTCTGGCTCACTCGACCACCATGTAACGTAACCCATCAAGTGTCAAGGAATTCTCATCTTCAGTTCAAATCAAGTTCTTGTGAAGTCGACCTTGGGAGCCAACACAAATATTGATACAAAAATATAGATTTTTTATTTTTTATTTATTTATTTTTTTATTTATTTTTTTTTTTGGGGGGGGAGTTTTGTTACTATGGTGTACGATGTAGGTACAGTTTTGTGTTGACGTCAGTCTGTGTGATCATGCACATTGTAAGGGGCATGCAGCTTGAAATACTAATTAGTTGTACAGTATGATTCATTATGTTGGAGAGCGAGCCTGACCATTGTAGCAAGTAATAATTACGATTATTAGTATTATTTCAATTGGCTGTCGAATTGAATTGAATTGAATTGAATGATGGCAGAGCGATAGAGATAAACCTTTCGTACAGAGCGTAATTCAAACGGTTACTGTGACGCCCCATATCAACATCAGGCAGTTCTTGGAAATGGTGGAATTGTGTTAAAATTGAAGAGAAGCAAAACATCAGCCAGCCGTGATATCAATGTGATGTGGTGTCTGAAACATGTCTATGTTGAAGAATACTTAATACCATCACTTCACCTGGGCTCAGTTTCATGGCTCTGCTTACCGCCGCATTCTGCTCTTACGATCACCATTCTCCGCTTATTGAGCAGCGCCCAATTTCTGCGCTAGATGTGTAAAATAAAGCAAAGAATGCCTACTAACTTGGAGTACACACAATCACAAGCAAAGAATTTCCTGCTTCCGTAAGCGCCGATTCTTTGCTTACGGTAAGCAGAGCCATGAAATTGGGCCCAGATGTCATCATCACAACAAACCTTGGTTGCGGCATTTTGGGGGGCAAACTTCCTTTGTGTTACTGCAGAGTGTGCATTTGAGGCGACATATGTATGGTTCAATGCGCACCATAGCATCTGTACGTGTATTTTCACTCCCTAATTGGCAGACCACGGGCAGACGGTAGCCGCAGGTGACATCAGCGCCAGGGATCTGTAGCCCCAAATTAGGTGTTATTTGAAAGCTCTTATTCTCATCTATTTGGTGAGCAAAGAAAACTAGTTTTGAGTTTAGTAGAAAGTGCCTAGTTCTGGAATGGGGTGTTGACAATTGTTGGTCGTACCAAAGATTATAGACCGTCAAAGGCGCAAGATGGGAAACTCGAGCTGAAATGTGAAATGTGCACTGGGCGCCATTTCAGTAAGCAATTCCTTTGATGCAACAGTACATCAGCAGGGTTCTGCCCAGGATTTTTTCAGTGGCGGAAAAAAATGGGCGGGCGGGGGTAGGGTAGAGGCAGCAAAAAGCAGGGTCAAAGGTCACTCACAAATATAAGATGAGGTCACAGCTGTTACAATACCTAACCTAGCCTACCTGTAGTCTGATGCAAAATATTTGGTTGTACACTGGACACTTTATCAACAAAATCTCCCATGATTGATACTTATTTATCTAAACACTCAAAGAAGCATACAATTGTCAAAGCTTTAAAAAAAATTGGGAAAAAAAATGGAAAAAACGGAAGTGAAGTTCGCAAACTTGCATTTTTGAACAAATCTTATCCCCTAATTTCTGCCCTTAATAATACTGATTTCATCAACAACCAAATCTTGTGGTGGGCAGAAAAAGAGAAAATTCCGTCAGTGGTGGGCGGGGAATCATGAGTGCCGGGCGGGTTTTCCGGCACCGACCACCGTGGGCAGAACCCTGCATCAGTGCAGACTGTGACCATTGCTATCAATGATATAACAAAATATTTGCTTGCTGTAATGGCCACCCCATGCATACATTATTTTACGTTCCAACAATAGATACTATGCATTCGGCGCTCTATAATCTTTAGTGATACCATGCTTTTATGCTATTGATGATAATGACCATGATGCAGAGACTGGAACCAATTTGGAACCCTTTTGGCTTTTGCCTTTGGTTCTTTCATACTCCCCTTTGAAACGCCCTTCCATAGAACGACTTTATGGTTGTGACCAACTTGGTCCCGGAAGTTTGAATATGCGCAAATTTGTATTTATTTATTACACATCCAACAGCACAATTAGCACCAAAATCAGGATGCATAGGAAATGTGAAGAAATTTCCAGTTTTAGATGTGGGAGGAAAACCCCAAATGGGGAAAACCCACGCAAACAGCCAGGACTGAAAACCCAATCCACATGCAAGGCTCCGGTCTGAGGTGGGATTCGAATCGGGGTCCACAGAGGTGAAAGGCAGGGAAAGAAACCACTACCGCGATCACTTGCACATCTATGTGACTACTTAAGGTGCAAATGACAGACCTTCTGAGCACATTGACCTTGTTCTGCTACATACCCACCTCCCCATTCAAAAACATAGTCTAAATCCTTCATGTCGCCTGTCGTGGCCGAGCGGATAAGATCACTGGACTCAAGCTCTGGTGTTTCTGATCAGCAGAGTGTGGGTTCGAGTCCCGGTCGTGACACTTGTGTCCTTAAGCAAGACACTTAACCATGATTGCTTCGTCCTTCGGATGGGACGTAAAGCCGTTGGTCCCGTGTGTTGTGTAACGCACGTAAAAGAACCCAGTGCACTTATCGAAAAGAAAAGGGGTCCGCCCCGGTGTTCCTGGTTTGATTGGCAGCATATTGCGCCACAGCACCTTGTAAACCATTACATGGTGCTATGTAAAGGAGTAGGTCTCTTCAAACGTAGCCCCAAAATACCTTGCAGGAAAATACTCAATGTTGAAGCGCCTTGAGCGTCACTGAGTGACGGATATGAGCGCTATATAAATAGCCATTATTATTATTATCATTATTCATGAAGTCACAGAGAGTCATTGCCAACAGTAAAAACACCAGCTTGCCTGGAGTATTTTCCAAGTAGAGTTGTCTTTATTTAGAAGCATGACTAAGTAGAGACATGTGCACGTATACAAGCCTAGCAACAAATTGGAATTTCCTTATGTTATTTGTGGCCATATAAGGTGAAGGACTGGCTTAAAGTATACAATTGAAACGACCTACATTTATTCGGCCAGGGATGTGATGACCTTCGAGCTTTGACATTCTTGTTGCCAGCTTTTGAAAAGATGGAATGATTTCCATTAGTGGTTTTGTTTGGGTTGGCGCATGGTTGATTTTCCTCTGAATCCTGACACTCCTCGCCAAAATTAGGAAGTTCTCGGAATTTAGTGAAATGGCATTAAAGGTGAAGACGACCGAAACACCCGCCATGATATCAATGTGACGTGTAGTCTTGAACGGCGATGCTAGTTTTTGTATTAGTCGCTGGTAGAGAGAGCTACATGTACATCGACTGGCTCAGAGGGAGTGGGCAAGTCTACAAATCTGGTTCAAACTGTAACAGTTTGATCCAGATGTTTGTTTGATACAGATATCTCTTCTCCAGTAATTCATGTAGCGGTATTGGTGACTATACTAACAGAACGAACGTAGCCAATCAAGACTACGTGATGGGATGTCTGTACATACTATATATTAAGAACTACTATCCTTATAAGCCCTAATTAGGTGTTATTTGAAAGCTCTAGTTTCATCCATAGATTTGAGGAACAAATAAATAAAACCCTGTTTCGAGTTGTGGCAGGAAGTGCCCAGTTTTGGCATGGAGTATCCACATCATTGTATTGCATATAAGTAAAATAAATATTATTATATAACACCCAAGCAGATCCTTGCCATTTGATTGGAGGATTGTCTCTCACGTGATAGCAAATAAACGTACCATTGCACACTACGTCATTCACCATGCATTTTTCATTCCATTCACCGTGCATTTTTCGTTCCATCCGATTTGTTCTATTGCACGGTGCGTACCACATCATTGCGTGTGCGTGTCTTTGATAATGCAGCAGTACAGTTACAATACACAGCAGTACACATACTACATTACGGCGCCCGCGTGTCTCAAAATAGCAGTACAGAACGCACTGTTGAATCCAAACAAGCCGAACCAAAAGAAATGGGTGTAATGGCACAATTAAATATTGTACACTTTGTTTGTTTTGAAAGTTGTATCCTCCAATCAAAATGACAAAGATCTACTTGGATGTTATATAAAACAAATAATGAATGTTTTTCATTCGTGCAATAGTGAGAATACTTTCATTCGTTGAAAGATGGAATGTTCCATTCAACTCGGCTCCGCCTCGTTGAAAAGAACATTCCATCTTTCAACTCATGAAAATATTCGCACCACTGCACTCATAAACATTCATTATTTGTATAGTAATCAGCCACTGCAAATGGCTGACCACCAAAAATTACCCGGTCCTGATTCCATAGAGCTGCTTTAAAAGCAGAAAGCATTGCTGAACAAATTTCTGCTTAGCAAAAATGAGCAGGATACCAGTCACAAATGGTGTGACATGGTATTTTGGCTGGTAACCTAAATCTGGTAAGCATAACTGTATGTGCTGAGCTAATTGTTGTGCTCAAGCAGCTCTATGAAATTGGGTGTTATAGTATGGTGCAAAATATGGTAGCGTTTTGACCCTGGCAGAGTCTTGCTCAAAAGCTACAATCATACTGCATGAATATGAGATCAAGGTTCTGAAAAGGATAACTAAACTTGACCGATTTCCTAACAACAAAGAGCTGTTTAGGAAAGTAAATTAATACACAAACATAAATAATAACAATGGGAGCCTTTGAGGACACTTAGTGCAGCAGACTTACCAGGTAAATCCATTGTTCTTGGTAATGTGCGCATGCTCAGAACTGTGCAAACAATGGAAATTTACCTGATAAGTCTGCTGCCACCTAGCATTCCAAAGTCGAATAGATGCATGAACCCATAAGCCTCTTTGCTTCATTATATCATATTCATGACCATTTAATGTTATTTCCCCCCCCCCTGCTGACTGCCCCTGTCTTTTTTTAATAACAAGTTCATTTTGACCAATTCCATAAAACTCAGCAAAACGTTAACCATGAAATTGCATTTCACGCAGCCCTAAGTATGTGGAGTGTGCTTGATGAATTTTTGTCTGATGCCCGGCCATCGAGCACATACATGAACACGGACATCAGTCCTCAAAATATCCCGTCGTTAAATTTGAGCGTTCAATTTATTTGGCAAATCCACTTAACGGGGGGAGTTCATAATGCGTTCTCATTATGTCTTGTCTGATAAACATGTTTTTGTGTTGGGGTTGGGGGTTTTTTGGCCTTTCTTTTTTTTCCTACTGTAATCGTCTGGGGATGTGAAGAGATGTGAGATGTATGTTTACAGAGCATATATCATCCAAATGGAATTTAGTGTGACATTTAACATTGTTGATCATATTGGCGCTCTACATCCTGTACAAGCGTCCATAGAAGGGAGAAGAAAAAAAACCTGCAACTTGCAGGTGCCCAGAGCTGGACAGGCAACTATTTGTGGTGATAGTTCGCAGCATTTTTGGTCTGCTTGAGGGTTTGTGTGAACCAAATTTACACGTTGCAAATAAGGTAAAAACAAACTGTTTTTTTTGTTGGTTTTTTTTCACTGAGATTATTATTATTTATTTGACCATTGATTACAAGAAGACATGAAGCATAATAGATGATGTCGGGATCCTGACAGTATTTCATTTTTAGTTTTTAAATAACTACCACAAATCAATGGTGGATTTTTTCTTGCTATATCTTAAATAAAAGCTTGTAACTTTCCTGAATCCATCAAACTAACATCTTTGATATTGCTTCCCGATTAGCACTTACAGGCCTCAAAGTAACCCACAGCAATTGCTGTGGTTTTGCTGTGGTGCCCTTTGCAAAGTTCCAATACAAATTTGTATTTTCCTCATAGAGTGCCCCTTACCAGAGGAAAATTGCCATGCCCCTTCAAGAGCGAAGTTCAAGCCTGCACTTACTTTTGTGAATTACGAAAACAAAGTAAAATTGGACCGAATTGAATTGAATCATTTACTGTTGTCTGAACTTGAATCATCTGTACTTGAAGTGTCTGTACTTGAGTGTCATAGGTCACCATTTCTTGTAATTGCAACTTGACAGTTGCACAAACTAAGAATATTTTTAAGTGATTTCCCCTTTGGGCAATTTGCATCATTTTGCTTCTCTGATTCCCCCCCCCCTCCCCCCTCAATCAAAGAAAGCTTCATTCTTTCATAAACATGATAAATGTTTCAAGTTGAACAGGGATTGAATGTGTGGGGCGGGGGGAACCGCAAGACCGCAGGAGAAAAACTTCCTGGCACAGTTTAACATGCATTTAACTGTTTTTGTTTGAAGCTTTATCTCATTTGTCTGCATGGGTATTAAGTAGGCCTCATACTTCATTGTTCAATAGAATTGAAAGGTATTTATCACTATCAGACTCAAAGTCAACATATGAACATAATTTGTTTCTGTTCAAGATATTACTGTCAGGTATTACATTATTATTCAATTGTAGACACAAGACCGCCTGACTTGTCCGGTCATGAGTTTACTGGCCTGAAGTCCAGTGTAAACTTTGAGCCATGGTCTAACCGGTCATGAGTTTACTGGCCTGAAGTCCAGTGTAAACTTTGAGCCATGGTCTAACCGGTCATGAGTTTACTGGCCTGAAGTCCAGTGTAAACTTTGAGCCATGGTCTAACCGGTCATGAGTTTACTGGCCTGAAGTCCAGTGTAAACTTTGAGCCATGGTCTAACCGGTCATGAGTTTACTGGCCTGAAGTCCAGTGTAAACTTTGAGCCATGGTCTAACCGGTCATGAGTTTACTGGCCTGAAGTCCAGTGTAAACTTTGAGCCATGGTCTAACCGGTCATGAGTTTACTGGCCTGAAGTCCAGTGTAAACTTTGAGCCATGGTCTAACCGGTCATGAGTTTACTGGCCTGAAGTCCAGTGTAAACTTTGAGCCATGGTCTAACCGGTCATGAGTTTACTGGCCTGAAGTCCAGTGTAAACTTTGAGCCATGGTGTAACCGGTTCACTCACCTCAACCAACAAAAAGACAAAGAAACCACCAGAATCTGCAACAACCCTGCATTACCACCCCCCCCCCCCCTCCTAGGGTTCTAAACTAGGACAGGGGATCAGATACTTTGTTCACACTCCACTCATATCCTACAGCTTTCCTTCTGAACAGTCCTTGCCGGTGATTCAAAGTCTATCCTCATTTGTCACGCTAACCACTTTGTGGCAGCAGAGGGACTTCCCTGAGGGGGGGACCACCTATTGACCACCGGTAACCCGATGAGGACAAGAATGTTCATGTGTGTACACCATGCTGAGCAATTGACCCACAAATTCCACAGGGTTGTTTACACACAGGTTGTGATTTGTGGTGGGTGGAAGGAAAATTGTTATTTTTCGGGGTGTTTTGGGTACTACAGTAGTACAGTTTCAGGTTAAGCTGTGGTTTTTACATTGTAGTGTGGGCAGGTGCCCGGTGTAGAGTTTGGTGTTGGTACATTTACATACATGTATTGTTTGGGGTTTTTCTTTCTTGGGATGGAAATAGATTTGTTTGAAACGACTCCTGTAGTATTCACGAAATACTGAGTAAATTGTTATTATTGGAAAGGAAAGAGAAAACAACTTTTAAAAACCTGAAACATAGAACTGACATTCAGGTTGGCTCAATGGTTTCTCTTCCTGCCTGTCACCTCTGTGGATCCCTGTTCAGCTCCCGGCCTGGAGCCTTGCATGTGGATTGGGTTTTCAGTTCTTTGCCTGACTCTGTGGGGTTTTCCCGTAGGGGTTTTTCTCCCATGTCTAAAACAGAATTTTTCTTCATTGTCTTCTTTTAAAATAGTTGTTGAGATGTTTCTGTTAGGATGCTTTGCTGGCTATATAATTCAGATTCAAGTTTAGAGGGATTTATGTTTTGAATTGTACTAAATTCCTTCTATAACATCACTCTGTTCATCGAAGTGTAGAATATTTCTACAATTCTGCCTTGTACATGTAACAGTCGATTCATTTTGAATCTACAGTTGTTTCTACTGTTTGCTGTAGATTTGTTGCAAATTTACAGTGTGCTCTAGATTGTTAGTTTACTGTGTATTCATTACGAATCTGCAGAAAACTGTTCAATTGGAAAAGACCTTCGTATTAAGTTAAGGCCTTTTCTTGCTTAAAAATACAGTCAGATTTCTCGCATTTGTCGCAGAATACAATCACAAGGTGAAATCTGGACTATTCCATTTCTGAAATAGAAAAACCAGATTTCACCGAGTGAGACAATGCAGGAGCGAAATGCATTCAATATTTGTTTTATATATAACTCACATAGCTTCTTGTCATTTAAATTTTGCACAATAAACGCAAAATAGACACCACAACTCCATGAGACGCCAACCTTGTCCACCATGATGCAACCCTGTCTCATTTGGGAGCGATTATTTTATTAATAGTTATCCATATTGGACTCCAGTATTAAATTTTGAGTATTGCGGCAGTATACATGGCAAAATAATGGATGACATGTGATGCATGTCCCACCAGTCAAATGACAAGGGAGCTTTATCTCCAGACCAAGAGGACATTGTTATCAACTTTTCAGGATCTTTCATTTTTGTACGATCTTGCCCATTGGTTGCACTAGCTCAGGGTGGAGAGAGGTCATAGTTTACATATGCCGATGTACCAGTCATAGCTCTGAACCATCCCCTATAGAAAGTCTCCTCTTGAGGTCACACACTGTAAAACCGGCCATTTTTACAGGCAAATAAGTCAATTTTTTGAACATACAACTGTGCATTGCATAAATACCGCGTGTGGCTTGCCGTGGCTTGTGGGAGTTGTATCAAAATTCTTTGCATATGATTGGTTGTTGAATCACTTGGCTAAGTCAAAAAATTACGCAGCTCAAAGCCAAAACCCAAGTTACCCGTAAAGATGACATATATCGGGCACTATGTATATAACTACGTTTCTTCTTACATGTAGGTATAGCCTACTCTGCTGCACTTTGTAAGACATGCAAAGTGTCAATAAAAGATTGAGAATCTGAGAGAAACGGAGAGTTGTGTTACAGAGACACATCGATGACTCACTGCTCCTTGCAAACAGCATCTCATCCCAATTGAACATCCCATACCGTCGATCCAGATACCTGAGAAGCACTCAGGAGGCCGTGGCAGTATCTATCCATCTACACAATGCAGCTTTATCACGGAGCGGGGAGATGGAGATGGAGAGGGGGGCGGGGGAAGGAGGCGATGGGATTGTGTTGTAGATAGATCTCTTGGTTTGTCAGTCTGGGTTTCGTTGATGTATGGGCACGACACTTACGCTTTTCGCACTGAAATGTATCGCTTGCCCAGGATGTTACTGATCCTTTGATCAAACTTTCAAAAACTGAGGGGCCTGGCGTCAGGTCCCAATTTCACAGCGCCATTTATAGTAAATGAAAATTTCACAAGAAGGCCAAGAAGAATCCTGTCTTCATAGGCACGTGTTGGGGGCTATTGATGAAATTTGAGGAAATTGTAGGGAAGTTGAGACATTGTATAAGTAGACAACAGCGATAGGAATAGCAGATAAACACAGAAACGAGAACGTTGAGACTGGAGGGACCCAGCTTATTTTTGAAATCCTTAAGAGACAATGTACAGGGTTAGTTATAACTGAAAAGGAAAATACAATAACTTTCAATCTAAAGAGCTCACTTAGTTCCCAGAGAAATAGTTCTGCCTGAAACACTAGCGAAGTCAAGAAATAGCATTTGATGACCTACAAAATATCTGTAGCTTATTTTGATGACAGCAATCAAAATAAGAATGTTATTTTTATTCAACTTTTTGTGACATGAGGCCAGTTCAAATCTTGTAATTAGCAGAGGCCCAGAGGTTACTGCAACCTTGGAATAGATGCAATAATTGCATCATTACAAAGAATCTTTTTTTTTTAACCTGTACTGTGATGTGTGATAAGTACTGAATACTTTTAAATGCTTTCCTGAGTCCTACTGAAACAAAAATCCACAGGCATACTACCTTTGTGGGATTCGAACCCACGACCTGACAACCCCTGCATTCTAGAGCAGATGTCTTACTAACTAGACCACTGAGCATATCAGGTGACAAGAGACCAGTTCGAACCCTGTCAGGTACTACAACAATTTCATAGATATTATTTTTGTATATTATGACCAAAATCCAGACTAAATGTAAACAGCTTTTATAATTGATATCATTCAAACATGACCACCTAAGTTGCTGGTTATTTGGTGTGTGAAATAAAACAGAGTAGATGGGAATGAATTTAATCTTCTGATACCCAATGATGTAGCAACAAATTATTTTTGGATCAGCATGCATAATTTTGGGCCAGCCCTGACAGACTTGAGGAAGTTGTGGATTAGTAATGCAACCCATGACACTCAATATTTATCAGGAGTCTTCTTGCTTGTTTAAGGGTTGAGTCTGAGTGTTGTGGCTGATCAGTCTAGTGCACCATATTCAAGTTATGTCGTTCATAGAGTGTGACAGAGATGCCATTTATCCTTGATGCGGCAGGTTCCCTGAAAATTAACCAATCTTTCCATGTTCTGAGGAACAAATTTGAAGTTCCAATCCCATCCTGGCTTGTCACAGTGCTTGTGTTCCTGAGTGAGATACCTTACCATCATTGTCAGGGTTTGCCCTTAATTTTTTCAGTGACGAGCCAGTGGTACCAGTGAGCTTGTAATTTCACTAATCTGCCAGTTTTTTCACTGGTCCAAACATGTATTTCATGTTAACTAGGGATGCTTTTCAACACTAAACAAGCCAGCCGACTACTCGAGAGAGAGTTGGCTAAACCTCTGGTGTTTTAACTAGCATTTGTCCTTCAAATTGTGGAATTTATTTGCCACCAACCATACGGTCTTGCAATATTGTCACAACTTTCAAACGCCAGTTGAAGGCACACCTGTTTCGTCAATGATGTTTATTTATGATTGCTGTGTTTTTTGTTTGTTTTTCACAATTTCACAAGGACTTCATATTGTAAAGCACTATGATCATGCCTCTTTTTGGAATAGCGCTATATAAGCACTGTATATTATTATTATTATTATTAAGCCATACGTCCCTTTTACAAGGATAGGTAGTGCAAGAACCCAGAACACATATAGCCCTTTTCATACTACATGTACATGTACTTACCTTTGATCTCTGTAATTGGCAACCGGTGTAAAAAGTCTACACGGATTAAAACTGTCCAGAGACTCCTATCACACTACAAACCCAGAGAATAAGTTAACCCAGTGCCATGCTAACACAGAGATTGGCGGGTTAACCCTAGTCCTGGGCAGGGTTAAATTTTACCTGGATTAGGCCAGTTGTGGGTTCGTTAATCCGGATAATGTTTAGCCCTGAGAAGTGTAGTGTGAACGCTCCTCTTAATCCGGAGAATCTCCGCGTTAAATCTTTATTTAACGCGGAGATTCTCCGGATTAAAGTGTAGTGTGAAAGGTGCTATGGTGGAAGGGTTACCTCAATATATCTGGTTCTTAGCAAGCATTCTTGTCTACAGGTTTCCTCTGGCTTCTGAGTTGTAGTGATTAAGTTCGCTTTTGAAGAATTAATTGGTTTCATTACCAGAAACAAACAATAATAATCACATGATGATGCTGCAAGTTCCTTTCGTAAATGTCATACATGTTTACCTTTATGTTCGTGTGATGCCATACTCTATAATTACTCATATCCGTCGAGACAATTTTTTTTTTAGCCGTCTAGGTCGTCTCTGTCTCAAATTAGCTCAAAATATTTAAAATCATTCATTACGGATAGGTCTTTGTAATTGAGGACTTCCCGTTTTTCTATTAATGACATTCTGAGTTTGATAGCAGATGAAATAATGGACTATAGAAAATGACAAAGCTGTAGAAATGTTTTTCTGTCAAACTATTGAAAATGGCTGTAGGGTTTGATAAAATCCGGACTTTGTTTTTTAGCTGCGACTGAGATAAAGGGACAGATGAAAACTCTGCCTGTTGAACAAACACATTTTAAGATACTTAATGTGATTCACAATAAGGGAATAAAAGGGCAAGGATGAAGTCTTTAGCAGCCGGTAAGACTGGAAAGTGTCTTGGCCATGGGATAATGGACCGAGTCAAAGGTCTTGGCTGTCGCCAGGTCTTGGCCGTGGAATAATGGACCAAGTCAAAGGTCTTGGCCATGGCCAGGTCTTGGCTGTGAGATAATGGTCCGAGTCAAAGGTCTTGGCCGTGGCCAGGTCTTGGCTGTGGGATAATGGGTGGGAAATTGACCAAGTCCAAGGTCTTGACCATGGGATAATGAACCAAGTCAAAGGGCTTGGACTTGGCCAGGTCTTGGTTGTGGGATTATGGGTAGGATAATGGACTGATTTAAAGGTCTTGGCCTTGCCAGGTCTTGGCTCTGGGATAATGGACCAATTCAAAGGTCTTGGCCATGGCCAGGTCTTGGCCAGGAGATAATGGGTGTGATTAAGGACCAAGTCAAAGATCTTGGCCTAACCAGGTCTTGGCTGTGGGATAAATGGACCTAGTCAAAGGTCCATTATCCCATGGCCAAGACCCTGCCCGGTTTTAAATGATCATTTATTTAAACGTAGGGTCATACTTTGGTAATGCCCCCCCCCCAAATTTGTTGTTGTTGTAATTTCTATCAGAAAGCTTACCTGTTACAAAGATGGCAATGGCAGTAAGCACCCTGTGAAATTATTTCGTCTGAAATGCCCCAGTTGATTAGAAATCAATAAAAACATTTGAATCTAAGACATGCATGAATCTGCGGCCAGAGATGTGGTTGGTACCCGCTGTCACTTTGCTAAACATGGATGGATTTGACGTTCTTGTAAAAATACCATGACAGTAATGTTCGCCGTTTCTCAACAAGTAGACATTGTATTCAGCTGAAACTATCACATGTGACTTTTATTATATCTTTCTTGATAATGTTTACCATAAACCAGCGTTACATTGACAAAAACCAATCTATGACCCTACCATTAAGAAGTTAAACAGAAAAAGTTGAAAAGTTTTGACAAAATTGACATCCTGAATGTAACATAGTCCAAGTACAACTTGGAGAATGCTTAGAGAGTAGTTTTGAGTATCAGGCAATTCCTGCGTGCTGCTGTTTTAGCTGTATGGCAAATTTTAGTTTTTCCGAATATAAATTAATATTGATGTACAATACCTTTAAATTTAAGCAGTGGTTTTGAATTTGTAGATGGTTTTAAAATTTGACAGAATGCTGAGACTGATGGGTTTGATAAAATTCACTCGATTGCGAAGCTTTTTTTTCCGGCAGTGATAAGCGGAATAACCCGTTCATCATATTGCAATAACAAGCCTAGGTCTCTTGCTTCGGCGCGAGGAACAGAGCCCGAGGAAGTGGCTTCAATCAATTTCTGTGTCCAAGATGAAAAAATTGTGAAGGTTCTGTTTCCCGGGGGGCTGGACATGATTGACAGAAAAACTTGAATGTGTTACATTTGCACCCTGATGAAGTCAAAATGACAGCAGAAGGTGAAGAGGAGACTTTGCGAGAAATGATGAGGAAAGAAATTGCAGGGCAGTTGTGTAAAATCATCGCCAAACGATTTGCTCACAGCGGTGCAAAGAGCGCGACACCTCCTTGACTGCAGCTGCACCGATTGAGACGGTGCTGGCTCGACGTGTACCGCTGCGGGGCTTTTTTAACAAACACTGCACGTGATTCTGTATGCATTGGGTGTGCGGCAGATTCAATTTGTGGTCGTAATTGGTCGTGGAAAACAGCTACTCAAACAGCCTTAATTCCATCTTAATTGATTATTGGAAGATAAATTGGCGGAATTGATGTGCCAGGCAGACAGTATCCGCAACTCATGAGCTAGCAATAAAATTCAATTCTGATTCAAATTGGACATGTAGGCCAAGTACGTTGGGCCCCAATTTCATAGAGCTGCACAAAAAGTACCTAAGCACAACAAAATGTTGCTCACAAGAATGTGGTTACTAGTCAAGATACCATGTCACATGAAACATTTCTGATTGGTATCCTGCTAGTTTTGCTTATCACAGAATTAAAAAAAATTATGCTTACCAAAATAAGCTTACCAGCCAAACTACCACGTCACTTGCACCATTTCTGACTGGTATCCTGCTAATTTTTGCCAAAGTACAACATTTGATTTTAGCAAAATTGTCTGCTTAGGCAGCTCTTTGAAATTTGACCTCGTTTTCGTCTGAATCTAGGGTTGTAGTTGTTGGGTGGTTACATCATAAAGAGTTGCAATCACCACAGCCCAATCTCACAAAGCTGTTTATTTGTAAATAAATGGTACTTTACTAAAGCAGAGAAATGTGTAAACGATACTGAAGATTCTACAGCACGTGTGGGATTTTGCCATTTATTTGCTTAAGGTGAGCAGCGCCAATGGAATAAAAAACTATGAAAGCAGAATCATCAGCTTCCAGGCTTCATGAAATTGGCTGTGGGTAATGTGTTCAAATCCTAATTAACCTTACTATAGTCCGTGCAAGTCTCGCATGTAATATTTTTGGGACCACTTTGATCCCATGTACATTGCTTAATATTTGAAAGAAATAAACTTGCAGACTTTATCGAGTCCTAGTGTTGGAATACGCAGGAGACTTGCACAGTCTAAAGGGTCAGTTTCCAAAGGGTCAGTTTTCTGGGTCATGGAGAGGGTGGGTGGTGGGGGGGGGGGGGAGGCTGTGTTAGGTGTCCATGGATCAAGTGTACCAACATTTAAGCAAGTATATCTGATTAAATTCCCCGGGGTGGGGGGGGGCGGATAGGGAGAGGTAAGGTCTAACTGTACCATCCTAGATCTGCAGGGCTCACTGCTGGTTTATCCATGGTTTATCACAGTGTTTTAGAGTAAGTATTGCATTCCAGTTGATGAACCGCAATGGCTTCAGGTGCAGTTGAAAAACCTTAACTCAAATTCACGGCGCTTACAGCTTTACAGAGTTGTGCGTGTTACACATAAGCAGTGCCGTAAGCACAAATTCCTGCGGTAAGACACGCTGGGAAATTTAGCCCGGTAGATGTATGTGTGTGCGTCAGATACTTACTCAGTCCAGCTAGGGGTTTATACATTGTATCTCATTATTGCACACTGAAAACAAAAGTTCTATCTTAACAGACCGACCAAACAAAATACGTCCTGGCTTCAATAACCATTCGTGTCTTCCCTCAATGGTCCCCCTCCATCAGCGCCCCACCCTACTCCCAACCCCCTCACCTGCCCCTCCTCCATCTCAGCTACCTGTATATAATAGACTGTGCACATCTTGTGGGAATTCAAACTTCCGGGACCAAGTTGGTCTCAACAAAATTGAGTTTTGTGTTTGTGTGATTCTGTTTCTTCAAATACTTTGGTTTTAACATAGTTCATGGCTATACCAATTAAGAAATAAAAAATTTGCTGTGAAATATATGAAAGTAAAATCAATCTATCGAATCGACAAAGAAAAATGCGACAGTAAGACTTGACCTCCATTTCTGGTTATTTGTAAACAATTAAACATTTTGCCCAACCTTTGTAATGGTCGTACACATTTGGGTAGGATTGGTAAATGGGGTTTCTCAAAAAATAGTATACTCGTCCCCCAAGGTTTAAATTTGTTTCATAGTTAATCATTTGTGTTATGCAATTTTTTTTTAATGAATTCATAACAAACTTCTATGGGTGTTTTTGTTTTCAAGAATTTGGTATAAATAGAATTTAAAAAGTAGTTTTGATTTCATAGCATTATATTGTGTTTGTTTGAATTGTTTTCTCGATTTCAATAATTATTAGGTTCCTCTTTTAAATTGTTACAACTGTAGGATATCACCCCACCCCCCATGAGGAAATAATCAACACTGCTGATACAACATGTAATAAATAGTTGTGGTTTACTGGATAGGATTGCAAAGCTGCGATTGTGGTCAGTCTCTCAGTAAGCTGTTCTATTTATAATTCAATTAGAGAGTCATGGTTTGTTGGTCTACAGGAAGGGTCAGTGGGGATTCCTTGGTTAAGCTTGGATTATTGTTAAGAGATTTGAGATTAATTTGAAGGGAGCGCTGTCATCAGTGCCTGTGTCAGTTTTATTTATTTATTACTTGGGGGGGGGGGTGTTATCGATTATGTGATTTCTTATAGCGGTAGATCAAAAAATTTAACTGCAAGACTGATTTTTAGATAAACACCTATGGCTGTGCGAAAAGTGATAGAATTGCGGATAGTGATGTAACGTGGTAACTGTTAATGCAAAGAACCAACACTCAGTCTATGTGATACACAGTTTCAATATATGGGGGGGGGGAGGGCAGAGGAGAATTTTTTTTGGGGGGGAGGGCTGGCTGCCACTGGATGTCTATAAGCCATGTTTAGTTTCAATTTGAAAGCTGATTATACATGCATGCATGGTGCTTATTTTGATTGCCAAATACTGGTACATTAGACTTATGTATTCAAGGGTGACTGTCGTTGTGATCATAGCAGGCCTGTTGGCTGTCCATGGACCTATGAACTCTCACCCAGTTACTTCACGTGCGCGCGTGCTGGCCATCAAATCACAGTAATTATAATGGCGGTGCCCTTTGTGATATGACGGCCAGCGCGAGTGCATGTGCAGTACCTTGGTGAGAGTTAATAACTCCATGAGCAGCCACAGGCCTGCTACATTGTATGGTCAACATGACGACAGTTATGAAATGAATGATCTGCATCTCAATACAATTTTTCATTATCATTGTATGTACATATACATGTCTATATCGGCCTGTTCATATTGCTGTATCCAATTGTATACAATGTAAATCACAGCACAATGCCAATCCCATCTATTGTGTTCCATAGAATAGATACTCACACTACCTTTGTACACACAATGTACATTTCAAGAGCCATCAGTTGGTTTTTTTCTAAATCTATAAATGTAGTATTGACTTTGAGGTAACCATTGATAAAATACTGCCCTTGCTCATGTTGTTGACTCGCATTGTGTGCTCTATTATGCAAAGGGCGTGCAGAGAATAACAAGGAAAACATCAATATTTTATGGTGCATTAGCTATGCATGGAACCGTGAGAAGTTGTGTTTTTCTTAGGCATTTAAAAGTCGGAAATTCCTACGTGGTGGTATGTTCCCCCTGTGCCCTGAAGGGAGGTTTTTGCATGAAATGAACAGCAGGGGTCTGCATTGAATAATTCCGGTACTAATGTAGTCAACCAAATATAATCTGGAAAATGTGTTCGGCACTCGAATTCGGAATCATTTCGGCTCTTTTGTGACATTGGATTTGATGTGTCTTTTCAGTCTTTGTCCAGATAACGTTCTGTAGAGTTCAGCTGTAATCGAAAAAGTGTAAATGAAAGTCATGTACTAAGTTTACAACTTTTCAGCTCGTGTTTGTTTAACTTCTTAAGTTTCATTGTGCTCAACAATAAAATTCCGAATCATTTCAGCTCTTTTTTTGACATTGGATTTGGTGTGTTTTTTTCCGCTCTTTGTCCAGATAACATATTGTAGAGTTCAGCTGTGATAGAAAAATGTAAATGAAAGTCATGTACTTACAACTTTTCAGCTTGTGTTTGTGTAACTTCTTCAGATCCATTGTGGGACATTTTAGAGTATGTAAAATCCACGTACACATTGTGTGTGTAGAGGTTCAACTTAAAGCTATATTAATAATAATATATATATTATAGCATTTGTTTTGGGAAGAGTAAACTTTGCATCCGCTAGATTTCAATAAACACACCGTCGAATCAACCTGTGAAAATTTTATCCCACCCTCTAGAAGTTAGTGGTACATTTTTTTATGTAAGGATTTTGAGTTTCCGCAGGTTTGGCTGTGTAGAAGCCCTGCTACCTCAAATCCTTCAAAATCAACCCATATGCGTTGTGTAGGATCCCTACTGCCTCAATTTTTCCAAAATCAACCAATATGCGTTATGTACATGTAGATTTCAATAAACACACCGTCGAATCAACCTGTGAAAATTTTATCCCACCCTCTAGAAGTTAGTGGTACATTTTTTTATGTAAGGATTTTGAGTTTCCGCAGGTTTGGCTGTGTAGAAGCCCTGCTACCTCAAATCCTTCAAAATCAACCCATATGCATTGTGTAGGATCCCTACTGCCTCAATCCTCCAAAATCAACCCATATGAGTAATGTAGGGTCCCTACTGCCTCAGTCGTCCCAAATCAACCCATATCATGATATGAGTAATGTAGGGTCCCTATACTGCGTCAATCCTCCAAAGTCAACCCATATGAGTTATGTAGGGTCCCTACTGCCTCAGTCATCCAAAATCAACCCATATGAGTAATGTAGGGTCTCTACTGCCTCAATCTTCCAATATCAATCCATATGCATTGTGTAGGCTCTCAACTGCCTCAATAAAGTCATCTCTGTATGATATACTCTCTCAAATCATGAAAGAAAAACAGACCTGCAGTCCTATAAAATTCTTCAACTCTTCCAGATAATATTGAAGGACTTGGGATGGTCAGGGCTGTATCAATTGATAAGCCTCAGACAGATCTGGGTGTTTATGAGGACATTCCAAATAGATTAATCACAAGCAATAGCTATGAGTAACATGAGTTTCCTTCTAGAATAAACTAACAAGAGAGGTGTGACTATCATCTTGTTTGTTTTGAACCTTTGAGATTAGGAGTGTAAATGTCAGTCTGGTCAGCTATGCACACAGTCTGTACAAAGGATGGTCAATGGTAGTCTATCACACTGGTGTATGTTGTATTATCTCTGGTATTAAGGATACCAAGATGCCTTATAAGTGAGCTTAATCACTGTAGCTCGCAGCATGCTTGCTTTCTATGAACCACAAACACAGAGGTTAAACCCTACTCTTTCATGATAAGTGTTCTGGGTTCTTTTACATACACTACCAATCCTTGTACATGGTGCCTACAACTTCGTGTCCCATACCAAGGACAGAGCAAAATTTGCTGAAGTACATACAAGTGTCAAGACGGGGATTCAAAGTTTCAAACCCACACTCTACTGATCAGAAACACCAGAGCTTGAGTTTAGTGCTCTTAACCGCTCGGCCACGACACACTAATGAGGCCCTGTAACCACGGTAACCATGAGGCTTAAAGCCCCTTTCACACCAGACAAACTTCCTGAGAAATTCTTGGGAATAAAATTATTTGGTCAACTTTTTTCACTCTTCAATTGCTAAACCTAGCAAGCTCCCCAGGAAATGGCCAGTTCTTCGGGAACGTCTACCCCTTCTTGGGAGTAGGGTTAAGTGAGTTATCCCCAGGGTTTAGCATACTGAGAGGTCGTTCAGACCCAGTACTAAAGTCGGTTTTAAGGCAGTTTTAACTCATTCGGGTTTAACTTTGTGTGTCTGAACGCTCTTAAAACTTAACCGAATCGGGTTGAACCCGAATGAGTTAAATCGGTCGGCGAGGGTGGTTTAAAACCACTTCGGGTCTATCTTTTAGCACAGTGTGTGGACAGAATAAAAATGACAACATCCGGTTTAACTCACAACAGATGACCGCTGACCTGTGTAAGGTCGCTAAGTAAATATGCCTACGTACGCCTCAACGTGCGCCTTAACAGGGCCTTGCGCGCGCTTTTGTGAATAGACCGCATGTTGTTTTGTTGGGTCACGGTGCTGTTTGACCTCTTAAAACCAAAGATAAACCGTATCGGGTTTAACTTCGAGCTGTCTGAACGCAAGGCAGTTTTATTTATACAACCGCTGCTCGTAAAGTTAAACCAGTTCGGGTCTAACTGAGTGTGCTTATTTTCCCCAGGAAAATTGAATCATGTGTGAAATGTGGGCTGGTAGTGGGGTTTACATTCCCCAGGAATATCCTGGGGTGTAATTTCTGTTGAGGATATGGCTTAATAGTGTGAATAGGGCTTAAGGCGGCACCCCCACTAAAATAACAGTGACTGGATCAATGTGCAGAGCCACATTATTTTTTTGTTTGGAGGCTCTCAAAAAGTTATGTAAACTGACAGATTTGAGGGTCATTACTATTAGGGGTTGTTGAAAAAGCGTTGAATATTATATGTTGGGGTTACCGACTGTCAAATTCGGGGTAGTTTGTGCAGGCTAGGCCCTGAAAAACTTGTCCTATGTTGCTCAAAGGCGTATAGGACCTCTTTTCCAAGATGGATGCTTTTTCTGTTGGGAAATAGCACATTTGTACTGTAGGTGGTGTTTTTATATTTGACGGATGTGTAGCTTGAGGGGACAACCCCTAAATATTGTAAAGAAAATTTAAGTTTAGAAAATACTGCGCTTTGTGTTTTTATTTCAAAAGGCTGTATGTGTAAAACTTCGAAAAGAGGTTGAGTATTTTGTAATTATCAGAACTCAGCATTAAGCACAGACAGTAGGTAAGCACGGAACAATTTTACTTACCAGAATTAGGGGACTGGCCAAAATACCTTAATACATGTACTGTCTGTGACTGGTTTCATGCTGAATATATCTGTATTTGCTTAGCAATATTTTCTGCTTAATGCAGAGGCATGAAACTGGGCCACTGGTAGGACGTTGGTCTCCTTTACACTACTCATATACCCGTAGTAAACAAGCACCTCTAAATAAGGTGCAAATCAGTGGCTACGGCTACGGCTTGATCGCCAGGTTAACATGCATTAACATACATAGGTAGCCCTTAGCAATAGCTGCAGCCACAGCCCCCCAATTCGGGCACGGCTTCAGGGCCTTCATCAAAATGCTGAACTTGTTGCAGCCACAAGGTCCAATCCATACCCACTGTGCAACACGATATTCCCAGCATGTGCAATGAAATTCGGAAAGCTCATTAGCTGAACTTGATCCGAATTTCGGTTAAATTGCCTTAAATGTAACCCTATATTGTATGACTAAATTCAACTCCAAATTCAACTCCAAAAATCCCTACCCCCCCCCCCCCTCTCTCTCTCTCTCTCTCTCTGAAGAGGGGGTGGATTAGCAACAGGTCGATGAGTGAAGAGAGATTTTGTTTGGATAAGAAGCTTCGATCCCTCAGGAGGGATGACTCATGCAGGAATGGATTCTACCTTGGTGGGGGGGATGTGAGGAACATCAGTAGTTTCTATCCTGGACGAAAAAAAAAAAAAAAAAACTCACTCTAATTACCAGCGATCTCAAAATAAACAAATGATTCACGTTTTTTGTTGTTTTCTTTCTTAAAGGGTGGGTACATCTTTGGTAATTACTCCAAAAATTAATGACCATCAAAACTAAGAACTCTGGAGAGCTGTTGAATGTTGATATTATAAAACATCATTAGAAACGACCCCCTTTGAAGTAAATATAGTTCTAGAGAAGGAGGTAGTTTTTCACCCAAAAGTTTTAATCTGAGAAAGGCTTCAGGCATGAAGCCTTTCTCAGGCTTCTGAAAGCACACAATTCTATTCATCAAGGGTGTTTTTCTTTCACTATTTTCTTGCAACTTCGAGGACCAACTGAGCCGGAATTTTCACAGGTTTTTTATATTATGCAAATGTCGGGATACACCAAGTGAGGATACTGGTCTTTGACAATTACCAAAAGTGTACCTTGCTTTTAAAAACAAACAATTTGAAATGTTGATGATCGAGGAACGGATATCCCCCCGAAATGTTTTCTTTCCCGTCTGAAGTGGCCACATTTGGATAAATTTCCCTACGGAATGTTCTGTCTGCGGGAGAAAGCCAAGCCGCTTTAGGAAGATTGCATAAAATCTGAATTTATTTGCAATGCGGCACAATGTCACTGAATGAATTGTGCACAGTGTTTGCCTTGGATTTAAATAGATTAACATTTCAAATGAAAAATGAAGGTTTTACCAGTATTTTTTAATGGTGAACTTTAGTAGGGGCCTCAGTTAATTTAGGATGGGCCTCATACCTAGATGTTTAAGATACAAAATTGGTTATCTTTAGGAAGGTTTTTTTTTTAATTCTGAAATTTTAATTGTGATAAAACTTAGTACCCATACAAATTTAATAAATGACACGCCAACAAAATGGTCTTCTGAAAGATTTCCAAAATGGTTTTCTAAAAGATTTTTCAAAGTGATATTCTGAAAGTTTTGTGAAATGGCAAAGCTGTCAACTCTCCCATGATTCTGCAGAAAGTTCTCTGAAAATAACTAAATCTTTTCATTTTCTGAAAAAAAAAAAAAATTGAAAATCTCTCTGATTATGGAAACTTTGTCCCTGTTATGTTGAGCGTAAATCTAAATATCTTCATAGTTTCATGTACGGATTGGCTCCATTTTAGTTGTTTGTGCAGAATCCAGCAAATACAAGAATTGCCCGCGGTAATTTTTACCAGGGAGTCTGAAGTTTCCAGGAGTGCACTGGCATGTTATGCATTGATCAGAATAATTACTTTACACGCCAGCGCCAGTCTAAATCTTCAGCAACTCCTTTTTAGTAGATTGTTGTGCCTTCAGCGCAGGATTCCACGAAAAAAAGAAGAAGCAAAAATTGGGTCTCGGTCTCAATACGTCCATCACTTTGTGATGAAGAGTTATTCCAGAGACGCCGGGGCAAGAACCTTTGCAGAGCCCAGTCTGTGAATGTGTTTTAATTTCACACACATCAGCCATAGCGGCGCGTGTAACGTGACGTGGCACTTTTATTAGTAAATGTATTTTGGGATTGCGGATGTGATCACCAGTAAAACCGGGACAGCTTATCACTGAATAGAGACTTTGGAAGAATGGTGTTGATGTTGATGGTGGACGAACAGCCTGGTTATTTGAAACTTCTCTGAGTATCACTATGTAGGCATCAGGACCCAATTTCATAGAGCTGCTTATAAGCAGAAGATATTGCATGCCAATTTCCTGCAGAAATGAGCAGGATACCAGTCACAAATGGTACATTTGTATTTTGATTGGACACCTTTTTCTGGTAAGCATAATTTGGTTGTGCCTAGCTAATTGTTGTGCCATATAAGTAGCTTTATGAAATTGGGCAAAGATTGGATTAGTGACTTCTTTTTTCTGCCTTTTATCTCGAATCCTCCCTCGAAAGGGAGCCTTGTTTGGGTTTTCAGTCCCCACCTAATTGTATGGGTTTTCCCCATTTGGGGGAATTTCCTCCTACATCAACAAAAACCTGTCTCTGTATTTTAAGCAAAAACGTTAATTCCATTCACATTTAGCGAGGTGTCAGCAGGTAGGCCTACCAACTGTATATCTGGCTGCAGCACTCGGGAACGGACACCACGGAAATTTGAATTTTTCAGTCAACCCTTAGAAGTCTGAGAAATGATTCATGCTTGAATCGCTTCTCAGATTCAAACGAAAAATTATCCAAACCATATAACTCCAATGGGAACCCTTTCTCAAATCAAAATAATTTAAACTATCAACAGCTACAGTGCTTCTTACCAAGTCAGTTTTTATGGTCATAAATTTTTGGAGTATTTACCCATCTTTGACCCTACATGTACCTTTAAAGCCAAAGTAGTCAAAGGCAAAAGGTTCACCTTTCACATGATACTAACACCCCCCAAAATACATACCTCTGACGTTTATTTTTACAAATATAAGTAGCCACTATGCAAGGTATTAGCCAGGATTTGGTAAAAGGTTGTCCAAATTTGCTGGAAATTAAAAAATCTGGGTGTCCAAATTGCTCACGTACAATATACATTTACATGTAAATGACAGATCAAACATGGTGTCCAAATTAAAAACAGGGTGTCCAAAAGAGACCCAGACACCCTTCTGGCTAGCACTATGCCACCATGCATGTAGTTTACACCCTTTACACTTAAGTGTAAAATGTTGACTAGTTTTGGAAATATTTTATGGATGCTGCATCTTTATTCCGCCATTCACACATTTGCATTTCATGCGCTCCTTTCCAGTTTTCTTTTTGTCCAATTGTTCAATCACACAATTGATTTTTCATGTTCTAAAGTGAAATATTTGACTTGGTGTTTTTCTTGAATGGCAAGTGTATTAACATTCCTCTCTAACTCTCGGAAACTATTTATGGTTTACTGAAGGTCATGTGCAACAAGGTGTTTGGGGGCCCAGAGGTTACATAGGACCCTGTTAACCAATCAAGTGGATTTTTAAGTTGATTGGAAAATTGACTTTGACAGCTAAAGGCTGTGATTGATTTGCTACGGGTTGGTTAAACTTTCGAGAGCAGCTGAGAATGGATTTAATTGTTTATCCCGAGAAATGGGCTTGCGGATAAAAAAGTTACACCACACTCTTGGTCATTTTTTTGTGACAAAAATACTTTTGTTAGATGAACGGAAATCGTTGCATTGATTGTCGGATTAGTTGTCGGTAAATTCTGTAATCTGGGTGTAAATGCTGAATTGATAATTGGAGTTTTGTTAAATTTTAGAAACGTGGTTAACTTCATAAATTTTGTGAAATTGCAACAGTTTTGAATTTGTATTAGTACACAGTGCAGATCTGATTCTTCGATCTTGTATGGGTAAGGCAGTACGTACAGGGCACCTCCATAATGTAGGCCCTATATTGTTTGTGACCGATTCCCTGCTCATTTCTGCTAAGCAGAATTCGTTTGCTTAAAGCTTCATGAAAATGGGCCCAGGGCACCAGTCACATCAATGTAGATCACATTAAGTATTGGCCGGTAACCTTATCTCATGAGCAGTAATTTTATGCGCTCTTAGCAGCAATCATTTTACACCTTACAATTTAATGACAGTGGGCCTAGTTCCTCTGTGTGTTTTTTGTGGTAACCCTCATCTGGTATTCTCAAAGGTCGTGACCCAATGAGGTTCAAGACCCTAAGATGTCAACCTTCATTTCTCAACACCTCCTGTGTTCTTTAGACGATTTGTCTGGTGAAATTGCTTCACATTAGATTTGAAAGTAGTGACCACTCTGTCATCTACTCCCACTCTTTGTGTGCCTTGTTGACATGCGCTTCTAAAAGGCAAAATGAATGGCACAATTGAGTTTTCACCCACGGATTCAGTTCCTTTCACACTTTTTTTCGATTTATTTGTCTATTTTTTTTTTAAATTTCCATTTGGCCAAGTTTTATATTTCCAGCTCTCAAGTCAAATTCATATTGCCATTAGCACAGTGGCTCAAATTTGACTTTCAAGATTCTGAAAAATCTAATAGTGGGTGCTGTGTTTGCGACATAGTTAGAAAACTATAGCGTTTTAACTTCTTCTTTTTTTAAATCTTAGATTGATTTTTTTTAAAGTTGTTATGAACATTTTAAAGTTGTTTATTTCAAAATCATCTCCTTTTTAACAAAATGGCTAGTTGATGTCTTGAGTTTATGCCTTGACGACATAAATCTCACAGGTACATAGTTTTGTTGACCCTTTATGTTCATGTACTTGGATGACTTTTTGACCTCAATAAAAAAAAATGTTAGTTGACTTGATTTATAATTATATCTAACTTTGTAGCTTCTATATTCTCCCTACATGTAATTTGTTGTTTTTGTTGGTTTTTATTTACACCTTCACCATTACTTCATAGAAATGACTTTAGACAAGCAATGAGGGCAATGTGTGTAAAGTTGGCCGTACACTGTGTTACCATAATGACCCTACTAATAACTTTTTAGCTCTTAAATTCTCTGTTTATTTGCAACTTTTAATCACATCTTATCAACTTCTCCCTACTTTTTTGTTGTTTATCTCTTCTGCAGTATGAATTTAAAGCCAAGGCAATCAGAAAGAAGAAAGTTATCCTGACCATCTCAGTGGACGGAATTAAAGTCACTCTCCGCAAAAAGAAGAAAAAGGTGAGTTGAAAATAATAAAAAATATAAATGTTCTTCAGTTTCAATCCTTCAGTTGTCCTTCAGTTGTTTAATTTTCCTTCTCCATGTTCCAAACTTGTTCACTTTTCCTTCAGTTTCCTTCACAAACTCAGTTGTTTAGTTTTTTTCCAAACTCTGTTGTTCACTTTTCCGTTTGTTTCCTTCATAAACTCTGTTGTTCACTTTTCCTGAATAGTTTCCATCGCAAACTCAGTTGTTTAGTTTTGTTTCCTAAACTCTGTTGTTCACTTTTCCTTCAGTTTCCTTCACAAACTCAGTTGTTTAGTTTTGTTCCCTAAACTCTGTTTTTTACTTTTCCTTCAGTTTCCTTCATAAACTCAGTTGTTTAGTTTTTGTTTCCCAAACTCTGTTGTTCACTTTTCCTTCAGTTTCCTTCACAAACTCAGTTGTTTAGTTTTGTTTCCTAAACTCTGTTTTTCACTTTTCCTTCAGTTTCCTTCACAAACTCAGTTGTTTAGTTTTGTTTCCCAAACTCTGTTGTTCACTTTTCCTTCAGTTTCCCTCTTAAACTCAGTTGCTCACTTTTCTTTCAGTTTCTTTCCCAAACCCAGTCGTGCAATTTTCCTTTAGTTTTCCCACACATTCTCCTTTAAAAAGTACCTGGGCCTAAATAGTAGAAAAAGGTCACCAGCCATAAACAACGTTTAATGTGTATTGTTTGTGACTGGCTCCCTGGGAGTTTTGCCTTGCAGAAATTCAGCTGAGCACTCTTTTTGCTTTATGACAACTGTATTAAATTTGGCTCTGAAGTGGTGTATGACTCACACACAAGGGGCCCTGAGTTTTGGCCAGCCTGACCCTGGGATTTCCTTCCCAGATTTGCCTGGTACTTGGCAGTGCACCAAAACCCAACCAAGTGCCTCCGTGCATCAGAAACTTGTTTGCCTGCCCCATAAAGACAAGTTAAACCCTAACAAAAGCTGCTTTAGACTCTCGCTGTCCATTGTAATCCCTGCCCACGTCTTGTCAAGCCTCTCAGATGCTCCACTTTAAGTTAAACTTACATATTGAGGAAAAACAGTCAATGTCTGCTCAGAAGTATAAGGTCATTCGTGCAACTTGTATGGGTTTCATAAAATTGCTTTTGCATATTTTGGAGCTCCTGGTAAATGAGGTTTGTTGATCAAGAGTGGTCTTCAAAGCATTTGTTTGGCAAAAAAAACCATTCATTTTCTAAGTAAAACATTCATTTGTTGATTTTGATGAATTTGTTCCAAATTTATAGGCATTTTTCATTTAATGACCTTTTGATCATTACGAACATGAAATTGCCATGAATTACCTTATAGTTCTGAGCAGACGTCAAGTAAACCTTTTAGTTTAGTTCTGAGCAGACGTCAAGTAACCTAGGCCCAAATTCATGGCACATTTACCGCGGAATAAGCCATTTGCAAGTTAGATTTTTAACAATATCTGGGGCAATGACTCGCTTAGTCACAAGTTACTGCTTTAATTTGAAACGTAAAGAGACAGTTGCTAATGTCAAATTTGTGGCAAGCTTTTGCAAGAGCAAACTCTAATACCATGGTGCCATATACATTCGTTCGAAATTGTGTATGGGTGTTTGCCGTCTCTTACGTTAATACATAACTATGCAAAAGCTTGTCTGGAATCATGTGACATAGTTTGAGGTATTCAAATTTGAGTGGTCACTTGTAACTCAGTAAGTCATTGTACCATACATTATTCAAATCTAACGTATGCTTTGACAGTGTCCTGTAAAGTGCAGAAGCCTGTGGGTTGTAAGTGCGGAATTCTGTGGTAAACATCGCCATGAGATAAGGGCCTAGTCATCCCTTGTGTTGTTTCGAAACTGGTGACTGAGCACCCAAAATGGACCTCTTGAATGTCTTCCACTAAATTCTATGGTCAAAGAGCCTTCCACTTCATTGCACCTTCGTTATGGAACGACTTAACCTCTTCATATTCGCCAAGCTGACTCTCTTCAGATTTTCAAGGGACTTTTAAAGACTCATTTGTTTGAATCTTTCTTTTGTAACATTTGCTTTTAGTATATTTTTTCATTGTTTTATGTTTTGTGTTGCGCATAGAGGCTTCTGCATTATGTGCCATATAAATGTCTCGTATTATTATTATTATTATCAATATAAAACGATTTTTGAAGACACACAATGGACTAATCTCATGCAGTCATTAGGCAGAAACTATGCTCAACAATTTTGTTTGCTAAGCAGAAAATAGCAGGGGACCAGTCACGAGTAATGTACATTACATGGTACTTTTGCTGGTTACACACTTTTGATAAAAAAGCCATTTCGGTGCTTAGCAAATTTGTTGAAATTGCTCTCTGTCTAGCACCATTTTCATTGTGCGTTAAGCGCTGTATATTCAGTACTTTCCTGAGTTGCCGTCAAAACAATCCACAGGCATATTACTCTGGTTGGACTCGAACCCACAGCAATTGCCATTCTAGAGCAGATGTCTTTCTACTAGACCACCCAGCGTGCCCGGTAGCTAGAAGAAACACAATTAATATTCCTTATCCCCAAAGCAAATTTATCATCTAATTAGTAATTAATCATTGTCATTGTGTATTTTTTTAGCACATATCAATTTTTTGTCACAGCCACGATGGAGCTCATTAAGATTTTAAAATTATTCCTCAACAAATTGTTACTCCACTGAGGTCTCTGACGAGTTGTTCAGATGCAGACATAATTGTATAGCTTTTACCCCCTCCCGCTTCTGTAATGTAGCCTGGGAAATGAGGCTCTTCATAGGTGATGAACACCATGGGTAATGATTCCAAAGTATTTGAGAGGATTTTCTTTTTTGCCTGGTTGGCTTGTCAATTGTCATACGTGAATTGTTAAAGTGGATCATTCAACTGTAATCCGTGCGATCCATTTCCACAATTTAATTTTGTATTTGTTTCCCCTTAAAAACAGTACAATTTCGAATGATGTTAAATTTCACGATGTTTAGTATTAGTTGTGAATCTTTTGAGTTGGATGAAAGATGGTGGGGCCTAGAGTTGTGCATTTACGTTTATTTTCCTAAAAGGTTTCACGGAACTTGTGACTTCCGTTTAATGGGTTGAACCATTTCTATCGATTCCAATCAGAACTATGAGCCCATCTGTAAAAGGAGCAGATGTCGACACATTTTCAAGGATTAAAAATAAAACACTGCAACCCAGCCTTTACAGTCACAAAACCGCAAACCGCGGCTACAAAGCAAGTTGTAGGGGATTGAATATAATGTATTAGTTTTGAGGGGGATTACGATGAGAAACATTCCCCCAACAAAAGGGATGTCAATCGTTCTCGGTTCTCCATGGATAGTGTCTTGGGCAAAAATATTTAAAGAAAAACCGGTCTCATTTGGGTTTTTTTTTCCTGTCAGCTTCAGTTAACCATTAAGGAAATTTAGGAAAAGGTTTTCTACGTTTGCTTAGGGTTAAACCACCCAACCCTAGTGCCTTCGCATTCAAGCACATTTGAAAACCAATGAGTGTCATCCTCTCCAGAAGAAGGAATTGGGTCGAGCAGAACGTACTTTAAGATTTTTGCAGCGTCTTCTAGATGTATGAGTCATACATCTTGATGTCATCAAGCGACAGTGAACTGAAGGGCTGTGATTGCAGCCTGTAATAATGAGTGATGCTATGCACACAAGGTGCACTCTGAATACGAGGCCAGTGTCCCTGAGACTTGTGTTCTAGGGACAGACTTTTTTTTTTCCTCCTCTGTTTGTGGGGTTGGCGTAGGGGTATCTTTTCTCTCCTTCCACCTCTAGGACCCTGGTTCAAATCTGTGTATATATGTGGACGGGGTTTTCAGTCCCTACCTGATTGCGTGGGTTTTCCCTGGTATAATTGTCTAGGGTTTTTCATCTCACATCGAAAACTGAAGCTTCTTTTCTTGTCTTTCCTGGCCCTTGCTTATTATAATGATTAAGATTGCTTTTCTGAGAATCCTTGGCTTCGCAACCAGAATAAATAACTAAAATCAAAATCAAATCAAATCACTAGATAAATATATTGCAGGGGCGGCCTTGCATTCAAAATGCTTTTTGTTGAGTTTATAATCATGACACCGACCCAGAGATTCATTTTATGAATCTACACTATGGAATGTACACGTCAGCCGTCTGTCTGACAGCAAAAAAATTGAGGGCGCTCCAAATTTTTTCAGGCATTAAAATCTATCTGCCGTAGGCCAGTCTTAAAAATTTGGTGTGTACACATCATAATATTTAATAAGACATAAGAAACTTTACTAATAAGCTTAGAACGAAATGTTTCAAATAAGGTACGAAATGGAGCCCTATTTATGGTTTTCCTCAATACAGAGATTATCTGGCCAGATTTAGATGTTCAGCTCAAAAACTACTCGTAGAAACTGGAAGCTACATCAGTTTAGAATGTACTCAGCGTATTGGTCCTCACTTTGTATGTTCCTGTCCGATGTATAACTCTTTGAGAAACCATGTATGATACTGTTTGTAAAAGTAATGCAGAATGTAGTACGTTATCGGAAAGAGACCTCTTTTTTTTAATGACCTCCAAGTATATTTGTATGTCCGCTAAGTTAAAGGAAATCAATGTTTCAAATAATTAGTTTAACATTGATGCTTTTTCCTAACTCCTCCGTCATGATGGAAACCGCAGTTTGTATTATTTTTATATACTGTTGTAAACCTTCTCCATCAGGGTGATGGGGATATGCTCCTTTTGGAATAAAACAAGAAAACAAACAAACATTAATCTCCCAAAAGAAGAAAGTACATTACATTGTCCGACGTGAAGCAGTTAATACCCTTCACTGTTTCCACGAAGTCCCTGTTTTTCGGCATTGGGCTTCACAAACTGTGGCTTCTGTCTAGTGGTTATTTCAAGCTCGGAATATTTGTTGTTTCATTTCAGAAGAAGTCGTGGGACTGGGAGGATGAGAAACTAATGATTATGCAGCATCCTGTTTACAGGTAAGAACATCTGACGTCAAGAACCCATAAATTACTGCAAATTAAAGAGGGGCTCCAAGGCTAATTTGAGTTTTGTGATGCACTCATTTTCAAATAGATATAGAGTCCCCATGAAAGTGGTGGAGAAGTTACAGTTCTCTAACCTCTTGTTAAAATGGTGTATAGATATTATTTCAGAGCGAAATTTGAAATATAATGTCATCGGACATCAAAAACAACTGGGTCTTTAAATTCCAAAGAGGAATTTCTGCGCCAGTCACAAGGTCAAATTCAATGCTGTTTTGATTGAATTTCTCTGTATAAAAGTGTATATTTGAAAGGTGACAGCATTGAACGTTTTTGAATTTTGTCTAAAATTGCACGTGAAGGGTATCATAGCGGCATATTACTCCATTGCGAAGTTTTCCCGAAAATGAGTTTTAAACTGAATTTGACCTTGGGGTACCTCTATAATCATATTCCTTCACCAAAGACTCATATTTTATCTGTAAATGAAGCAATTTTTCCCCTCGCTCTTCTTATTACAAAAGCACCCCTGTTCCTTTCCCCCTGGTTGTATCTGACAGATGTTGGTTCTACCAAAACCTAATAATTCTAAATCCATTATGGGGATTTGGAGTATGTTTTCATAATTTGTATGCGGATTTTGGTTTCCCCCACCAGCCCAGCTGCCTTGACAATTCAGTCGTAGTTGAGAGTGTGTCGGATTTGGATGCAATTATGGCTGTCTCCCACACAGTACACACAAGAGATTTGTCTATATAAAACCAACCCCACTACTTCTACTCAGGTTAATGAACAAGGATTAAGAATTTGAGCGTTTTAATTTCGCTTTGACAAAAACTTGTCCTTGCCGTTATGTCCCGTGTTTATAGACACATAGGAAGTTTTAGAAGGCTCACCCTCTCCAGAGTTTACCCTTAATGTTACCAGTGACTAGCCAGCAGGACCAGTTAGCATGTTACTTCAGTGGTCCACCAGCTTTCACTCATCCATGTTTTAGGGTTTCCATTCAACATTGTCATTCGCATGGGACGATGTCATTTTGAGTAATACACCTTTATGCATTGACATCAGCAAGCCATCATCGTTTGAGGTGAAACTATGTCGAATCAATGGAAAACGCGGTGCACAGGATGGTCCAATGAGCTACCTTCTTTTGAACTCAAGCTGAGGGCGCCCTACTCAAATGACATACGTAGCTATGGGAAGCAATCAAGTACCAGCCAGACCTGTGGGACAGAACTCTGACTGGTCCTTGCCTTGGGTTTCATAACTGGCATTTGGTCAGCGGACCACTGTTAAGGGCTAACACTGCCTCTGTGCATGCAATGTTGTACATGTATGTATTAAGGTTAAGAATTTGAATATTTTTAATTCTCATTTAATAGACAAACTTTCTTTACCGTATTTTTCCTGCAGCAGGGGAGCAGCAATGGCATTTTCTTTGGGAGGGTGAATGGAAGCAATTTAATAATAGTACAAAATTTGTAAAGCGCCATCTATCTATGAACAAACATATTCCGAGGCGCTGGAAAAAAATTAAATTAAAAAAAAGCATAAATTACAAGATACCTAGATTATCAAAGTATACAGGGGTGTAATTAAGAGCACATTAAAGAGAGATTTGCACACTAACAAAAAACAAGTGGATAAACATAATATATAGAGTCAGTTATAAGCAATGCCGAACAAATGTGCTTTAAGCGGCTTTTGAAAATGTCCAGAGACATGTTCTGTAGCTTGGGCGGTAAAGAGTTCCAGAGTTTAGGAGCTGATACTGAAAAGGCCTGTTCGTCATAGGATGTGGTTGTTTTAGGGACAGTTGGAGAAGAAGTTTGTTTGTAGATTGATGATTGGGACTTGAGAGAAGTTCCTTGAGATACGGCGGAGGGCAAGGAAAGATACCGGTACACCAACGTGACAGCCCTAAACAGTTCACCAACTTGCGGACTACCTCCTTCACCCTCCACTATTTTAAACAAGACTAGGAGGTCACTGAGATCATTCCCAGATTTCTGATACCTTGTGCCAAAGTAACTGCGTTATTTTAAAAAGCTTGGCAATAAATCCAGGCAAAGCGTTTTCCCCTTTGTCATCTCCTTTTCTTTCTTGTGGGGGTGGGCGAGGGTCTTATCTTTTGGCTTTGATACAAGTTAAGATCTATTTTGGGACCATCCAAAGTTTTCACAAATGTTCAGGTCGTACAGAGAGTATTACTTTCGAAGATCCCCTCCTCGCCCCTCAAAGATGTACTTAACATTTTAGTTTCAAAATTGATGCACACATTGAAATAGCAACAGTTTAATAATAATAATAACAATACTGGGTTCTTATATAGCGCTTTATCACACCCCTAGGGGCGAATCAAAGCGCTCAGTATTTTTTTCCTGCAAAGTATGTGGAGCTACGTTTTGAAGTATGAGACCTTTTCCTTTATAGCACCATGTAATGATTTACAAGGTGCTGTGGCGCAATATGCTGCCGATCAAGCCAGTTTACACACCTTTTAAAGTCGTACGTGGTCTCCAACCCTCGACCCCCGGTAATCAAAGTTTTGTTTTACCTTCAAGTATATTCATTTTATAATATTTTTGATTTGGACAAAAGTTAAGATCCATCTACATAATATAACTAATTGTGTAATTTTCTGTTCACTTGTAAAAGTTAGTCCTAGTAACTAAGTAATCAATTTACGGGGAGGTTGGGCTTGGTTCTTCCCATCCCAAGATAACGATCGCACTCTAAAGAACGCTAATTAACGCCCTTTAAATAGATCGTGTATCGAGCCAATTTTCTGTCAGCCTCCTTATGGCTGGGGCTGCATGTTGAAATGAGTCACAGCTTAAAGAGAAAAAATGTTTGACTTATATTTAGACACACATCATATTTAATGTGCGTTCCGTCTCATAATTTTACCTTTTCTGGGACCAGCCAGTTGGGAAGCGGTGTGTGACGGCGTGATCCAATCAGTGGCTGCTCAGATCATCACGTGAGCATGCGTTGATGCATAGGATACCCATAGCAACAGCAACCTGTGCACCTCAATGGGGTTGCCGGTGCTGCATACTCCTAAGGAGTTGAGATGGTTTTAGGAATGCTTAGGGCCCGATGATCAGGGGTAACAAAAGTGTAAGCCACTTTAAGGGGCCCACTTGGTTGAAAAAGTTTGTAATAAACACACTATTATTAGTATTAATATTTCATTTGATTTAACCTCACTCTGGGCCCAACTTCATAGAGGTGCTTAAGCAGAAAGTATTGTTAATTTTGGTTTTACCGTACACCGATGTGTGTAAGCACTGTATACTCAGTACTTTCCCGAGTTCTGTGAAAAAAATCACAGGCATATTACTCGGGTGGGATTCGAACCCACGACCTTTGCAATTCTAGAGCAGTGTCTTACCAACTAGACCACCGAGATTGCCCGGTAGCTAGAGGCAGTTCGAATCCTATATTTTAGCAGCGGGTACCGCAACAATTTAATAGATTTATCCCCGATGCAAGATTTACATCTATCAGAAAGTATTGCTTAACAATTTCCTTTCTAAGCAAAATTGAGCAGGATACCGGTCACAAATAGTACATGTAAAATGCTATTTTGGCTGGTTACCTTATTCTGGTCAGCATACTTTTTGTGCTTAAGCAGCTGTATGAAATTGTTCCCCTGTCATAGCATGGTTTTATATCTTATATGATGCTGTCGATCCAAATATCCATTTCACTTCAAAGGTTTCAACAGCCCCCGCCCCCCACAAGAAAACAAGGTCTTTGTTATATCTTCCTCTGAAGATATAAACCTGATTTCCTCATCCAGACATTCAAAATTCCCAAGTCCATCTTCAAGCATCCGACCCTGTCCTCCAGAATCTAATCATCCGATGTATCAAATTAAATTTTGAGAGAGGGTCTACTGACCTACTTTTTTTCAAAATCACTTCACGTCATAAACCATGATCGGGGGAGAAGGGGAAAAAAAATTGTCTAAATTCGTACTTGGATCCTCGGTTAAGTGGACAGCATCAATATTAAGCTAGGTCCTTAAATCAGATTTCCTCTCCGAGGGAGAAAAAATCAATACATTTTCACAGACTGGTCGCGGAGGAATTTGCCGGGATTGGCACGGTTGACCTTTGACCTCTGATGTTCTTCTCCTTCCCCCACCGCAGGGTTTTCTACGTCTCACACGACTCCCAAGACTTGAAGATCTTCAGCTACATTGCACGCGATGGACAAACCAATATATTCAAGTGCAATGTCTTCAAATCACATAAGAAGGTAAGTGGAAGACTGGGGCTGGGTTATAAATAAAAGTTGTTTGTTGTTTTAGCTTCACAAGCAAAAGTAAGGTAAGGAGTTTGTGGGGGGTGGGGTTTGATTGGGGTTTTGTTTTTTTTGCATCTCACAAATATAGCATTCAGTTTGGTGCTTTTTTTGTTTTGTTTAAGAGTAAAACAAGTTTTTTTATACGAAGCAATATTCAGATTGAATATATTGTAAAAGTAAAAGTAAATCCAAACGCCATATTCCAATTTCTGAAAACGGGGGAAAACATTTCAAAAGAGGAAGCTTTTTACTACGAGTCTGGTTGCCGTTTTGTTTCACGTGTCAAAAAGTTTATCTAAGTTTTGGATTATCCCCCCACCCCACCCAAGGTACAATGTTAATGATACATGGATATTTAATACAAAATGGGTAAATCTCTTCACCCAAAGTGCTTTTGGAAATATCACTAGGAGTACATGCAACTACTTCCTTGTGTAACAAGATCAAGAAATGTTGAAGAGCTTGCGAGGTCTTTAACTAGTAGATTGCCGGAGGTGGAGCGGACAACCCTGTCATGGTCTTTTTCTTGTGCTGCAGACTTGCTGACCAGAAGCTTCAACTCCTGTTTCTGACTTTTCATTGTTGGCAGATAAAAAAGCCAGAAATATGAATCGAATGTGAATAGAAAATAACTTAGTAGTTCACCCTGGAATCACGCGGAGGCCATGGCGTCTGTTGCCCTGGTCTTGGCCTTGGTGACCCTTCAAAAGTTTCCCCAAAGACTTGATAGTTTTCCATTGGAGGTGCCCTTCGCAAAATAAAAAATGGCTTTGCCCTCTCAAAGATGAAACTCCAACCTTGATAGTTCAGATTAAGTCCAGGAGATCAGGTTGGCTCAGTGGTTTCTTTCCCTGCTGTTCAACTCTGTGGACCCTGATTCGAATCCCACCTCAGACCAGAATCTTGCATGTGGATTGGGTTTTCAGTCCATACCTGCCGTCGATTTCACCAAACTCTTCCTAACTTAGGATTAATCTTAGGACTTAGGACGAGTCCCAGCCTTGCACTGTAACATGTAAACCTTAAGATTAATCCTAAGTTAGGACTAGTTACTCGTCCTAACTCAAGATAAGATTGATCCTAGGGTTTTGTGAAATCGGCTGCTGGATGCATGGGTTTTCCCCGTTGGGGTTTTTCCTCCCACATCTAAAACTGAACATTTCTTCTGGTTTCCTATTTGGCGCTAATTGTGCTGTTGGATGTGGAATAAGCTAAATAGATATATCAAAAAAATTATTCAAAAGGATCACCAAGTTTTTCCTTTCATATGGCCACACTGTGAAAAGAAAAAGTTAGTTCAATATTTTACTGGCCTGGTTAAATGAGCTGGTCACCGACACACAGAAAGAAAAAACCCCTGGGATAAGAATTACTGTTTGCGGGAAGGAAGTCACATCTGAGAGAGACCGTCTGGGGAATAACCTGACAATAATCTGTAGGAATTAGAAGAGAATAAGCACGTGCTGGCTTTATTAGATTAGTCGTGAAGCTGATCTCCTCCGCGACGCAACTGTAACACGTGCTGCAATCCCCGCAGCTAAGAAGCTCATGAGTCTGGCAATGTCCTAAAGAAGTTTAGGGTGTACAGTATGTACACCTTGTGGATGACATCATCACCCAACCGCTGGGCCATGTGTTGGGATGGGGTGGGGGCAAAATCGGAAATCTTACCTTTGCTACGTTTTGTACCTGAAGCTCCGAAGTCTATGTTTTCCTGGGTCAAAGTTCAAAAAGATTTTTTGCTGGTGTCTGGTGAGCAGATTATTGTGCAGAAAATCATCATCTTCCACCACTGGGATGAGGGATTCGGGGAAAGATGGGGGCAAAATCAGAAATCTTATTCTTGCTACGTTTCGTACCTGAAGCTTCGAAGTCTATGTTTTCCTGTGTTCAAAAAGCTTGTTGCCGGTGATCAAATTATTGTGCAGAAAATTGTGTCTTAAGAATAAATGTATTTCATCCAATATGTAAATAATTTTTTACCATCAATTCAAACATAAAAACAGACGATGCATCTTTAAGCAGAAAATCTTGATAGACAACTGTACAATTTTTGGCTCCTAAAAAAATTAATGCAGCAGGCACCAACACCTTGCTCTCCGGCCCCTTGCATACTCTGAATTTATCCTGCAGCCATAATTTGTACATGAACGGAAAGCCCTTGAGTAGGGCTTTCCAACAGTGTTAATACCTGTTCTGATCCATTAGGTATTGGGTTCTTCACTTATGTCTTTTTTTATTTACTCTGACAGCTTTGTGTCACAATAAAGTAGACATGACATGAAATTTCAGTCATTGGTAAACCCTTTTTTCTTGTCAAGGAAATTGTTTTTGGCTGAACTGACTTTTCTGGTTGGGCCACTTTATGCAATTTTAAGCATGCAGTGTTCATGTAAAAGATCTATCACAATATTGGTGTTAGGGGTGAATTTTAATTTATATAAAATGTCAAGAAATTTTATGAGGTGTTTGAAAACACTAGAAGGGAAACACCATGGGAAATAGATCTTCTTACATGTACATGTAATTAATTTCTTTTATTTATTCAAAATGGAAGTGTTGAGATATTCCTAACTACACTCCTGTCTAAAATTTCACACCCCGGGAGAAAACCTGGCAAAACATCTAGGGTTTGTTTTTCAAATCTTCTCAGAGGTCTTACCAAACTTGGGAATTGGCGAGTTTGTGCACCGGGCAGATGCAAACAAATTAAAACCTTCGTTATTTCAAGAAGGAGACGAGGCTCCTGAGGTTGTGACCTCTTCGTGATCGGCACTCCCTTGGTCTTGACTTTATTTGTTTGACTTCTTCTTTTTTTTGCAGTGTGGAAATATTATAATAACACTAACCTAGTTCTTACGCAGCGCTTTATCACACCCAAACAGGCGTATCATTTTTCTCATGACAGGTATGCAGAGCTACGTTTGAACTATGAGACCCATTTATACAGCACCTTGTAAGGGTTTACAAGGTGATGCGGCACAATCTGTTGCCAAATATACCAGAAAGACCGGGGCAAACCTGTTCTCTTAACGATAAGTGTACCGAGTGCTTTTTCTGTGCATAACACAACCAACTGCTTTATGTCCCATCCCCGGACGGTGCATTTATTGTTAAAGTCAGGGTGTACTTTTGGTAATTACTCCACAAGTTAATGACCATAGAAACTTACTTGGTGAAGAACATTGGTGAAAAACATTGTTGGAAACGACCCCCTTTAAAGTAATATAGTTTTAGAGGTATAAAACAAGAAGTGCACATTTTCTATCATTATAATTGCAGAGAAGTTTTGAAGTTTAGCCATAGTACATGTAGGTCTCATACTATGATTATGTTTTAAACCCTACACCAATCAATCCTACACTGAGTCCAGGGGGGGGCCTTACGTGGGATTCGAACCCTCAACCTTTCACATTTTAAAGCAGATGCCATAGCAGCTACAATCCAGGCCAAAATGCTGGAATCTGCTTTCTGTTATATCCATTTCGGTGTTTGTCGACACTTCATCTCGTTTTTAGTTTTCCGTTTTTTAGTTTTTTAGGGTTGTTTTTTTCTTCTTCACTCTCCGATTGGTATTCATGGACTTTATTTACATTCTATGCAAAGAATAATTGTCTTTGGAGGTTTTGGAAGAAGCTCTATGAAAAATTTCCCCCAAGAATTCTAAAATGCATTAGTTCTCTGAAAGGAAGTCTTGGATCTTGGATTGGCCCTGATTGTCCAGGAGAAATGGGGGTGGGGTAATAAAGGCAGCGCTTGCTTCTCTCTCTTTTTTTGTGTGTAGTCTTTCTTTATCTGTACTCCAGTTATCCGCAGGAACCTTAGGTGGGATTCGAACCCACAACCTTTCACATTCTAAAGCAGATGCCATAGCAGCTACAATCCAGGCCAAAATGCTGGACGAGAAACATTCCTTTCCCCGCTCCCCACTCCATGTTGTTATCTGTTTACATTTATTTGTTTCGGATTCTTTTCCCATTTTAAGATTGGATTGAAAATAGCAGGCTTTCGAGTCACAGTGGTTTGGTTAACTTTAATTAATCCTGGCCATTTTAGAATGAGTCTGTCTTGTCATCTCATTCCAATAGTTGTTCTTGCCCTTCTGTTACTGTTCCATTACATCATTAGTAATGGAGCAGTGGCAAATATTTGGTTAGTGTTGAATTTTTGGCCGAATAAATAATAATGAGTATAATAGTCATCATAATAGTAACTACCCCAGCTGGACACAGACCATGCAATGAGAGCCAACATTGGTGGGGGCTGGGGGGGGGGGGGGCAACGAGCTGTAAATCATACAGTTTGCCCGTTGACGAGAGGCAAGTCCAAACTTCAAAAGGAGAAGTGGGCACCCCAATTTCTTAAATGTCAAGATATCCAGATGTTACTATGTCTAGATATCAAATCATTCACAAATACTAAAATGTGGTTTTGCGCACATGCATCTTTAATGTGCGAGGTGCTTGAAACGCCTGTCACATTTCCAGCTTTAACAGCTGCGAATACATGTCTTGAAGTGTGTTTCAATTTTGCCTAAAAGCTTTGGTCCATCTCCCTCAAGACCGCGCCCCATTTGTTCATATTACGCAGCCAGCGAGATGCCATGGGGATTAGGTAACCATGGTAACTAAGTTGCCGAGTCTTCTTACAGGCTCTATTGCCCTCCTCATGCTGTTTCTGGAATGACTCGAGGGTAAAACGCTCCCTAAGGTAGTAAAGAATCCGCTTTCTGTTATATCCATTTCGGTGTTTGTCGACACTTCATCTCGTTTTTAGTTTTTCCGTTTTTTTGTTTTTTTTCTCCACTCTCCGATTGGTATTCATGGACTTTATTTACATTCTATGCGATGAATAATTGTCTTTGGAGGTTTTTGGAAGAAGCTCTATAAAAAATTTCCCCCAAGAATTCTAAAATGCATTAGTTCTCTGGAAGGAAATCTTGGATCTTGGATTGGCCCTGATTGTCTCCAGGAGAAATGGGGGTGGGGGTAATAACGGCAGCGCTTGCTTCTCTCTCTTTTTTTCTTTTTTTGCAGTCTTTCTTTATCTGTACTCCAGTTATTGTAATTTTATCATGGTCTGTCTACATGATTCTGCAGTAAGTGTTTTTTTTATAGAAGCATTTGTTATTTATTGTTTTGGGGTTTTTTTTGCTCAATGTTCTGCTCTACAGTGTCCAACTGATTTTTTTGCTCATGTGAGCCAAGAAACAAACAGCCCCATTAGAAGAGAAACTGCTGATAAATGTCAAAATTAAGTGATGTAGTCTAAACCATTATGGATTCAGACAACAAAAGTATGAAGGATGTACAAATGAAAAAATGACACTTCGGAAAAACGCAAATGAAGCCTAGTCAAACCTTTTCGAACATTTTGAGTGCATTCCGATCCTACTATTTTCTTTGAATGTCCTTAAAAAAACTCTCTCTATATAATGCTATGTAGAATACCCACAAAATGTTTTCGGTGGTCACACTTGGTCTCATCTTATGATTTGCTTGCACACAGCTTTCACTATAATTTTGACCCAACGTTTAAAATTCTTATATGTCTGATTTTACCCACAGAGTCAGGCAATGCGTATTGTACGCAGCATCGGTCAAGCCTTTGAGGTGTGTCACAAGCTGAGTATCCAGCACGCGTCCACAACGGGTGACGGACAGGCTGACGGAGAGAGTGACAAACAGGGCGAGGAGCAAACCAGCCCCAGTCATGGTAAGTGAAACCCTAATACTAAGGGAGCATCTCAAAAGACGGGTACGCTCTAAGCGCAAAAGAACGTTCCCATGAGCACACACCCGCAATCCATAGGACCCCCAGAACGTTCCGCTGGACCACATCATTGTGCGGAAATACGGGAGTAATCCTACGCGAGTGAATACATTTATTTATTTTTTTTATGCAAGTCGCCAGACACACAAGGCCTGAAGGCCACTTCAAGGTGTGGGCTACAATCAACTATTTTTTCCAGGGGCCGTTGCCACCTACTCCTGGGGCTGAAACAGGGTTACCCCCTTTACAGTCCATACGGATGTAGGCTTGGGTATCATCCATCAGAAGCCTGGCTGGTAGAGCAGAAAGCACTACCTCCCCAACTTTACGAAGCAATCATGGTTAAGTGTCTTGCTTAAGGACACAAGTGTCACGACCGGGACTCGATTCCACACTCTGCTGATCAAACACCAGAGCTTGAATCCAGTGCTCTTAACCGCTAGGCCATGACACGCCACAATACATGTACGTGCATTAGTATTTTGAACGTTCCAATGGGACGTTCCAATGGTCCATGAGCTCACGCTGGAATACGATTCAATTAGAACGCTCCTACTGTTAGGACTTTTGAGACGCTCCCTAAACCCAACAGGTTCTACTGACGAGGCACCGGTCTCAGCAATGTGAATTACGTGATTTTGTGGCTGGTTGTCAATTCCTGTGAAATCAAGCTATGCCATTGCTAAGTAAGTTGTTCTGCTTACAAGCTTTCTAACCTTGAGTCTGTTTGTGATGCTCCATGCCTAAATCAGTCACTTCCTGAGAATCAGGCAGTTCTTGAAAAGAGTGAAATGGCACTAAATGATTGTACAACTGAAACATCAGCCTTGATATCATTGTGATGTGATGTCATAAACTCTCTATATGTTGAGAAATGTTTACCTTTTAGACCCTAATCAGGTGTCATTTGAAAGCTCTTATTCTCATTTATTAGATGAGTGAATAAACCAAAGTTTTGAAAATGCCTGGTTTTGGCGCGGAACTCGTGTTTTCAAAGGTTTTTGTCAAATATGGTACTTTCCCGTAACCTTTAACCATCTCAACCCTTTCAAAATTTAACTGAATGGTGATGGACTGAGGACTGCACTTAGTAAACTGATTATGCTTCCCATGGGATCAGGCACACCACCATAATCAGAGCCCAATAGTTTGGGTGATGAGTTACTGTATGGTGTTTGACTGAGGACTGCACTAGTAAAACTGATTATATGCTGTACATGGGATCAGGCATACCACCATAATCAGAGTCCAATAGTTTGGGTGATGAATTACTGTATGGTGTTTGACTGAGGACTGCACTAGTAAACTGATTATATGCTGTACATGGGATCAGGCATACCACCATAATCAGAGTCTAACAGTTTGGGGTTGAGTTACTGTATGGTGTTGGACTAGAGTAAGGAAGGGATTTAGGGTTAATACCCAAAACACTGCTACATTTTTTTGCTACAGATCGAGCTGTCGATGGCGGCAACGAGGCCTCATCTCGACCCGTCTCCAGAGACATCACTAAGGAGAACACCAAGGTGGAGGAGATGGAGAAGAAGATGCCGGAACGCTCGGTCAGTGCTCAACCGATTGAGGTCAATAAACATTCCTTCTTTGCTCATCAAAGAGTAAGTACATGAGCTTAGAGTCCTTGTTATAGTATCTGGTAAAGAGGTGGGCTTATCAATACAACCTCTTTCTCAACATATGTGGCATGGTCAAAGACATTCCCCCAGCTCGTCGTTCTGTCACCATAACCAGCCTCTGTCTGTGTATACATATATTCCCATGGTAAATTCTCCACCAGTCAATACAGCTTGGCTCTCCTATCAGGGAGTTTGAATGTGAAACCAAGCTTTATACCTGTTCTCACCCATACACTCTGGCTACGCCGAGATGTAGAACAAAGAGACATTCCAGTAGCTTATTTCCACGTATTGCATCTCTGTGAAACTCCTTGCGGTACTGATTAGGTATGAATTTTATTTTAGCCTATATTACCCTTCCTCTTGTGTTTCCATTCTCATTTGCTCCAGTTCTCAGCCTTTGTCCCGCCAGTCAGCATGGGCTATGACGATGCAGGGATGACCCACATGGCGTCGTTGTCACTGTACCACCAACGGCAACTCCTGCAGCAGCAACTGCAGCAGCAGGAATCCCAGACACAGGTCGCCCTGGCCCAGGTACAACTCCTCAAAGATCAACTGTCGGCAGAGACGTCAGCCAGAATGGAATCACAGGTCAGTGGGATTTGGAACTGTTATTCTGAGTCCAATGTGAGATTCTGTAACAGATGCTGTTATTGGGTGACCCTGAGCATTGGCCATTCTGTGAGCTGTGTGGGCAGGATGACATTATACAAATATAACATGGTTTGAGGGTGGACAGTCGAAACAAGCTACTTGAGGCTCTAACTAGTTCCTGAGGTGAAGCCAAGGGAACTAGTTTGTCAACTTCCAATAAATAGTGAGGGGAGCTAATATCAACTGTCCACTGTCCACTATCGCCTAAAAGAAACCATGTTATATTTGTTTTACAGTACCTCATACATACTCAGTTGCATCTTTAGTGTCCACAATATTCTCTAGTTTAGCATCATTAAGCTTGGAAATACGCGGTTTGACATTTACATGTGCCGCCAGGCATCTTTCCAATTAGGGCAATTTTTTTGTGCAAGCGTACTACACCCATGTGACAGTTCCCATTGCGACAGTCAGGCTTGCATTTTACAAAGCAATCAATGAACTGTATTTATGTTTACCCTGTGTGTGAATACACGCGCCACGTTTTGTAAACAGCAAAACTAGCTGATGGCGAATGGACCAGTGAGAAATCGGCTCTAGATCATGAATATGTATGAGGTGTAGTAAAAGAGAAATATAACCCAGGGGTCGCTGAGCCTGACTGCCCTGTGTCCCCTATGCCATACATGCATTAAAAACATGGCGGAATAAGATGGCCGCGCTTGGCGTTAAAATTATCTCATAGCTGATTCACGCGGATATTGACTCACTCTGTGTTCTCTGGGTTCGTTTTGTATCACTCTTTCAGAATGTTATTAAATTAGGCATAGATCCCTTGCATTTTGCATCACAAACTCAAACAGCATCCTCGCTGAGGTCTTAGGAAAACCACTCATTGACTGAGAGTTGTACGTGGCATGTACACACGTTTGCAATTTCCACCATTTGTATTTAGCAATGGCAGCCAAATGCGAGGGGTCTAGACGTGGAAGTGCTGTGCATTATCCTTATCAAAGTGTACAATCATTTCTGTCGCATACAGGCACGTATCCACCAGCTCATGGTCCACAATCGTGAGCTTCTGATGCATCAGCAGGAGTTGGTTCTTCACATCCAGGAGCTTGAGATGAAATTCAGTGGTACCATGCATAGCCCTGGTAACCCATTCACCAACAACATCTCAGCGATGTCACATCCCACTGAGGCAGTCACACCCAGGTCTGGCGGGGTCCTACTGCCAGAGTTTGCCTCACTCGCTGACAGTCTTCCGTTCGATCTGGTAGACCAACAAGTTGAGGAGCCCGAAACGGAGGACCTCTTTGATAACTATGAGGCTATCAAGAAGCATCGGGAGGAGACAAAGAGATTGAATTTAGCAGAGAGGCAGGCTAGAGATCGAAGTAGCAGCAGCACCACAGATAGTAACAATGACCTCTTCAGTCATGGTCCGACTCTTCCAGATGGTCACAACATTGATGACTACGATGATAGTTACATGAATGAGAGCCAGGAAGAGCTTGTCACAACGAGCTTGAAGAAGCTGAACATTCTCTCAGATCCTCAGGATGGGGATGTATTCGGGACTGAAGACAACATGTTTGAGACGCCGACAATTGAGCGGCCGAAGAAGTACAGCAAGGAGCGTGCCTCCACGCCAAACGGAGGAATCCGTGTTATCGTACCGGTGGCTCTGCAGGACTCGACAGGGAACAAACTGGAACTCAATGTCTCCCCGATACCTGAGGCTTCTTCCAGTAGCTCTACCGCCCAGCAGCAGCAGCGGCGGCAGAAAAACGGCATCAGTAGCTCAAAGCATGGGAACAAGCTCGACATCTCCACCAACAACAACAACAGCAGCTGGCTCACCGACTCATCTGGAACACTCACAGAGCAGTCACCAGTCAACATCAACTTAAACCACAACTCGCGCGGCCAAAGCGCCTCAGACTCCAGACTCACTGAGGGCACTCTCCAATATCCAAGACCTGTCTTACACTCAACATCCCTCAACATCCAAAGTCCCGGTGTACAATCCGACGGAAGCATGAGTCCCTTCGGGAACGAGTTATCGATACCGGAAACCAAACTCCACATCAGTTTCTCAGATGATGAGAACACAGAGAACTCGGAGGACTCCGGGGTTCCTCGACCTCCCCGAGCCTTAGAGTCAATGAACTTTGACGAATTGGAAGTATTGGAGACATAGAACAGATGAGTGACCAAGGAAGAGAAATCCACACTGGCCAAATTGTAAATATAATATGTAAAATGCTGAGGGAATGCTCAACATCACAGCTGTTTGTAAATATAATTCCAAGCATTTTGTGCATGCACATGGTAGATGTTTAACTAACAATGTGCACTGAGAAGCTGTTCCAACAAAAGCATTGGTGTTTTGTGAGGATTGTGAATTTGATTCTAATTAATAATGTATTCTCCTATGTAAGGAAACACTACATGAAATACTTACGGGAGACTTTTGGGGACACTAGGTGGCAGCAGACAAAATCCATTGCTCTCTTAAAAATGTGCGCATGCTCAGAACTACAAGAACAATCGAAAAGCGTAACAGAGAAAACAGAATAACCTGTTGCAAACTGCAAAAGGACCAACGCAAATAATAGTCAGTGGCCTGATGTTTCAACCCTAACAGAGTCTTCCTGGGAGAAAGGCGAGTGATCTCGGTTCCATTTGTGGTAGATGAAGCATGTGTCAAATTGACTAATGCATGGACCAATCATGGTTACATATGAATGTCCAAAAGTCGGTCTCGTTAAAAATCCCATTACGAAAGCAAACAACTTACCGCTGTTAGGATAGCTGCATTACTTATTTTGTGTGGGATGCACTCTGCCAGCTTGGTGATTTAGGAGCAGGTATGCTTGCTCCACTTCAAGGCAGTTTGGTGGTGGGGCTTAATGGATGATTCTATTAAATACCCTTATTGACAAATCAATTTACAAAAATATGTCATATTCTGCTAGTCAACTACATGCATTAGACAACCAGGTATAAATTCAAAGTGAGAGGTCTGTTTGTTGCTTCTAGATGTCACATTGTTGAATCATAAAAAGCATTGTGATTAACTTGTCAAATCTAGTTGGTAATTTGACGCATGTTATGTCGGGACATTAAACGGCCTGCCTGGGCTTGACATCTCATCCTGAAACAGTATTACTTTTGAAGGTGTGTTAGTCTTCTGTGTATCTGCTGGAGGCCCAAATTTTCCCAAACTTCTGGCTCCAAATCTTTCATACGCTTGTGTGTAATTTTACAATAAAATTCACTCATTTCATCGTTCAAAAGCATTTCTATGACAGAAACTTATAAATCTGAGAAGACCTGGAGTCTTTGAAGACCCTGTACATAAAGTTCAATTATTCAACTTTTCTTGCATAAATCATCAAAGAAAAACTAGCTCAGTGCAACTCCTGTGGCTTCTCTGGTTGTCCTTGGAGCCAGTTTGTGTGTAGTTGGCACGGCTTACAGTGGATTAACGTCTCACTTTTTCGAACTGGTTATACTTTGGGCCAAAAAATTGCCGAAATTCACTGTTATCCGATGGTATTTCAAACTGGACCATTTTGTTAAGCTATACAAACACAGCTTGTTACACACTAGATGAATTTCCGGGGAAAATTCATGAGAATACTTGGTTGACCTTTTCACACTTGGATTGCTAACCCTGGCAAACTTCCAGGAAATATCTACCTTTTCTTGGGAGTAAGGGTTAAGCAAGATAACACCGGGGTTATCATACTGGGTGTTCATTTTCCCCAGGACAGTTGCATCCAGTGTTAAACAAAACGGGTGATGATGGAAAATTGAAATTCCCCAGGAATTTCCTGGGTATGGGGTGTTATTTTGGGGGGGATTTGGATTGGTAGTGTGAACAGAAAAGAAAGGGTTGTGTGTTCAGTTTCATCGTATGATACGATAAGATTTGCCAAAGCAGCTATTTTTTGTTATCTCTATATTAAAACTACTATTTCAGAGATGATGATAATTGTAAAAAGTTCTTAAACATGTAAAAAGGATGATTTTAAGTGTAGTAAACACAATGTGAAACACCAGATCAGCATGTGTATGCAAAGTATTCAGAAATTTAAACTATGCTGCTAGCTTTGTTGCATGAAAAGTACAAAATAAGAGCAAATTCTTCGCCCATAACACCTTTTCAGTCTGTCAAACTTTGGCTCAAGTTTTTTTAGGGAAAGTTGACAACATTGTAAATATTTTTAAAGCAAAATCTGAAGATGTTTTGTACATTTAGTTGAGGTTGGCTGTGTGAAGAAATGGCAGTGTGTTATCTGTGCACAAAAAACAGGGTATTTATCAGTTATTGGGGGAAACAGTCGTTTTTCATAACAGGTAAACATGCAAAAGATTGTGTGAAATATTTTTGATAAGTGTAGTTTTGTGGTGGTTTTTGGGGGTTGTAAACTTGCCATGAAATGAATGAAATGTATTGTGGCAGCTTGTTGTTTTTCTCTCTCTCTCTCTCTCTCTCTCTCTGTCTCTCTTTCTTTTGTACAGTGTGTAGATAATCCTTGAAAAGATATTCTCGTTAAAAATTTCTTCAGAAAATTCCACCGAATGTAAATTAAGTATTTGTCAGAGTAGGCTGAAGTTAAATTTGAAAACTTAGACAAACTTTCGAAAAGTTAAAAACTTTGAAAAAAGAACTAGCATGAAGCTCTTGAATCGCTTCAATAAACTGAAAGTTAATTGAATGAATTGGGGGGGGGGTATTTTTGAGAAACAAAATGGTTGACATAAAGCATGGATTGTGATTAGTGTGTAGTCATGTAGTTGAGCCCATTTTACTGAGGAGAAAAACAGAAAAGGGGTACTCCCAAATTCTCAACATTGTAAAGTGAACTCACAAGTGAAGATTTGAGTATTACAACCTCAGAGTTGTAGTTTGAGTATAACTTCTCAGGAGTCATTCCTGATGAGTACAACAAACTCAAACTTCTCACGAGTTCTCTACATCTTTGAGTTTGAAGTCCAAGTAATTGTTGGCAAGTTCACTGCTCATGAGTCATTTAGCGTGAGTATTACAATCTAGAGTTGAAGTCTTAGTGCAACAAGCGCAAGTTGTATGCAATATGACTTCTCGTGAGTTCTTCAGTAGTACAACTACAATGAGTAGTACAAGGAGTTGAAGTCTGAGTACAAAAAACTCAAATTGTTGGCGAGTACACTTCTCATGAGTTGTTTAGTAGTTAAGTATTAAAATCTAAAGCTGAAGTCTTAGTGCAACAAACTCAATTGTAGGCAAGATGACTTCTCATGAGTTCTCAGTTGTGAGTACTACAACTTTAGAGTTGAAGTCAATGTACAACAAATTTACATTGTTGAAGAGCACGCTTCTCATACAATCTTGAATACTAGCAAATTGTTGTAACTAAATGGCATTGTGTGTAAATAATTCTGCATTGAAATTAAGTCATTTTTAAAACTTAGGAAAATATTTAGATAGTGTCTTGCCTTTTTTTTCATTACAAGGCACTCAAAATCTTAAGTTTAGTTAAAGGCATAAAACAAAATTCAAAATTTAATGTATCATCTGTCTTGTTAAAAAAAAACATAATATCTGGGGTTCGCTTTATAAATGGAGCTGCTTATCACAGAATTTTGCACCTTTGGCGCTTGGTAAGACGTTCTTTTCTATGGGGCAGAAAGGATTTCATTTCTGAGTAAGCAATGCCAGGAAACAGGGCCATGTTATAATGCTTCAGTTTTATGATCTTACGCCCTGGTTTTTTTTTTTTTTTTGGGGGGGGGAGGTTTCAGACAAAAACGATTTGCCAAAAAACTGAAACCAGGCCCCAATTTCATAGAGCTGCTGAATCTTCTGCCACACAAAAGAGAGAAGGATACCAGTCACAGATGATACATTTGACATGGTATTTTGGCTGGTAACCATATTCTGGTAAGAATAAATTTGTGCTTAGCTACGTTTTGTGCTTAAGCAGCTCTATACAATTAGGCCCTGGCTTTGCAATGCATAAGAAAATTACTTGCGATTTAAACAGGCTGATCATTGAAAATTTGTTGAAGTTACTAAAATTTAATTAAATATTTTCATATAGGGAGATAAAACAAGATGGCATTTATTGTTTTTGTTTTTGTGCATAAATTATTTGTTGAGACCACAGCTTTTCAAGGACCAGAGTCTCCGAAGCGTTTTTTTCTTCTTTTCGATTTATCAATTTAACGCTTTAGCTTGAGGAAGGCAAGTTGTTGTTTTCAGTGCATTTTTATTTCTCAGAAGGATAGGTGCAACAATGGAATGTGGGGAAAAATGTTAACAGTGTTTTGTGTCATTTTTATAAATCTAGGTGCCAACATAGAAATGATACAAAATTATAGATGAAGTTTTTATCTCATGAGGTGCTGTATTGTTTGTGGCCACTTGTGACATCATTGGCGGCTATGGCTATGGTTGTGGCTGGATCACTATGGCGACATGTGTTGAAGCATAGACTGCCCTTGGAAACAGCCATAGCAATACACACAGCCATAGCCACCAATGCGGTGAAAATAGTCTGATCCTTGTATTTGCATAATGAGAACTTGTACTGATTTTTGATAATGTCCACAGGGAACAAGACAAGATGAAAAAGCATAGTAGGCATAATGCTGATTTCTCAGGGTGTCTTTTACTTATACAAATTTAACACCAATTGAGCTTTCAGGTTTTTATTTTAAGTCAAATATTCAGCAGAAAAGACCATTGTTGTACCTTTCCTTCCCAACAATATTTTTTGTTAATTTCTCATCCAATTCAGAAATATGTATTTCGTTACCACCTAGCTATGTATGATAACGTATTTAGTAACAGAAGAGTTTACATTTTAAACAGTAATTGTAATATAATTGTTTTAACAAAGTATTGTTCCTGATGCAAAGTTTGTGAAATAATATTTAAATTAGAGCAAAGTGTATTTTTATGTGAGAACAAAAAGAAGAGTTTATATTTAGCATTTTAATTAGGACCTGCTGCATATTCATGTTTATATTAAGTTTAGGTCGTATGCATTATTCATGTTTGGAGATGTTTAATTCATGTTTGGAATATGTTAATGAGATGTTAATTCTTTTGTGATGCACGTTTTCGGGTAGATGCATGTTTGCATGATTAATCAGTAATTATTTGTATTCAGGATTTTTGAGTTAATTTACACTTTTTAAATTATCTGTATAGACCCGGACCCAATCTCATAGAGCTTTTTAAGCAGAAAATCTCCCTGCTAGTAAGAATTAACAAGGAACCAGTTACAAACAATACATGTGACATGGCTTTTCGACTGGTATCCTTGTTTTTATGCCGTTAAGTAAAATTTGTCCATGCTTAGCAAAGTTGTGTGCATGAGGTGCTGTATGAAATTGGCCGAGCTTTTTTGTTTCCTAGCTGTGGAGCGTTAGACGCTAACTGTCCAAATGCAAAATGTGGGATGGTCATGTACTATTTAAAGCATCAGTATGTAATTATTGGTGGCTTACTGTGGTTGGCTAGTATATATGTCATGGTCGATTGTGCATGTGGGACCCAATTTCGTTGCACTGCTTTTCTCACTGTGGTGTTTTGCACTAAAGTCCTTACAGGGCTGGAGCAAAATATCTACACTATCTGTGTTGTGTGTCGTGGCCAATCGGTCTACTGCATCGGGCTTGAATTCTGATGGTTGAATCATCAGAGTGTGGGTTTGAATCCCGGTCATAACACAATGTGTCCTTGAGCAAGGCATTTAACCATGGTTGCTTCTCTTAACCCAGGTGTATAAATGGGAACCTGAGAGGGCTGAGACAGTATAGTGTTGGATTAACCCATTTGCGCTAACTTGAAAAGCTTGGGGTTGTATGTTACCCAGGGAGTTGATAAAGTTGGAGGAATGGTCTGAAATTATGCCCGATGAGCAGTGTTAATAATGTTGTAAAGCGCCTTGATCTAGCTACTATGTGCGCTATTTAACAACCAATTATTAATATTATTATTAACTAGCCTGAAAATTCTATTAAATTCAATACCATTTGCACATGTAGGTCAGCCCTTTTACTCAATCAAATTTGCCAACTCTTTTCTGAGGGCCAAATAATTAGCCTGCACAATGCGCTTACGTTAACACAGAACTTTCTGTCAGTTTGTGGCTTTCCATGGTACATGATTGCAGAGCATCGAAGCTAGACATAGCAAATTGGAAAGATGTCCTTTTTGGCATAAAAACTAGGGAAGACATCCTAACGATGTAAGGTTTACATCTTTCTACGAATATTTTGTGCAAAAACATAGGGTAGCAGATGGGCATTTTAAGCTTGCCATGAAATAAGTAATTTGCCAGTTAGCTTTTAATTAAGTCTGGTACAATAACTTGCTGAGTCACAAGTGATTAGAATTCCTCACACTAGAGACAGTTGCAATGTCTCATGGTTTGGGGAAGGCTTTTTGAAGAGACGGAAAACACCCATATGCAATTCTGAATGAATGTGTGTGTGTGAGTTTGTTTTCACATTCAAACCGGGGACCTATAACAAAAGAGGACAATAGGGTCCCCGGTTGGGTAAAGGTCCCCAGTTGGAAATTGTGTACAAAACCAATGGGAGCTGTTGCCAAAAAGTTAAAGTCCAAACAAAAGAGGGACAATAGGAGGTCCCCGATTGGAGGTGTTTACACACTTGTGTGCCCTTACACATGCCAACTTACGGGGTACTTTTAACAATGGAACAATGGACCCCACAAGGCAATTTCAATAGGAACAATAGGGCCCCACAAGGGAATTCTTTAGAAAAGGGAACAATAGAACAACAATAGCAGTACCCCACAAACCGGATCCGTAAGGTTGTGTGTGTGTGTGTGTGTTTCTATACAAGCTTGGCTCAAACCATGTGACATAGCAACAGTCTTTAGTCTGGGGAGTCCAATATGAGTATTCACTTGTGACCAAACAAGTCATTGTACCAGACATGATTCAAAAGCTAACTTGAAAATTGCGTATTGGGTCCAAGGCCTATCTTTGAAGAGCTGTTAATAAAAATAAATGCGTAAGAAATTCCAAAAATAAGTCAACAGTTTTTACATCTGAAGGTAACTATACTTAACCAAATACTGTCTGCATGGCAGAGGTCAACAGTTGGATATGTTTGTATTCATGTCTTGTATATATGTATTCACCTTCTATGTTCTCAGTGATACATTCACGTGTTTCAGAAACATTCATGTCAAGTGAACATTAGCGCCTGTAATGGTAGACAAGCCAGTCTGTTTCAACTACTACTGTTTCAAGCCAACTTTCCACTTTGTATTGTAAAATTCAAGGGCCATATTTCTTATTGACCAAAAAGAACTTGAGAGCTCATTCTTTTTCCCGTTATTTGTTTCTTTTTCACACTTTTTGAGGGGTGGAACGAATTTTCGTTTAAATTATGTAATTCGAGATCTGTTTTATATATATGCTGGGAACCATTTGTGTTTAAGATTATCATCAAGTTACAGGTAGCTCAGTTATGTAAATATGTTTTCACAAATAATTGCCAGTCAGTTACCATATTGTGTTTTTAATTATTGTATGTGTATAGTGATATTTTATGTAATCCAAATATGATTATTGACTTGATGACAAAGAAACTAAGAAATAAACAAATTTAAGAAGCTACAAAGTGTTTGTGTTTTCGACTGTGAGTTGCTGTTTGTAAAAAAACATGTTATGTTTTTCATGATTCTCAAACAAACAAATGCCATTGTCACTGCTGTATGCACGGAACCAGACACACATAACCACATTATGATAAAGGTTTATAGTTCCATGTCACATACATGGCCTGAAATGATTTGCAACACTAAGCCAAACCTTTTTTACTGTCCACAATTTATAACCGTTTATTCTATTTTGTAATAAAGGACCGACAAATTAGTACTTCAAGAAACAAATTCCCTCAGAATGGTAAGACTTTTGGTTGCATGCTTAAAAGAAGAAAAGAAATACCCCTTGATGTAAGGACAAATTGAGGCAAAAGATAGGGTTAGGGTTAGGTTTGGGTGAGGACTCATTTTAGGATTTAGAGTGTACAGCTTGGGGATAGTTTAAGGTTGGGGTAGGTTACGGTTGGGGTTTAGAAGAGGATTAGGGTAAACAGTTAGTGTAAGGGTTATGGTTGGGGTTTACTCGAGGGTTAGGTTATATGTTTGGATATAGGATAAGGTTGGGGTTTAGATGAGGGTTAGGTATACAGTTTGTGTAAGGGTTATGGTTTGGGTTTTACTAGAGGGTTAGGGTATATAGTTTGAGTATGGGTTAAAGTTGGGGTTTATGAGTGTTAGGGTTTAGGGGCCTACAGTTTGATATTGTTAATGATTGGAGTTTACTGGAGGGCAAGGATGCAGTTTGTGTAAGGGTTATGGCATGGGTTTAGTCAAGGGTTAGGCTATATATTTAGTTTGGGTATGGGTTAAGGTTGGGAGTTAGTTGAGGGTTATAGGGTATACAGTTTGGTTAAGGGTTAAAGTTGGGGTTTACTTACCACCTGTGATTTTTACCATATTTTACCCATATGGATTTTGATAAACATGTTGAACAATATGCATTAAATATGTATGCTTGGTACACACATGTGAAGTCTAATAAACATTCTGTATGCTTGACCCTTCACATGTGAGTACGCTTGTGACTTTAGACATATGTATGCATGGGCCCTACACACGAAGCCTCATGTAGGCTTGTGACTTAAACAAGTGACTGAAACATTATGCTTGCCCCTACACACATGTGAAGCCTCATGTTAGGCTTGTGACTTAAACATTGTCAAGAATACAAAATGTTTAAGTCACAAGGATTCGTGAGGCTTCATACATCTGGCTCATCCTTGCTCCTGGAGCAGTGACCAGCAAAACGCATCCTTCTCTCTCTGATTTTTGTCGAGAGCTTGGGCAGGTCCCCATATAGAACTTCGTTGGTCACAAAATTTTGACTCCAGTGGGAGTTAAGAGCAGATCGTAATAGCCTAGTGTAGCACCCGTTTATCTGCTTCTCCAGTTTTGAAGTAAGAGTCCATGCTTCACAGCCATATACAAGAACAGACTCCACTGTTGCAAAGAAGGGACATTCCTTAAGCCTTCTAGGAAGGGACGAATTCCATATTTGAGTGAGTTCATTGCATGCCCTCCATGCTAATGCTTTGCCTAACTTCATATCTTTCTCAGTGGTTTTCATTAAGGCCCCCAGGTACTTGAAACAACCTCTTCTTTACTGTAGGTTACTTTAGTTGGCAGAACACATACCACCTCTTCCTTACCATAGGTTACTTTAGCTGACAGTCACATACCACCTCTTCCTGACCATAGGTGACTATAGCCAACAGGACAGTCACCACCTCTTCCTTACCATAGGTGCCTATAGTGGACAGTCACATACCACCTCTTCCTTACCAAATAGGTGACTACAGTGGATAGGACACATACCACCTCTTCCTTACCATAGGTGACTATAATGGACAGACACATTTCTTCTCTTCCTTACCATAGGTGACTATAGTCAACAGGACACATACAACCTCTTCCTTACCACAGGTGACTATAGTCACCAGGACACATACCACCTCTTCCTTACCATAGGTGACAGTAGTCAACAGGACACATCCAACCTCTTCCTTACCACAGGTGACTATAGTCACCAGGACACATTCCACCTCTTCCTTACCATAGGTGACGATAGTCAACAGGACACATACAACCTCTTCCTTACCACAGGTGACTATAGTCACCAGGACACATTCCACCTCTTCCTTACCATAGGTGACTATAGTCAACAGGACACATTCCACCTCTTCCTTACAATAGGTGACAATAGTCAACAGGACACATACAACCTCCTCCTTACTAATAGGTGACTATAGTCAACAGGACACATACCACCTCTTCCTTACAATAGGTGACTATAGTCAACAGGACACATACAACCTCTTCCTTACCAGAGGTGACTATAGTCACTACGACACATACCACCTCTTCCTTACCATAGGTGACTATAGTCAACAGGACACATACAACCTCTTCCTTACCAGAGGTGACTATAGTCACTACGACACATACCACCTCTTCCGTACCATAGGTGACGATAGTCAACAGGACACATACAACCTCTTCCTTACCACAGGTGACTATAGTCAACAGGACACATTCCACCTCTTCCTTACCACAGGTGACTATAGTCAACAGGACACATACAACCTCTTCCTTACCATAGGTGACAATAGTCAACAGGACACATACCACCTCTTCCTTACCATAGGTGACTATAGTCAAAAGGACACATACCACCTCTTCCTTACCATAGGTGACTATAGTCAACAGGACACATACCACCTCTTCCTTACCGTAGGTGACTATAGTCACCAGGACACATACCACCTCTTCCTTACCATAGGTGACTATAGTCAACAGGACACATACCACCTCTTCCTTACCATAGGTGACTATAGTCAACAGGACACATACCATCCTTCCTTACCATAGGTGACTACAGTCACCAGGACACAATCCACCTCTTCCTTACCATAGGTGACTACAGTCACCAGGACACATTCCACCTCCTCCTTACTAATAGGTGATGATAGTCAACAGGACACATACAACCTCTTCCTTACCATAGGTTACTATAGTCAACAGGACACATACAACCTCTTCCTTACCATAGGTGACTATAGTCACCAGGACACATTCCACCTCTTCCTTACCATAGGTGACTATAGTCAACAGGACACATACCATCCTTCCTTACCATAGGTGACTACAGTCACCAGGACACATTCCACCTCTTCCTTACCATAGGTGACTACAGTCACCAGGACACATTCCACCTCCTCCTTACTAATAGGTGATGATAGTCAACAGGACATATACCACCTCTTCCTTACCATAGATGACTATAGTCAACAAGACACATACCACCTCTTCCTTACTTATAGGTGGCTATAGTCACCAGGATACCGCCTCTTCCTTACCTAGGTGACTATAGTGGGCAGGACACATACCACCTCCTCCTTACCATATGGGACTTTAGTCAGCAGGACCTTTTCCCCATCTTACCATAGTTGACTTTTACAAAACACAAACCAACTTTCTCTAACCATAAGTGACTTTAGTCACCAGGACACACACCACCCTCTTCTTATCATAGGCTTCTTTCACCTAAAAAAGTAGGTGTCTACCTATTACCTATATTGAAATTGAAGTTGATCAGGCGCATGCACTAGGTAAGAAGGACAAACTAAAAAAGCTCAGTGTTTGTACAATTCAGGTTCTACCCATTCTGTGTATGGCCACTTCATAATTTAGTTGATGGGTGGAACCTAATATTAAGCATTAAGCTTTAATAAAGCAGCTCTTTCAAAAGTGCTAAGCAGATTTTTTAAATAATTTAATCCTATTATTCTGAATGCTATTTTAGTAACACGTTATCTATATATGCCTTTACAGCTCTCAGGTTACCAAACCATGTCATGATAGAACAAGTAATAATAGACTTGTGCATTAACTTGCAGTCAGCAATCAAGATGTTAACCCTGTTGTTTACCGAACTTCTATTTCTTCTTTTATTTAAAGATTCAACTACTGCATGTGCAACAAACTTTTTTCAGAATGGAGGCACGTGTGACGAGACGGGAAACCACCCGGCCTTCATTTACACTTGCAGGTAAGTACTAATGAAAACATATATAAAATCAGTTCAACACAATGACAAGGCCTGAAAGAATCAACATAGTGGTTAACAGCTTGAAAGAAGACTACTGCCTATAGCACCCACAATGGTAGTACAGCCTTGGCATGTTAGGTAATATAAAATGAGTATTGACGGCTTTTACTTGTGTTATGGTTAAAGCTATGACTTCCTCTGTGATGCCCAGACCAATTTATTTTCCCATTTTAACCATAGCACTCAAAGTAGTTAATATTTATTTACTATCAATCAAAACTACTGTGGATAATATTAAATGGTCAGAGAATAGGAAGGTTGACTGTGTAGCTTCATTCACCACATGATACCATGCTAGAGGCTGGCATACTTTTATTTCTTGTTCAACAGTCCCACAGTAGGAGGGTTAATGGAATGCCTTACGTCACATAACTTGATTATTCATATTATTTGTTTCTTTTTGCTTACAGTTTTATAAGGAGGAGCCAAGTCCTACACCGGGTAGCGTCGTGAGGAATCCACTCTGCACTCTATACACACCTCATAAAACCATAGAAAAAGATTGTTGATGCACAATCATACAGATGGTGTTACGGCAAACCTTGTACATGTATCTCCACCAAGCACAGTTTGAAATCCTACTGATAATCACTCTACAGTGAGCTTATTTTCAAGGCAGTTCGGGTTTTATGAACGGATGTCAGGTGTTTACAGCGTTTGTGTGTCAGTTTGATGGTCTAAACTCAAAAACAATCTAGCCTTTCTTAAATGTTATCGAGACATTCATGCCAGCAGGACTCCATCTTTATACAGCCTGAAGTAATCAAAAGCCAGCTTTCTCTTGAAGACGATCAGAACCACCACAACTCATACAAATAGATATATTTGGTGTTACAGAAAACCTTACTGTAGATCATTTTAACTCCCTTTAAAACAACTATTCTTAGAAGCTACTGGCCCCAATTTTATGATGCTGTTCACCAGAAAAACCTTCTTAAATTCAATTGCTAAATAAAAATTATTATAAAATGAATACACAGTTCATATAATAATAGCTTTTTATAACACCCGACCCAGGCGTCTCAAAGTGTTCATTATTTTTACGATAAGTAAGCAGATCTATGTATGAGTTATGAGACCCATTTATATAAGCACCTTGTAAGGTTGAAATGGTACCAGTAAAGTAATGTACATTAAATGATAATTTGGCTGATAACCTATTATTGTTAAGCAGGATTTTGTATGCTAAGCAGATTTTGTGCTTTACAGCTTTATGAATTTGGGCCCGGATCATTGGCACAGTGTTTTGATACAATCTTTTTAATCCATGTCTGGTTAAATATGGAATTTCTTGTAGAACACACACACGATGGAAACACACACCTATGGAAAAATGTGAATATGAACAAACAGTTTGTATCTTTCTTTTAACGTTGTTCTTTATAGTGATATGAGACGGGAAACATGGCAAAATATATATCATATTAAAGAGAATTATGCACTCTTCCCAATCATTCACAATTTGTTGAGATGTGTTTTTTTGCGAGGCAGTAAATAATGAATGTTTATTGTAACGCAGTATTAAAGAGGCATTACTTGGGCTTGGGCAGGAGCAGTGGATTTATTGTGAACAGTCATGCTATGACAATGGGATAAGAGTGCGCACAAATTTAAAGGCATATGCAAGTATACCGTACATTGACTTCCTATTTTACACTTTCAATAAGGCCGCGAACTTTAAATAATTATTTTGTTTTACATATATTTTTTTGTAAAGGCTATAACAAAGTATGTCTATGTCCTAAGAAAATAACGTTGAAAATTTTGTCAAGTCTTTCAGCTCACTGGGTTACACTATATTAATTAAATTCTTGAGGTTATTTTTAACAAAGCTGTGTTTAAATTTTGTGATTTAAAACTTTTGGTTTCGACGGTTTCAGTAAGAAAAGGTTTACCATTAATTAATTGACAAATTGTATAACTGTTAAACTGTATAACTGTTAAAAATTGTATAACTGTTCTGGTTAATTATAGTTTTTCAAAATAAACTATTTATCCCCAAGGAAATATTTGTAAATTACTTTATAAATGAAGGTTGCTCTCAGAAAGATACAAATAATGTTTTTGTGTACTTTTGCTGGGACAGGTTTATATTCCTCTCTTTTCGTGATGGGGCAGGAGGTTAATTGGTTTGAAAATTGTCCGCCCTTTTTGCACTTTTTGTGGGAAATGTACACACCAGGCAAACATACCCAGTTGGACAGAAGATGACCAGGATTCAGTTAGCTAGTGATTGAATAAAATTAGGTCAGACGAGTCTTGGGAAATTCGGCTTGGTCCTTTATCGCACGGCCACGAATCTTGTATTCCCATATTTGAAAAGCGGTAAAACGATCACCTTGAAATATCGATCCGCCCGCAAAATATAGGACCAGTCTTCAAATAAACTGGTTTCATTAAATAAAATAGCAGACTTCCAAATTTCTGCGATCAAAATTTGCAGATGATGTTTAATTTCTTAAATAAGTTTTTATGGATTTATAAACGAACTGTCTTTTTGATTTGAAAAATTGCGATATTTATCAGAGTGGTGCGCCCCCTTGGGACTAACATTAAATTGTGCGCCAAAGAAATCGTTGGCGCATGCGTATGTACCACCATTTCAACGCGTCTGTCGACACGTGCGAACGGCTGCAAAAAAGGAGCTGAATTTTCCTACAAATTTTACCTTTTTCGGTGGACAGAAATGATTCAAACACGAGCCACTAGTGCCTTGAGAACCATAGAGCAGGATGTTCAATCAAATAGTGATTTGGAGATCGGTAAGTTCATAGAAATTGTCGGGGGAAAGTAGAGGGGTAATTTTTGATATTTTAAACCCCCAAACATGCCAAAAAGGCATTTCAAGTTAAAAATTATATTAACCTTCTTCAGTGACCATTCAGTTAAACATCCACATGGTTTTGAATGATAGCTATGCACTTCATTCAGCCTGCAATACAATAGGCTATGTGCTGAATGCTGTACTATTTCAGTGCACAGATTGTTCTGTACAGAGTTGCTGTTTTACCACACACACTTGACCTTTGCATTTGAATGGTTGGTCAGCTATTACATTTGGCAATCGAAATAAGAAATTGAGTGTTATGTGACAATTGTTTGCACATGGCATTATCCTTTGGACTATCAGTACAGCTAGTAGCTTTTTAAAAGCAAGTTTTTGGATGGAAAAAAATAATTCCTAACTTTTATTCTTACTGCCATTGCTCATCATTACTGTTTTAGAAAAGTACAAGATCATTTTCCCAAATAAAATCCCACACCAGACCTTAATCTGGGGGTGGGGGCGTAAAGCTTAAATTTTAGAGGGGCAAATGTTAACCTTTAATGTAATTTGGTACTGCTAAAAAAGCATTGACTTACACAATGGCTGGCTTACACCAGTGTTTTTCTTGAGCTGGGGGTGACGCAAACATAATTCTAATTGGGAAATTGGGGGGAAATTTTATGTTACAAGTGCTTAGCAAATTTTTCTGCTTAAGCAGCTCTATAAAATTTAGCTCAGGCTATTTCAGTTCGGCTTTAATGGTATGCTTATAAATAGGAACCTAGAAAAGGCCCATGTCCAAACTGACGGATACGGCTACGGCTGAATTAGCGTGTCATCATGCATTGAAGTATAGGATATCCTTGGCAACACCCTTAGCAACAGTCTTAACCATAGACATAGCGTCAATTCAGCAGTGACATAACTAAAGGGGTCGTCTCCCCCACCCCACCCCCCAATTTGATGTCCATGCCACCCAGTCACTCCACCTCACCCCCATGTGAAATCTGGACTTTTTATATTAAGAATAACCAGAATAAAATGTAGTACATTTTATCAGCTTTATGTGATAGTTTAGATGTTTTTGAATTTACAAAAATTTGATTTGTTTCCATTTACACACCAAGACAGTGTATTTCTTTTTTTACTCGCATCCGATTATCTTACAAAAAATAGCAAACGGCATAGCAAGAGTGCTGAAAAGGGGCTTGCTTAAGGGAAATGTAAACGTAAACTACCTTTCAATTGGCCAGAAGAGCCTCCCCATAGAAAGACCGGTGCACCTTGTGCCCTTGTGCTGTGCTAAAATGTTATTCTAGTTTTGGTGCTACAATTCAGACGCGGCTTAACACAGGATTTCTGGTTGTCTATAATTGGGACACCATTTTGTCTTTCATTACACGTGAAGAGTATGGACTTTTATCATGGTTCAGCAATCTTGTTTTCTTTCTATATTCAAACCAATGTAACCAAACTAAGGCTGGAAGGCAGTGGTGTAATTAAGGGAGGGGTGCCCCTATCACAATTGATGTCCACCCCCCCCCCCCCCCCAACCATCATTTTAAATCTTAACATTTGGGATTGGAAATTTCTAGAGTAAAATGTTAAAATTTAAAACTCTTTATGAAAAAATGTTTTTTAAACCTAATTTTCCATTTACACACAAACGGTGTGTTTCTTTTTACACTCAGGCCAGATTATCGTATACAAAGTAGGTAGTTAATAACATTTTTAAAAAAACTTAAGAAAAAGGCACATGAAAACTTGGCCTGAAGTGCCCCCAAAATGGTGCAACCCTTTGTGGAAGTTGTGCCCCCCCCCTCTACTTTCACCCAAGTCACAGTGCTGCTGAAAGGGAAAATAGTCTGGTTCCTTTTTATAAATTGGGAACTGACACTATTAGTGTCATTGTGTGTACAGGAAACCTGACAAAGATCTCATTGTAATAGGACAATCCCAACCTTGTTCCCAGTTGTGTATGATCTCGCCGTGCCATTTTTTTTCTTTCCCAGAATGCCTTGCTCGATTGAACCCAACTAAATTTGATTTTTTTATTAGTCCTGTTGATCCATTCTGTGTTGGAGACTACACAGACAGCCCTGTCAAAAGACGCATCAAGTCATAGAGCAACTGGTCCCCTCTTATTCTTTTAAATCTTGTGATACGTGTAACTGTATGCAGTTTAGGATGACCATGTAAAACTATTTGAAGTGTATTTCGTCAAAATACATGTATTTTGACACATGCGTTGTAAGTGCCCTACAAGTGTGCGTGTAGATCAGTAGTCACTTTTGGAAAGCCAATCAGCTTTGCCATTTAAGTGCTTCCCTTCCAGGGGTTAGTGACGAGAGGTATGTATACGGTGTGCTGTAAAATTAGACTATATAAAAATACAATGTAATAATTATGTTTTCAATTTTCCCCCTCTCCATGTTACATCTGGATGTGAGATCAAGAATCCTGGTATCTTGGCTGGGATTCCTTCAGTGCAGTTTCATCCAGCGTCAGTGTGGGAGGAGGAAAGAAAGACGAGTGACGTCTCTTACAACAGATCTACAGAGAGTTTCTTGACATGTAAAGTGCAGAAAGACGTCCCCACAGCATGAAATACCGAGAGGTCCTGCCTATCTTTTGGACAAATCACAAGGTTATTTGTTAAAACAAAACATCTAAATTTGAACTTTACAATAAAGTGCTACTGAGGTCGATGAAAAATCTTAAGGGACCAGCTTTTATACAGCAGATATTCTAATTCCTAAACAGAGAGTGTATCTGAAAGACTACCTTGCCTTTGGCTGTGTTTGTTACATTACATTTGAAATCATATTTAAAATCTACTTTGCCTTGTTGTCAAACGAGATTGATAGAGTTGTGACAGCTCCATGCTTAGAAATTAATAACACCATAGTCTTACATAGTGAACATCTACCATTAGCGTACTCAAGATATTTGAACAAAGAGGAACATCTAAGATAGGTTTTGGAGATTATTTTGACTTATAAGACCGATTTAAATTTCTGGACTCTGATTACAATTTTGATACTGGGCCCAAAGCTAAGAGTGTGTTGCTAAGGGTCATAGATTGGCTTTAAAAGTCACATGTAAAAGTTTCAACTGAATACATTGTCGTCTTGCTGAGAAAACAGCAAAAAACTGTCACAGTATTTTTATAAGAACATAAAATCTATCCACATTAGTGAGGTGACAGGGGGTAGCAACCCCATCTCTGACTGCAGCTTTCGCGAACTGAGACGAAACCTCAGAAATCTGATAAAAGATTCATGCATAAATTGATTCTTAGATTAAATTTTTAAAACAAATTCTTTGAAAAATTATCCAAACCAAATGAAGGGAATCCTTTCTCAAAATAGTTTATTCTATCAACAGCTGCAGGGCTTCTCAACAAGTTAGATTTTATGGTCAATAATTCTTGGAGATTTTCCATTCTATGACCCTACCTTAAATGCTAAATGCAACAATATGCACCAAATGGTAATAGTTGTTGTGATCTGTTGCATTTGGCAGTCAACTCAGATGTCATTTTTTAACTGAATTTGTTGCATTCAGCAGTGAAGTGACTTCATATAGGTTTGGGTGCTTCTATTGTATCTGAACAACTTACAATGGGTATTTCAAAATATTTTTTTATGGGAAAAGTATTGAGAAGTATGATGTAATATTAGGTAAGAATCATAATTCAAATCATATTCAAAAGACTGTATAACAACAGTTGAACATTACACTTATTTATGTGCATACTGTTGCATTTAGCAGGGCAAACACCCTTGCTCAGTCCTTTCCCAAACAGCATGCCTGCACAATGCAACAATATCCCTTGTTGCATTTTGTTGCATTTGGCATGGTTCTCATTTCAACTGTGTTGCATTCTGTTGTATTTGGCAGGCTTTGTAGAGAGACCCCAATGGGGGTTAGGGTTAATTAAAATTAAAGCTTTAAGTTAATTAGCTTTCTTTGACAACAAAGTACAATGCACCTTATTGTTCAATGAATTCATTCTATTCCAGAGACCAACTGAAATTTGTTCAAACTATGGACCCCATTGCAAAGATGTAACTATAGAATGCATCTAAAAAATAACCTGTTTAACTGTTACATAGGCACTTGTGGATAAGGACATTATACCAAACCATAATTTTTCTCACGCCCACTTATACTGTACTGATGGTGTTAATAAAAGAGTTGAGCTTAGAGTGCCCCATGGTGGCACTCTTGTGTGTTGTTGTTTCCTGAATTACTTATGGAGTCAATTGTTTGCATTGGTGGTTGGAGTTTTGTCAGTTGTTAAAATTAAAAGTGAAGTTGTTCATGATAGAATAAATACTCAGGCTTTACAGTTTTTAAAGAAACTAAAGAACACATGAATATTTTTCATGCCTTTGCAAAAATGAACAATAATTCCAAAAATAATCTCTGAAAACTGAGATTTTCTTTTTAAAGAAAGCAGAAAACTGGCAAATTTTCACCACCAATTAGATTAAATGAAGGGTTAACCAAGGATAGTTAGCTCAGTACTTCAAAGAGATCCTTGTCATATTTGAAAGCAAAAATTTAAGAAAAACTGTATTTTTAAAACTTTCTGAAATAACAGGTGAACTTTTAACTTTTTACTCTTTTTTTAAAGGAAAAAATCCAAAGCGTAAAAATGTTTTTAAAAATAAGTATAATTGAAGGGGTTTTTTTGGATGAGCTTTTGAAGTTTAAAAAATGTTTTGAAAAAGTTGAAACATGTGAAAGGATCTTTAAGTACTGAGCTAATATTAATATGTTACTTAATGATGAGTCAGATGCAATGATGTCATAAAATACGCAAACTTCAAGATTCAATCAAATGCTGAATTTATCATTTCACTTTGAAGGGAAAACCTTGTATCTTCCAACTTTTAATATTTTTTCACTTGTGAAAATTTCAATGCGCAGTTACTACTAAATTAAAATAAGTTTGTCTCAAATCAAAATTAAGCGTTTTTCCTTTTTACGATCAATCTGACTCATTTTAAGTAACATATTACATGTTAAAATGGAATAAGTTTAAAGGTGTTTCATTTATTGCTTTGTTGTGTGACCTAACCTCTTTTGGTGATTTTATTATCTTTCGATTGTCCGACAATGTAGCCAAATTTCTCCATTCATAAATGTTCCACAAGAGTGCAGCAATTTTAGTTAAAACTAAACTCGATCATTTACTCCGTGGTGTTAAAAACATCAACATAGAACTTTATCTTGTAATTTCTGAGGCAAAAAAGAAAGTCCAAATTTTTGAGGGCAAAAAAGCTCAACGCAAAAAGGTCACAGTTATACAGCAATAATTTGACACCTTTAAATTAAGGGGCTGCATTGCATAAAGACTGAGATAAAGTCTAATGTAGCCCCTTTTTAGTTCCATTTTGACAAAATCCTTGGTTGACCCCCTTTTTGAAAGGGAGGGGTATCACTAGGGGGAGGGGGTAGGGCCAATGATTTCACGCAGTTAATTTCGAATTGTACATTGGAACGAAACATTTATTGTTCTGACTTAGTTTCTATATAAAAAGAGTAATTTTTAAGGCAATTAAAAAAAAAGTGCCACTGAACTGTAGAAGCAGCAGAGTTGTGCAAACGTGTGTGCCGGTCGGTGTGGCCCTCTACTGTCTGGAATGTGTAGCGACCAAATGATCTAAGTATTTCATTAAGTAAAATCAAGTTAATGTGCAGTTGATGATCTGTTTTATCAAAGTCCTGCCTTACATGATTGACAAAGTAAAAAAAATTGTTTTTAAAGTCTGAAAGCCAAAACAAACAATTTTGTTTTAAAGTCCAAAACTAAAGTCGGAAAGGATTCTCTGTTGCCCATTAACATGTTTGATGAATCTGTATCAAGTGTACTGTTGGACGTCTCCCCCTGTTCGGGCAAACACGTCGCTAAGTTCTTGGGATCGTTTCAAGTTTGAATTTGGTTGAAGTGTAAAAAGTCGCTTTGGACGCTTCCACTACGTCACTGAATGAGTCCTGTACCATCAGAATAACGAAGACTTCAACCCAGATGATGGTGTGCTGATCAGAGAAACAATATTTCAACATGGCTGACTAACTTGACAAATTTGGTGCATTTTTGTAATACACATTTTTAAAAATGTAACAAAATACGCATGTACTTTTCAATGATAACGGCATACTCAGAATGTGTTGGTTTCACTTGTATAAGTAGTACCACACTTCATAAATTTGAATTCAAATTAATCATGGGGTTTGGATTTGTTAAAGAGAAGAAAAAAAATGTTTCAGTTTTGATCCGTTCAAAATAATTTTATAAAATCTGTTTTTGATACTGCAGGCCTGTTAATCATGGGCAATTGCCATTAGCCCCTTAAAATCCAGTAGTGCGTATTACGTCACATTTTACCATTTTCCGGTCCGCCTTCTATTTTGTCGTGCATATTACACCCGGGTATGAAGCTTTTTTCACTTCATTATCGAGCCTCATACCCCTCAGAGGGGCTAGAGATGTTTATTCCTTATTAAAAGTGGTCTATATTGATACAATGTGACGTAATATCCCATAGAGGTGCCCAGACTTACTGTAAGGGAAAACTGCCTGAAACTGGATAAGGTAAGGATATAAATGATGATACTGTCCAGCGTTGGGATAAAGTGGGAGGCAGCCACGCCCTAAAGGGTTTTAATTTTCTGTCAAAGAAACGCTGTTATTAAACTCTATACTATTTGTTTTAATTGTAAAACAAAATTAATCTGGGGTTGAACAAAGAAAAGTTGAGTAGAGCAGAATTTGAACCAATGTCTTCCGGATTAACGTACCGGCGCTCTGCCAACTGAGCTGTCCAGCCCGATATGTTGGCGGTCTCTCTATTTTGTAAATAATATTTGCTCGGGTCCCAGTCAGAAGCCAAACAATTAACTGCAATGTAGCCGGGCCATGTGGGGTTGTATGTTCTAAACAAACGTTATGACAAACCCAACTTTTTGGTAAGTAATGATTACAATCTTCTCCCTTTAATTTGGAAATAACACGTGTGTTTTCTGACTATATTTACAAACTTAAAAATGATATGAAAATGCAGATAAATTGTTGCAACTCAGTTGACGACGGTTATATTTCATATAATGTAATATGTTGTTGGTTTTTTTTCTTCTGTATTCATCCCTTGCTTTTTCTTTGTGCTTCCTGCCTCTCTCTTCATGTATTTCCACTTGACTGCTTCTGTTACACCTGTGTACCTGTTTATGTGTGTTAAAGTACAAATTTGATAAAACGCTGGACCAAACACAACACCCTTATGAATTTTTTATCAATTTTAAAATGTTTTCAATCGATGTTGAAATTGAGTTCCATGGTTATCGACAAATTGTAATTGTGCCTTCAGAAAGATTTGCGAAAAGCCCTGTTACGCCATCACTGATCATTTTGCGTCTTTTGTGGGGGCCCCTTTGTTAGCAGTTTTGGTTTGTTTACGAAGTGCGCCCTCTCTAGATCATATTAATACAGTTTTACATGGAGGGAGTTTCGATTTCAATTTCGTTTCCCAAATCTCTACATAGAAACGTCCCCTTTGACACAAACCATGACGCTGTGCGGATTATTTGGCTGTTTATCAAAGGCAGGAGACTCACTGGATATTATAAAGGTACGTTTTAGATTGTTATATAGGCAGATTTGTCGGGTTTTCGTTTCAGATGTTAACGCTAGTTCATGATGTCAATGTAAACATACCGCTGACTTGATCCATATAGGCCCCTATCTGTTTTGTACACGTGTTTGGTCTTAATACTAAAGCCAGCGGTGAGAAGTTGGTTTCTCGTTTGACGTTTGATATTCGACATTCGAATGTCAATCAAGTACCAGTTACTGTTTTGACATTCAACATTCTTTTGTGCACAATTTAGTACCACTACGGCTCAAGGGGGGGGGGGGAGGGGTTGTGTATATATATTTTTTATTAATATTTTTACGTGTCCTACTGACTGTACATTGTTATGCACATAGTTAATGTATTTGCTCCCAATTTTCAATGGCCAGTTTCACATGTGCAGACCCCATTGGCATGATGGGCCAGGCACCACTACATAGGCCCTACACTGAAAAGTGAGGGTTCAAACATGGAGGAAGAAAATCTCCATGGTCCCAAGGAACACACCCATGGTCACCCTGACCGGCCAATGGGGTTTTAGTATTTCTTATTTATTTTTGAACTTTTAATATTTTGTCGTACGAACATCCTACCGTAGGCCTATGGCCTTAATTAATCAATGCTTTTTCCAAGTTTCGAATGGTCAGTTTAAGATGTCCAGACCCCATGGGCCAGGCACCACTACATGCAGAAATAAAACGAGAGTCCAAGGAACACACCCAGGCCATCTTGCCCAGGCTCATGGGGTTTTAGTACTTTGTATAGATTTTTGACAAAATTTTTATTTAGCGTACAAAATCCGTACCGTGCATAAAAAAGGACGTGGCTTGACATTCACCTGCCATGGCAGCTCCTGCTGCCTAACAAAGGTTAAATTACATTCCTTTGCATTCCAAATTTTGAAATGTCAGTTTCACCGCTACATACAAAATTAACGAGGACGTTGTTTATTTTTTGTTGTTGAAAAATCTCATATTTTTACGCCAAACATCCCACCTTCAATGCTATGGGCACAATTCCAAATTTTTGAAGGTTACACTGCACACATAATTTAAAGGAAATGGCGCAAAGGGTTTTATGGTCAACTAGTCTCAGCCTTAGGCTTGTTTGTTGGGGTGTTGGGGGTGTGTTTGTTTGTTTGTTTGTATTTGTTTGTTGGGGTGTTGGGGGTGTTTGTTTGGTTGTTTGTTTGGTTGGTTGGTTGGTTTTCTTTTTTTTTCTTTATTTATTTATTATTTATTACTGTTTGTTTCTTCTTTTTTCTTTATTGAATTTGTTTTTGTCAGTTAGCTAGTTCTATGTCGTACATTGTTTTAATGCACAGTTTCACATTTCCGGCCGGACGACTGTTTGGGCCGGTTACCACTACACACAAACCGATTGATAACAGAGGTATAATACTTGTTTTTTACCGCTATAACATTTTATAAAGTGGAAAATAAAAGAGTGGGATGAGGGGGTCTTGATTGTTCCTTAAAACAGGAAGGGTTGTGGCCGTGCGATAAAGGACTTGGCATTCAAAATTTTGAGTAACATGATTAAGTGTATAAAATTTACGGTGTAAGATGTTCATATGTCAAAATATTCATTTGTCCAAAATCTATTAACAAATACTGTGTGGCTTTCTAGTAAAAAAAAAAGGCATCATGTGATGCTTTCGATATGTGTTATGGTAATAGAAAAGTTGTTGATGAGCAGTTTAGTGTCTTATCTTGTTTGTTATTTTTTAGATTGATTATTAATTAACATGAAGGGCCTACATCATTGTTGATTTACAGGCCCCCTAGCCATCCAGCATGGCTATGCTTGCTTACCAACAACATAGATAGTTTGAATCAATGATTAGACTACATCTTTTCTCAGTGATCTGTCCAAAGAAAGTCTTTTTTTTTAAAAATGGATAGCTAGAAAAATGTGACTGCTGCGTTTTCACAAGTCGAAAAGGTAACCATAAGATCTCATTTTAGTCATGAGGAGCAAAAATTGGCGGGGGGGGGGGGCAGACTTGGCATCTTTTATTTTTATATTTAAAATGCCTTTTTGTTGGAGAAATCATTGAGTGAAAATAAACTAATCGTTTTAAAAGTTTTTATTTAAGATCTTTATACTTGATCTCAGCTTGTGCTTTTATTATCTTTGTTCATGACTTTCCATTCCCACTTCTCGGCAGTTTCATTTGTGTGATTGAATTCCAAACAAGTCCAGTCCGTGCCAACATCTGAGAAAGCCAACTCTACCATCGAGGGTCTCAGAGTGAAGTTGATGGAAAAATAGAGTCACACTACTTTGAGGAGCTCACCTGTTAGTGATGAAGCTGTGAGATGAGGCAAAAGTTGATCAAGAGTGGAGACACCTCAGAATAGAACCAGTTGATGGAGAGACATCCCCAGAGGTGGAGGGTGACAAGGTGTGCACCATGTTTTACAGGTAAAAACTTCTCTTTTTATTATCTCTTTTGAGAAATGTATGTATTCTCTCTTTAGACGCAGGGTACACTTTGGGTAATTATGAAAGATCAGTATCCTCCCTTGGTGTATCCCAACACATGCATAAAATATGCATACAAGTTTGGCTCAATTGGTCATCGAAGTTGCAAGAAAATAATGAAAGAAAAACACCCTTGTTGCATAGAGTTGTGTGCTTTCAGATGCCTTAAGAAAGGCTTCATGCCTGAAGTCTTTCTCAGATTCAAATTTGGGGGGTGAAAATTATCTCTTACTCTAAAACTACACTACTTCAGAGGGAGTAGTTTCTCACAATGTGTTATACTATCAACAACTCTTCAGTGCTCCTTAACCCAAACCAAAGTAAGCTTTTGTGGTCATTAAAACTTTAAATCAAAAACCCTAACCCTAACCCTAACCCTTACCAAGTAAGTTTTAATGCTCATTAATTTCAACTTTGATAAAAAACCTAACCCCACCCTAACCCTTGCCAAGCAAGTTTTTTATGCTCATTGGTTTAAAACTTTTGATCAAAAAACCCTACCCCAACCCTAAGCCTAACCCTTACCAAGTAAGTTATTATGCTCATTAATTTAACACTTTTGATCAAAAACCCAACCCTAACTTTAACCCTTACACTAACCCTTACCAAGTAAGTTTTTATGTTCAATAATTAAAAACTTTTGATCAAAAACCCTTACCTTAACCCTTAAGTTACTAAGTAAGTTTTAATGCTCATTTATTCAAAACTTTTCATTAAAAACCCTAACCTTAACTCCAACCTTAACCCCTAACCTATACCAAGTAAGTTTTTATGCTCATTACTAATTAACTGATTTTGATTAACAACTTTAACCCTTGCCCTACTAAGTAAGTTTTTATGCTCATTAATCTAAAAATTTTAATCAAAAACCATAACTCCAACCCTAAACCTAACCCTTACCAATTAAGTTTGTATGCTCGTTAGTTTAAAACTTGCGATAACAAAACCTAACCCTAACACTTGACAACTTTTGCTCGTTACCTTCTTTTTTTTTTTTTTTGAGAACCATATCTCTCCTCTCTTTAGTACTTTTGATCTAAATTTGAACATGCTTTAATTTTTTTCATACAAAGGTATTTTTATAAACAAATCATCAACATGTTTTTTTTTTTTTTTTTTAAATCGTCAACAGTTTTCTTACTAAATTCAGTATTTCAAGTTTAATATTTATTCAGAATTTAGGAGACAGCCAGCAATGCATCCGGGCGTCTTTTGGACTCCCTATTTTATTTTTGGACGGCCTGAAAAACTGTCGGACTCCTTTAAGACGCCCTGTTTATTTGGCCAAGTAATTTTTTCGTACACTAGGAGGGGGGGGGGGGGGGGGTTGGAAATTACATCCGAATACCAGTGTTGTAACTACGCTAATCTAGCTGGTCGGCACTAACCAGTTCTTTTAAAAGCCAATTCAAGCAATGTTACAACTTTGCTGACTGGTACTTTTTTGCCGACAGTGACAAAAACGCAAGCGAGCAACAAATTCATGTGTGCGCTTCCACGAGTATTTGATTTCATCAAATGTAAATAGGTTGTGGTCAATGAAATAGAATGACAGAAACATATCTTAATAAGAAAAAAGAAATTATGTGTGCACAAAAAACGAAATTGAATGAATTAATAGCTAAAAAGAAAACCTAGTTTGAGTGGATGAGGGAAAAATGCGTGAATTTAAATGCGTGTTAATATGGAATGATTTTGTTTTGTTGTTGCTGAAATTGGCCGAGAAAATCTATAAATGTTAGCCAGACATTCTCCAGCCCTGTCTTCGGAGAATGATTGCACTCCTATTGAGATGCAAATACGTCTTATCTTAATCCTCCACAGGTTTTTTTGTTACAAATGTTTCACTTAAAAAGGCAAGCCGCTGTGCTGAGTCTTTGTGGTTTTATGACCTGGTTTTGTGACCGTTCGGAGTGGGTGCTGCATTCTATTAAACCTGGAGAGTGTGTTGACATCTGCGGGCTTATAGTTTTGATTGGAATGGTAGAAACAGTTAACTGGAAATCGCAAGTTTCGTTTAACTGTTTGGGAAATAAGCATCGGTGCACAACATAAATAAATTGGAAAGGAATATTATTGTAGCAAGAACAGCCAGTCTGTGTGACTACATAAAGGTTCCTTTGACATCCAAGGATTTTATGTTTTAGTTGGAACAATGTTCATGTGTACAAACCGTTCCTACTGACAGGAAAAACATAAAAAGACTTGAATGAAATCAAAGTATGATTCTGGAGTTAATAACAATATAACGTCCAGTTACAGAATGACAACCCATTATAATGATGTTTGTGAAGACAATAATCATTTTGCTGTTCCCTTTTCGCAATCTTTTCTGGATAATGAATTAATGAATTAATATTATTTATTCTTGTTTGTACAGGAAAATCAAGATTGGGATTACGGGGAGCTTTGGAATCTACAAGAAGAAAAGATTGCCGCTTTGCAGCCATCTATAAAATGCAACAAGCCTTGCAAAAATGATATTTTGCAGTAGTGAATTCAGTTGAAAAGCAGATCCTCTGCAGAATAGATATCATGAATAATGTAGCAGTCATGTTGATGATAACACAGATGGAACACCTGACAATTACCAAGATAGAACACCAGACATTCTGCACCAGACTGTTCCTAGGATACATACTTGTGCTCTGTAGAACTTTGATAACATCGTGAAGAATTTTTAGACAATAAGTCTGGGTTCCACTTGATATTGGGTATGTGGTTCTGTATCTGGATGTAAAGGATTCAAGTTCTGTGGGCTATGTATTAAGTTATTTATTATTTATTATTTATTTATTTAGTAATGTATTTAATTGTTTATTTATTCATGCATCTAATTTTTAAACATTTATTTATGTATTTATTCATTTTTTTAATATTTTTTTAAATTTATTTATGTATTGATTGATTTATTTAATTTTCTTATACATAATTGTTTTCTTATTTTCTTTCTTTCCTTAATTATTTATTTATTAAGTTATTTGTGTAATAGTTTATTTATTTATTTATTCATTTATTTATTTATTGTTTTTATTTCTACATTTTTTATTTAATGATTTACAAACAATTCAGGAAAAATGTTCGGCAATAAATAACTTCTGATTTATGTGGAAAATATCTGGTGGAAAATGTTTATACAAATGTTCATTTGAAGCTTTTAATATCTAATTAAAGAAGAAAACACTGCAAATTCGATCAATTCTTTGAAATACATTGTGTAATGTAGGTTATTTTCCACAAGATGTTTGCACAAACATCTGGTTTATGTGGAAACATCTTGTGAAAAATATTAAACAAATATTCCTTTGAATCTTTTGATATTTTTAATTGAAGAAGAAAACAATGCAAGTGCTTTGAAATGAATTTGACAAAATTTTACAAAAACTTTTTATTTTAAATTGTTTATGAACAATGTTTTTAATAAAGTGATACACTTTCAGCATCTAAACTTTCCCGATAAGTTTGTGTTAATTTATTTTCTGTCAAACTTGAAAATATTAATTTTGCAAAGAAAACAAAATCAGACTGCTTAAAAAACTTCAAATTTTATTTTCCATCAGATGTTTGCACAAAAACAAATGATTTATGTGGAAACATCTTGTGACAAATGTTAAACAAATATTCCTGTGAATCTTTTTATATTTTATTTGTAGAAAGAAAAACAATGCAAATGCTTTGAAATAAATTATTAAAAACTTATGCTATTTAAATTTTTGAATAAAGATATACACTTTCAGCATCTAAACTTTCCAAATTGTTTTTTATTTTCTGTCAAACTTGAAAATATTATTTTTCTTAAGACTACAAAATTATACTGCTTAAAAAACGTCAAATATCGAAGACACTACAGATATTAAATATTAACTTTATGTCGAGGAAATTAATCTCCACATTATAAAAGGGAATTTTTTTCAGGGGAAGTTGCTTTTAAATAAAAACTTTTTGATGACAGAGGGCGCCCTCCACAATCAACAGAGGGCGCCCTTCACAATCAACAGAGGGCGCCCTTTACACTATATATTTTACATGTATAAACGTGTGTTTATATATACATCATGTGGTTCTAATATTCATCATGGTTAAAAATTATTAGTTAGCTGTGGATCGCCGATGGCCTAGCGGACAAGGTCACGCACGGGAGAGCAAGATCGGAAGACCTGCATGGGTTCGAATCCCGGCAAGTCACAAGGTAAGAGTAGAGGTATAAGGTATATTGACATGCACTAACACTACCACGCACTAACAAGCACCACGCACGATGCACAAGGTAGGACAGGCCATGACGGAGGAAGGAGAGGGGAGGCGGACAGGGGAGAGAGAGAGAGAGAAGAGGGGGTGGACATTTTTTTTATCCCCCCCCAAAAAAAAAAAAAATTTATAAAATTTTTGAAAAACCGTAAAATTAACGGTCTTTCTTTTTTTTTAAATCAGCTAAAACGCACGCTCGTTGATTATTTTTCATTTTCAAAAAAAAAAAATGAAAAATGAAAAACCAAAAAATTTATGGTCTTTCATTTTTTTTAAATCGGCTGAAACGCACGCTCGTTAATTATTTTCATTTTGGAAAAAAAAAATGCAAATTTGGTGCCAAAAAAACAATTTCAATTTTTGTATTGTTGAAATAAGAGCTTAAAAGTACCTTGAGATGCTTAATATCATGTTTAAAATGCTATCCTACAAAAATTACGCATTCTGGTCACACAAATTTCTTTTGTTTACAATCACAACGTGCAGTTAAATCTCTTTTAACACCCTTTTAAGATGCTTTACTTCATGTCCGTACATTTCCACCATTTTATTACACACACAATTCAGAATCCTGGTTTAACGGCCTTAATGTTCTACATTACGCTTTACAAAAATAGCATGTAAGTTTTAACTCAAAAAGTAACATTTACCATGGCTAAAAGGCACATTTGTATTTGCATAGTTAGGAAAAAACTGAATCCCATGATTAACATAAAATACAACTCTGTTCTGGAAAATAAAAACTTAAATTACAATTTCCACATTTTGTCCAACTTTATCTGTAAGGTAACAATAAATATTATTATTAGCAATATCTGATGTTTAACTCCATGGTTTTTTAGAGCAAAATGAAGGGGGGGGGGGGGGTTCTATTAATTCCTAAACCTAGAAGACAAGTTTGACATGTTTTTTACCTTTTTTGTGTTTGGCAAAATTAGTCTGGTAAATAATGTTAACATATCACTGTGAGTCAGAGTTGTTTGTTTGGAGTCAGGGTACCAGACACAAACGGCTACTGACTGATAGTCGTTGAAGTTTTTAAAAAATCAGGAAAATGTCTTAGTGTAGAATTTGCATAGTGCAGAACAAATTGGTTTCTTACTTTATCTAACCCTTTATAGCACTCTAAAACCTCAGCAAACTTGTGTTTACAAGTAACACCATCTTAAAGGCTAGGTCAATGCTAAACAATTCAACTTACATGTAATAACATACATACATTAATCTAACGAACATCATCACAGCTGACCTACACGTAATTGAGTTTGTTCTGAAAATTATAAGATGTTGTAGCAGCTTGACGTTTCTATAAAGTAGGACTGTGATCAGTTTCGAGAGACGTTTTATGATTACAGATTATACACAGTCCCTTTAGATGTGATACACTATTAAAGTTAGCTTTGTATTTCTTTTAATCTAGTTGAAAGTACCTAAAATAAATGCAATGAAAAAGCAGTAGTATTAACAACGTTTACAGCAGCGGCGTGGCCAAGAGGGGGCATGCCCCCCCCCAGCTGCCCCCCCCCCAAAAAAAAAACAAATCGCGATAGTGCTCAAATAAAAAGAGACAAAAAAGAGGAAAATGCTGATTTGTATAATCTAATGCAGTGAACGATCGCAATCGGGATCGCTACCGCGGCCACAAAATGCCATAAGAGGATGATGGCTCCCTGCAGCGTCCCCCTTCCAAATTAAAAGCAGGAGCCCCCTTCCCCCCATTGACAAACACATTCCCCCCATCCTACCGAAAAAGCCCTGGCTACGCCGCTGGTATACAGTAAAGGTCTGTTTACATTATACAAGACATTGTCAGAATGCTCTTTTCACTTCTGTACAAGTTAAAAATCTTCTTGGCATACATATACTGTATGCTTAAGCGCAGTCGTTGGTACATGTGGTTTTAAAGAATCACGTGATGACTAGTAGTGAGGACGATGATGTCCTATAAATGTTGTGTAAACAGGTCCTTTTACAATGTGCGTTTTTAACGTAACAACCCTACCTTAATATCCTAGAATTCTATAAGTTACAGATTTGAGGTTGCTCGATGCAGACAGACAATGATGTAGTTGAATTCACGGTTAAGACGGAAGCCAAGTGTTTTCTTTGGCTGAGCTTGTGCATCTCTCAAGGCATTTCATTGTCAGATCATCTTGAATGTACTGCAATAAAAAACCAAAGAAGATGTATGCATGGAATTACTCCAGCCAAAGGTCAAACATTTTATATAACGGTCTTTGGGATGTGATGAATCTTTGAAACCACAACAGGCATGTCAGGGGTCCTTTCAGCAACTCTATCTACAATTTCAACCTCAGAAAAGTGCAAGAGCAGGAGACAGGGGAGGGATGCTGATAAGGAGTAAGACAGATAGATACTGATAGGATCCAGAGGGGAAAGACGACATGACACGGTAGATACAGTTTGGATGAATAGGGAAGATGTATATTGGTGTAAGTGGATTGACAAATTACATGGCACTAAAAAGGTGGCAATATGTTGGGGAGGATCCAGAGTGACAGCAAAGTGGGATGCATGTTTGGGATTTGTACAGTAGGGCAGTAGAAGGGGTAACGTGTTGGGAGTGGATCCAGAGTGACACAGGTGGGATGCATTTGGAATTGACACAGAAAGGCACTAGAAGGGGTAAAAGGTTTGGGGAGGATCCAGAGTGACAGCAAAGTGGGATGCGTGTTTGGGATTTGTACAATATGGCAGTAGAAGGGGTAACATGTTGGGAGTGGATCCAAAGTGACACAAAGTGGGATGCATTTGGAATTGATACAGAATGGCACTAGTAGGGGTAACTTGTTAGGGGAGAATCCAGAATGACAGCAAAGTGGGATGCGTGTTTTGGATTTGTACAGTAGGGCAGTAGAAGGGGTAATATGTAAGGGGAGGACCCAGAGTGACAGCAAAGTGGGGGTTGGTGTTTGGGATTTGTACAGAAGGGCAGTAAATTAAAGGGGTAACATGTTAGGGGAGGATGCAGAGTGACAGCAAAGTGGGGTCGGGTGTTTTGGATTCATACAGTAGGGCAGTAGAAGGGGTAACATGTAAGAGGAGCTTGTCTCGGATTTGTAAGGTAGGGCAGTACATTGTAGAGGGGTAACATGTTGGGGGAGGATCCAGAACAATAGCAAAGTGGGGTGCATAATTTTGATTGATTCAGTAAGGCAATAGAAGGGGAAACATAGGGGATGATCCAGAGTGACTGACAGTAAATTGGGATGCTTGTTTGAGATTTGTACTGTAGGGTAGTAGTGGGGGTAACAGGTTTGGGGAGGATCCAGAGTGACAGCAAAGTGGGATGCGTGTTTGGGATTTGTACAATATAGCAGTAAAGTGGGATGCATTTGGAACTGATACAGAATGGCACTAGTAAGGGTAACTTGTTAGGAGAGGATCCAGAACAATAGCAAAGTGGGGTGCATAATTTTGATTGATTCAGTAAGGCAATAGAAGGGGAAACATAGGGGATGATCCAGAGTGACTGACAGTAAATTGGGATGCTTGTTTGAGATTTGTACAGTAGGGCAGTAGAAGGGGTATTAGGTTGGAGGGTGGATCCAGAGAGACAGCAAAGTGGGATGAATGTTTGGGATTTATACAAATAGGGCAGTAGAAGGTGTAACATGTTGGGGGTGGATCCACATTAGTAGCAAAGTGGGATGGGTGTTTGGGATCAAGGATGGTAGAATTAGGGCAGTAGAAGGGGTAATATGTTAGGGGGATCCAGAGTGACAGTAATGTGGGATGCATGTTTGGGATTTATATACAGTAGGGCAGTAGAAGGGGTAACATGCAGCAAAGTGGGGATGGGTGTTTGGGATCAAGGATGGTAGAAATGGGTCCCGTATATTTAGGGGGTAGATCATGACGGTAGAAATAAGGGGTACTTATGGGAAGAGGTGCACTTGAGGTACATAAGAGCAAAGAGGGTTGTTCAGTTTTTATCAAAGATAGTGGTTTAAAAAAAGTGTAACATGTTATAGATTAATATAGATATTTTATTTAACTCACCAGAACTTCAAAAGAATGAGCTGATGATCTTCATTACTGGAAACACTTTTGTAGGAACTTTCTACACAAGGACCGAGAATATTCTGTGAAAAGAGATGTATAGAGAAAAAAGATTTGAGCAAAATGGAAATCTTAATGCAGGCTGTTGCAGTAACACTTAAGCATTGAGTGCAGCTGTGGCTTCATTGGGTTCTTAAAGCAATTTTATACAACCATGTGGATGACAATTTCTTACAGTGTGAAAAAATTAGTTTCCAAACACAAAAGGAAGTTGTCTTAGGCCAAGTAAAATAAGTTTGTTCCCTCCAACATCTTGAAAAAAAAAAAAAAAAATTGGAAAATAACAAATAACAAGGCCCTTCCTCACCAACTTTTTTAAAAATCCGGACAAGCAACATGTTATTTTTTTTACTTGGCCTTATAAAATGATTTATCAATCAGATCTTAAAGATGCTCGGTCCAAATTCCAGCTGATCTGATCCAAAAAATTGTGATTTATATTTTAAACAGCTATTTTTATACATTTGAGAAAGTTATGAGCAGTCATTTAAGGCACGAACAAAAACCTGCAAATGATTGGGGTAGTAAATTAAACCTAATAACTTTGTTGGGATGCTGACTTTGTCCTTTGGCCATCAGCCATGCACAAACAATTACGAATATTGTGCATTGTCCAAGGCATGTGCAAAGGTTTTGTAAGCTTTTCGTTTTGAAAAAGCAATATTAGTCAAAATTTGTTCAGAGAAAATATCTTTGAATTTGTTTTTAAATAAAATCTTGCTGGCAATGCACCTGTAGAATTTTTATTGGGGACTTTGTAAATACTAGGTGGCATTAGATGTGCCAGGTGAAATCCACTGTCCTAAAACATATTTGTATAAAAAATAATATTAATTCACATGACCAGAGTTGTATTAAACTAACACCTTTTACATGCCATTTACATGCACCGCCTATTCTCTGAACACATTGAGATTCCATGGACCTCTTCTTTTGAATAGTATTGATGGAAACAAAGTCAAGGTCATTTGTGGGTGGTTTTAAGAACTTTTATGAAAAATATCTCGTCTTTAATTATCTAGAGTAGCTTCCTCTCTGTTCGTCCTTCCCTACTGTGACAACAAGTTAAAAGTTATGATTTACTTTCTTGTTTTAACCTACATGTAGTTCGTCACGTCGCTTTTGCTTTGCTTGTCTCATACAATTGTTAATCTTTTACTTTGTAAGCCCTAATAGTAATACATCATTGTTCATTTTAACTTCCTGCAACAATGTGTATATTTTTATTTGCAATGGAAATAAACGTTGAGTTGAACTGAAATTGAAGTGCTTTACCAAGTTTGTTTGCTGCCACTGCCAAGTACAGTCAAAAGTTGGCACTGTTTTTTTATATTTTATGTTTAATTATTAGAGGCCTAGCCATAAAACCATTGCTCACAGGAATTTCCCTAGAAAGTAGCCATCACTCTCATCAGCTGATGGAGCCCTCGCCTAGAGGTAAAAAAGACGCTGTTCATTGGCCAATCCTGTGCGCCGCGCATACAAATCTGTGCGTTTCCATTGTTTCATCATCAGTGTACCTCTAAGATGGCGGCTTTATAACATCAATGCATATTAAGGTCAATGGATAGCACCTATTTAAATCATGTGAATGATGACTGTGTATGGTCAGAATGTCTTGTTCTGTGAGCCATTTCATTTCGTAGGGATGTGATATGGTTGTTGTGGAACTGGTCAAAAATACTGACTGAGTTTGCACAGGCATGACCGGGTATGGACTAAACGAGTCGAGACTACAGTACAATCATTGTAGTTGTATACACAATGTACACACAATCATCACTGTTACTGTCAGTAGTGTCACTTCGCTCGCTTGATCTATATGTCTGGACTGTCTGCGACTCGAGAGCAAAGTTCTGTGAGTTTGTTTGTGGCACAACAGACAAGCAGAGACATTTCAAGAACTACACTTCAAAGAAACTCGTAATGAAAAACCAATGTGCAGGACTGCAGAAAACACCACAGACAACAACGACTACTACCTCCCTCCTCAAACACTGTCAACGTCGACGATGGTCTGTCCCTGACTCTCGGCGCTGTGTGGATATACATACATGTATATTGGTGGGATTGCGTGTGTAAACGTAAACACTACAGTAGTGATTATTTTTTAGTACGATCGTACAGCTAGCTACAGACCAGTCGCAAAACTTGCTGCCAAAATTTGTCCCTTTTAGGCAATTTTAACACATAGATAAACGTCAAATGACCTATAAGCCATTTCCATACATTGCAATGTAAAAACTAAACATACAAATCCGTACTTACCACAGTTTTGTGATGAAAATATTTCACTTTGAAGACACGTCGTAAGCAGACGACAGCTCAATGTTGTCATTGTGTTTCGTGTGCTCACTACGCATGTGCAACAAATGGTGCAAAGTGGGCGAGGAGGGCGCCTGTCTTGGAACAAAGATGGGTGCGACCGTGGGTGCGACCGTGGGTGCGACCATTGATCTCTATTATTAGTATATCGATGATGGAGATCATTGGGTGCGACGAGCAGACATATAATATTTATAAATAGGTAAGGTGCGACCTCGACCTCGTCCTAGGGGTGATCGATCTCGCCGCGCCATTTCCCCCCAGTATGGCTTGCTCGCTCATAAGCCGTTTAGAATTGTTGCTAGTAGTTACCCCAGAAAAAACTCACCCGAAAATGTATTTTTCCCTTACCAACTTGCTACCAGTTTTCATGAAGCCGTCTCTATTTCCCAAGCCAAAACTTTAAAGCCTCAATTTACCAAGTCTCCTCAGAAGCTGAAGAACAGAGCCCCGGGCCGTGACCCCGAACAATTTATTATTCAAAAGACTTTTAGGGGTTACAAATTATGATGATCAGTTTGGCCCATGAATTTTGGCCTATTAGTCTGAGTGCACCCCAGATGAACTGTCATATTTTATGTTTTGTTGAAAAGTTGTTTCAAAACATTCACCACAGGCCATTATTACCGAAATTATTTCCCTCACTGTAATTTCAGGCTCAAAAATAGTTGTTTTATAATGGCATCAGACTATTTTTTTCTCCCAAAAGTTGGTCAGGGATGGGAAAACACATAGACAAGTTGCAAGCGTGCTTTAGTTATTTATTTTTTTGTCTCCCCCCCCCCGTTTTTGTTTTTGGGGGTTATTATTTCCCCCGTCTCCCCCCCCTTCTTTTTTTTGTGGGGGGGGGGGGGGGGAGAGGGTATTACAACAAAACGGACACGGGGAAACAGTGAGGGCAATAACGTTTGTATCTTATTATAAAGAGAAATGAATGGTCACCCCTGAGAAACAGTTAGTGGTTGAGAAAAAGGTGATTAAAATTTAAACAAAATAACAAATAAGACAGTTCATATAAGTGATGTTAATTGAAGCTTTGCATGGTGTGGAAAATAAGAAATAACTACAAATATTAAACTTTCGGGTAGAACTATTATGTAAAATCTCTTTTGGGAGGAGTTGGCTCTGAAAAGGCGCATTCTTTCTAATTCTCTATCGTTTATAAGCATGGAGCTATAATAAAGGTTCAAGACAGGGCGCCCTCTCACGTTGCATCATTTGCTGCACATGCGTAGTGAGTACCCGGAACGCAATGCACAATAACAATGAGCTGTCGTCGTCTGCTTTTAAACGACGTGTCGTGTGTATTCAAAGTGAAATGTTTTCATAACAAAACTCATGTAAGTACGGATTTTCATGTTCAGTTTTTACTTTGTAATGTATGAACATTGTTTATAGGTCATTGGACGAGTACAGATTTGTTACAATTGTCTAAAAAGGACAGCGTCTGGCAGGTTGTGACTACTGAGTCCGTTAGTCGGTCGGTAGTGTACACCCGCCATTCCTAGTTCCTCCTCCCGTCTCCACACACTGCACACAGCGGAGAGAGACAGAGTGACTGATCTTACATATAGTACGAAGTCGTTACTGTTTGGGGTGTTAACTGCAGTCCTGCACACTAGTTTTATTATCACGAGTTTCTTTGAAATAGTTCAATGTCTCTGCAGAGCTTTTTGTGCCACAAACAAACTCACAGTCACAGTCACACTCACTGTCCCTCGAGTCGTAGACAGTTCAGAGATATAGATCTGACAGTGACAGTGATGATTTTGTGTATAATTGTGTATACAACAACAACAACCATACTGTAGTCCTAACTAGTTTTTTCCGAACCATGTGGAAACTTTGTGCTTTTGGCCAGTTCCACAACAACCATCACAACAAGCCATTGCTACGAAATGAAATGGCACACAATACAAGACATTCTGACCATACACAGTTATCATGCAAATGGTTTGAAATAGCCGCTATCCATTACGCCATCAGTGACAAGAGTTATGGATACTTTTTATGGGAATTCCTGTGAAACAAGGGATTTATGGCTAGGCCTTTAACAATTAGGCTTTAGAAGCATTAAGCCTACATGTACAATCAATTCTGTCAACTTTTCACCTGGCAGCAAACAAACCTGGTAAAGCGATTCAATAAAGGTCCAACTAAAAAAAAAAAATTTCATTGCAAATATACAAGTACAGTAACTACCGGAATTTCAAATGAACAAAGACATTCAAATGAAATAAAAGAAATAATATATGAGACAAACAAACAAAGCAAAAGTGACCTGAGGACCTAGGTTGAAACAAGAAAGTAACTTTAAACTTGTAGTCACAGAAGTGAAGGAAGAAAAGAGAAAGCTACTCTAGACAATTAAAGACAATATTTTTTTTCATGAAAATTCTTGAAAAAACAAACAAATGAACTTGGCTTTGTTTCCATAAATATTATTCCAAAAAGGAGGTCCATATACTTGTAAGTGTTCAGAGAATAAGTGGTGCATGTAAACGGCAGAAAAGTGTTGCGGTTTTGATGTGGTGACAAGGTTGTATTGCAATTCCTGTCATGTGAGATTTGTTCTTTTAAAAAAAAATATTTTTAGGACATTTGATTTCACCTTGCTAGTTTAAAACCACCTAGTGCTTAAATCATTGACTTTGAAAACTTCAGTTTTTGTACTAACATATGAAAATTTTCAATAAGTTAGATAGTTAAAATTGCATTAGGAACCAGATAAGGCCACAGGTGCACTCAATGCTTAAATGTTACTGCAACAGCCTGCATGAAGATTTCCATTTTGCTCAAATCTTTGTTTTCTATTTATCTCTTTTCACAGAATATTCTCGGTCCTTGTGCAGTGAGTTCCTACATAGTGATTCCATGAATGAAGATCATCAGCTTTAAAAACTTCACTCATTCTTCAAGTTGTGGTGAGTTAAATTAAAATATCTATATAAATCTATAACATGCAACAAATTTTTAACCACTATCTTTGATTAAAACTGAACATCCGTCTTTGCTGTTACAGTGTATGTACCTTGCACTCCACCCCTTAAATACCCCTTAGTTCTACTGCCCAGGATCTACTCCCTAAATATACGGGACCCATTTCTACAATCCTTGATCCAAAACACCCAACCCTAGCTTGCTGCTACTCTGGATCCTCCCCAAACACTTTGCTGTCACTCTGGATCCTCCCCTTAAAAGTGTCCCCTTCTAGTGCCTTTCTGTATCAATTCCAAGTGCATCCCACTTTGCTGTCACTCTGGATCCACCCCCAACCTGTTACCCCTTTCTACTGCCCTACTGTACAAATCCCAAACATGCATCCCACTTTGCTGTCACTCTGGATCCTCCCCTAAAAGTGACCCCTTCTAGTGCCTTTCTGTATCAACTCCAAGTGCATCCCACTTTGCTGTCACTCTGGATCCTCCCCTAACATATTGCCACCTTTTTAGTGCCATGTAATTTGTCAATCCACTTACACCAATATACATCTTCCCTATTCATCCAAACTGTATCTATCGTGTCATGTCGTCTTTCCCCTCTGGATCCTATCAGTATCTATCTGTCTTACTCCTTATCAGCATCCCTCCCCTGTCTCCTGCTCTTGCACTTTTCTAAGGTTGAAATTGTAGATAGAGTTGCTGAAAGGACCCCTGACATGCCTGTTGTGGTTGGTTTTAAAGATTCATCACATCCCAAAGACCGTTATATAACATTTTTGACCTTTGGCTGGAGTAATTTCATGCATACATCTTCTTTGTTTTTTTATTGCAGTACATTCAAGATGATCTGACAATGAAATGCCTTGAGAGATGCACAAGCTCAGCCGAAGAAAACACTTGGCTTCCGTCTTAACCGTGAATTCAACTACGTCATCGTCTGTCTGCATCAAGCAACCTCAAATCTGTAACTTATAGAATTCTGGGGTATTAAGGTAGGGTTGTAAGGTAGGACAGCTGGGGGGGGGGGCATGTGCCCCTCCAGGCCCCCTCTTGGCCACGCCGCTGCTGTAAACGTTGTTAATACTACTGCTTTTTCATTGCATTTAGGTACTTTCAACTAGATTAAAGGAAATACAAAGCTAACTTTAATAGTGTATCACATCTAAAGGGACTGTGTAAAATCTGTAATCATAAAATGTCTCTCGAAACTGATCACAGTCCTACTTTACAGAAACGTCAAGCTGCTACAACATCTTATAATTTTCAGAACAAACTCAATTATGTGTAGATCAGCTGTGATGATGTTCGTTAGATTAATGTATGTATGTTATTACATGTAAGTTGAATTGTTTAGCATTGACCTAGCCTTTAAGATGGTGTTACTTGTAGACACAAGTTTGCTGAGGTTTTAGTGTGCTATAAAGTAAGAAACCAATTTGTTCTGCACTATGCAAATTCTACACTAAGACATTTTCCTGATTTTTTAAAAACTTCAACGACTATCAGTCAGTAGCCGTTTGTGTCTGGTACAATGTCTCCAAACGAACAACTCTGACCCACAGTGATATGTTAACATTATTTACCAGACTAATATTGCCATGTAGATTCAAAAAAGGGAAAAAACATGTCAAACTTGTCTTCTAGGTTTAGAGAAATAGGAATAAATAGAGGGCCCCCCCCTTCATTTTGCTCTAAAAACCATGGAGTTAAACATCAGATATTGCTAATATTTAGTGTTACCTTACAGATAAAGTTGGACAAAATGTGGAAATTGTAATTTGAGTTTTTATTTGCCAGAACTGAGTTGTACTTTTATGTTAATCATGGGAATCAGTTTTTTCCTAACTATGCAAATACAAATGTGCCTTTTAGCCATGGTAAGTGTTACTTTTTAAGTTAAAACTTACATGCTATTTTTGTAAAGCGTAATGTAGAACATTTTAGGCCGTTAAACCAGAGGGATTCTGAATTGTGTGTGTAATAAAATGGTGGAAATGTACGGACATGAAGTAAAGCATCTTAAAAGAGTGTTTAAAGAGATTTTAAAGACCTAAAACTGCACGTTGTGATTGTAAACAAAATAAATTTGTGACCAGAATGCGTAATTTTTTGTAGGAAAGCATTTTAAACATGATATTAAGCGTCTAAAGGTACTTTAAAGCTCTTATTTTAACAATACAAAAATTGAAATTGTTTTTTGGCACCAAAATTGCATAATTATTTTTTCAAAATGAAAAATAATTAACGAGCGTACGTTTCAGCCGATTTAAAAAAAAAATGAAAGACCATAAATTTTTTGGTTTTTCATTTTTATTTATTTTTTTTTTTCCAAAATGAAAAATAATCAACGAGCGTGCGTTTCAGCTGATTTAAAAAAAATGAAAGACCGTTAATTTTCGGTTTTTAATTTATTTTTTTTTTTTTTTTTTTTTGGGGGGGGTAAAAAAAAATTGTCCAACCCTCCTCTCTCTCTCTCCCCTGTCCGCCTCTCCTCTCCTTCCTCCGTCCTGGCCTGTCCTGCCTTGTGCATCGTGCGTGGTGCTTGTTAGTGCGTGTTAGTGCGTGTTAGTGTAAGTGCATGTCAATATACCTTACATACTCTATTCTTACCTTGTGACTTGCCGGGATTCGAACCCATGCATGTCTTCCGATCTTGCTCTCCCGTGCGTGACCTTGTCCGCTAGGCCATCGGCGATCCACAGCAAACTTAAATTTTGTAACCATGATGAATATTAGAACCACGTGATGTATATATAAACACACGTTTATACATGTAAAATATATAGTGTAAAGGGCGCCCTCTGTTGATTGTGAAGGGCGCCCTCTGTTGATTGTAAAGGGCGCCCTCTGTCATCAAAAAGTTGTTATTTAAAAACTACTACTGCCACTGAAATAAAATTCCCTTTTATAATGTGGAGATTAATTTCCTCGAAATAAAGTTAATATTTCACATCTGTAGTGTCTTCGCTATTTGACGTTTTTTAAGCAGTATAATTTTGTAGTCTTAAGAAAAATAATATTTTCAAGTTTGACAGAAAATAAAAAACAATTTGGAAAGTTTGGATGCTGAAAGTATATCTCTTTATTAAAAACGTTGTTCATAAACAAATTTAAAAAGCATTAGTTTTTAATAATTTATTTCAAAGCATTTGCATTGTTTTTTCTACAATTAAAATATAACAAGATTCAATATTTGTTTAACATTTGTCACAAGATGTTTCCACATCAATCATACGTTTTTGTGCAAACATCTGGTGGAAAATAAAGTTTGAAGTTTTTTAAGCAGTCTGATTTTGTTTTCTTTGCAAAATTAATATTTTCTAGTTTGACAGAAATAAATTAACAAAAACCTATCGTGAAAGTTTAGATGCTGAAAGTGTATCTCTTTATTAAAAACTGTTCATAAACAATTTAAAATAAAAAGTTTTGTAAATTTTGTTAAATTCATTTCAAAGCACTTACATTGTTTTCTTCTACATTAAAAATATCAAAAGATTCAAAGAAATATTTGTTGAACATTTTTCACAAGATGTTTCCACATAAACCAGATGTTTGTGCAAACATCTTCTGGAAAATAACCTACATTTACACAATGTATTTCAAAGAACTGATCGAATTTGCAGTGTTTTCTTCTTTAATTAGATATTAAAAGCTTCAAATGAACATTTGTATAAACATTTTCTACCAGATATTTCCACATAAATCAGAAGTTATTTATTGCCGAACATTTTTACTGAATTGTTTGTAAATCATTAAATAAAACATTTAAAAATAAAAACAATAAATAAATAAATAAATAAAAAATAAGTAAACTAGTACACAAATAACTTAATGAATAAATAATTAAGGAAAGAAAGCAAAAAAGAAAACAATTATGTATAAGAAAATTAAATAAATCAATCAATACATAAATAAATTATAAAAAATATATAAATACATAACTACATACATAAATACATTTTTAAAAATTAGATACATAAATAAATAAACAATTAAATACATAACTAAAGAAAGAAAGAAAGAAAGAAAGAAAGATATAAAATAATTAATTAATTAAATAAGAACTTAATAGATAACCCACAGAACTTGAATCCTTTACATCCAGAACCACATACCCAATATCAAGTGGAACCCAGACTTATTGTCTAAAAATTCTTCACGATGTTATCAAAGTTCTACAGAGCACAAGTATGTATCCGGTCTTGTGTTCTATCTTTGTTATTGTCAGGTGTTCCATCTGTGTTATCATCAACATGACTGCTACATTGTTCTTGGTATCTATTCTGCAGAGGATCTGCTTTTCAACTGAATTCACTACTGCAAAATATCATTTTTGCAAGGCTTGTTGCATTTTTTAGATGGGTGCAAAGCGGCAATCTTTTCTTCTTGTAAATTCCAAAGCTCCCCGTGAGCCCAATCTTGATTTTCCTGTACAAACAAGAATAAATAATATTACTTGATTAATTCATTATCCAGAAAAGATTGTAAAAAGGGAACAGCAAAATGATTATTGTCTTCACAAACATCATTATAATGGGTTGTCATTCTTTAACTGGACGTTATATTGTTATTGACTCCAGGAACATACTTTGATTTCATTCAAGTCTTTTTATGTTTTTCCTGTCAGTAGGAATGGTTTGTACACATGAACATTGTTCCAACTAAAACATAAAATCCTTGGATGTCAAAGGAACCTTTATGTAATCACACAGACTGGCTGTTCTTGCTACAATAATATTCCTTTCCAATTTATTTATGTTGTGCACCGAGGCTTATTTCCCATACAGTTAAACGAAACTTGCGATTTCCAGTTAACCGTTTCTACCATTCAAATCAAAACTATAAGTCCGCGGATGTCAACACACTCTCCAGGTTTAATAGAATGCAGCACCCACTCCGAACGGTCACAAAACCAGGTCATAAAACCACAAAGACTCAGCACAGCGGCTTGCCTTTTGAGTGAAACAATTGTAAAAAAAACCTGCGGAGGATTAAGATAAGACGCGTTTGCATCTCAATAGGAGTGTCAATCATTCTCCGAAGACAGGGCTGGAGAATGTCTGGCTAACATTTATAGATTTTCTCGGCCAATTTCAGCAACAACAACAAAATCATTCCATTTTATTAACACACATTTAAATTCACGCATTTTTCCCTCATCCACTCAAACTAGGTTTTCTTTTTAGCAATTAATTCATTCAGTTTCGTTTTTGTGCACACATAATTATTTTTTTTCTTGTTAAGATTCGTTTCTGTCATTCTATTTCATTGACCACAACCTATTTACATTTAATGAAATCAAATACTCATGGAAGCGCACATGAATGTGTTGCTCGCTTGCGTGTTTGTCATTGTCAGCAAAAAAGTACCGGTCAGCAAAGTTGTAACATTGCTTGAATCGGCTTTTAAAAGAACTGGTTAGTGCCGACCAGCTAGATTAGCGTAGTTACAACACTGGTATTCGGATGTAATTTCCACCCCCCCCCCTCCTATATGTACGAAAAAATTACTTGATCAAATAAACAGGGCGTCTTAAAGGAGTCCGACAGTTTTTCAGGCCGTCCAAAAATAAAATAGGGAGTCCAAAAGACGCCCGCATGCATTGCTGGCTAATACCTTGCTGTCTCCTAAATTCTGAATAAATATTAAACTTGAAATACTGGGTTTAAAAAAAAAACTGTTGATGATTTGTTTATAAAAATACCTTTGTATGAATCAATTTAGAGCATGTTCAAATTTAGATCAAAAGTACTAAAGAGAGGAGAGATATGGTTCTCAAAAGAAAACAAAAGAAGGTAACGGAGCAAAAATTGTCAAGTGTTAGGGTTAGGTTTTGTTATCGCAAGTTTTAAACTAATCAGCATACAAACTTAATTGGTAAGGGTTAGGTTTAGGGTTGGAGTTGGGGTTTTTGATCAAAATTTTTAGATTAAAGAGCATAAAAACTTACTTAGTAGGGCAAGGGTTCAAGTTGTTGATCAAAATCTGTTTAATTAGTAATGAGCATAAAAACGTACTTAAGGTAAGAGTTAAAGTTGTTGATTAAAATCTTTTAATTAATAATGAGCATCAAAACTTACTTGGTAAGGGTTAGGGTTAAGGTTGGAGTTAAGGTTAGGGTTTTTAATGAAAAGTTTTGAATAAATGAGCATTAAAACTTACCTGGTAAGGGTTAAGGTAAGGGCTTTTGATCAAAAGTTGTAAAGTAATGAGTTAAAAACTTACTTGGTAAGGGTTAGGGTTAGGCTTAGCATTGGGGTTTTTGATCAAAAGTTTTTAATTAATGAACATAAAAACTTACTTGGTAAGGGTTAGTGTAAGGGTTAAGGTTAGGGTTGGGTTTTTTATCAAAAGTGTTAAATTAATGAGCATAATAACTTACTTGGTAAGGGTTAGGCTTAGGGTTGGGGTAGGGTTTTTGATCAAAAGTTTTAAATTAATGAGCATTTAAAAACTTATTTGGTAAGGGTTAGGGTTCGGGTTTTTGATCAAAAGTGTTAAACCAATGAGCATAAAAAACTTGCTTGGCAAGGGTTAGGGTGGGGTTAGTTTTTTTATCAAAGTTGATATTAATGAGCATTAAAACTTACTTGGTAAGGGTTAGGGTTAGGGTTAGGGTTTTTGATTTAAAGTTTTAATGACCATAAAAGCTTACTTTGGTAAGGGTTATGGTTTGGGTTAAGGAGCACTGAAGAGTTGTTGATAGTATAACACATTGTGAGAAACTACTCCCTCTGAAGTAGTGTAGTTTTAGAGTAAGAGATAATTTTCACCCCCAAAATTTGAATCTGAGAAAGACTTTAGGCATGAAGCCTTTCTCAGGCATCTGAAAGCACACAATTCTATGCAACAAGGGTGTTTTTTCTTTCATTTCTTGCAACTTCGATTACCAATTGAGCCAAACTTGTATGCATATTTTATGCATGTGTTGGGATACACCAAGGGAGGATACTGATCTTTCATAATTACCCAAAGTGTACCCTGCGTCTAAAGAGAGAATACATACATTTCTCAAAAGAGAAAATAAAAAGAGAAGTTTTTTACCTGTAAAACATGGTGCACACCTTGTCACCCTCCACCTCTGGGGATGTCTCTCCATCAACTGGTTCTATTCTGAGGTGTCTCCACTCTTGATCAACTTCTGCCTCATCTCACAGCTTCATCACTAACAGGTGAGCTCCTCAAAGTAGTGTGGCTCTGTTTTTCCATCAACTTCACTCTGAGACCCTCGATGGTAGAGTTGGCTTTCTCAGATGTTGGCACGGACTGGACTTGTTTGGAATTCAATCACACAAATACAACTGCAGAGAAATGTCAGAAAGAGATTGAAAAGTCATGAACAAAAATAGTAAGAGCACAAGCCAAGATCAAGTAGGCCTGTAAGTATCCAAAATCAAAAGCTTTTAAAAACGACCAGCTCTTTTTTCACTCAATGATTACCCCACAGAAAGTCATTTTATTAAATATAAAAGGAAAGATGCTTAGTCCCCCCACCCATATTTTCACTCATTTTGACTAACAATACAAATACAATCTTATACCAAACTATGATTATCTTTTTGACTTAAGTGAAAATGTATTAGTGGTTTCTATCCCATTTTTTAAAATGACTTTCTTTGGACAGATCACTGAGAAAAGATGTGGTCTTATCATTGATTCAAACTATCTATGTTGTTGGTAAGCAAGCATAGCCATGCTGGATGGCTAGGGGGGCCTGTAAATCAACAATGATGTAGGCCCTTCATGTCATTTAAAGAGCAATCTAAAAATAACAAACAAGATAAGACACTGCTCACCAACAACTTTCCCATAACCATAAAACACATTCTACTGTAATAAGCCAAAAACTTCTGTGTCACTTTCAATCTATTGTATTATAACACCCCTTACAAAGATTCTGCCTTTTGATTGTGAACTTGCAGCAAACAATGTACTATTCCCGTAGCAACAAATGCACTATCCTATAGAAGCCAAATTACTATACCCAGAGCAAATGCAGCTATGTGGTACCTAGACATCTTGACACCATAAAACAAATTTTGCCTACAGCTTTTACTCCTAGAGTTAGTAGTATGGTTAAAACTATGACTCCCTCTGTGAAGCCTGGAGCGGGTGTTTTCTTGAGACTTTGCCTCCGATAAATAGAACATGCCAAGGATCACCTCGAGACTCCTGTTTTAACCATACAGTATACACGTACCTCTAGAAGCATTAGCTGTTTGTATAAGTACACGGTGGTGGTGGTTACTGCAGTGTACATGTCATGCATGGTGTAGCCTAGTCACTGTCAGTCACTCACTCTTAACTTGCCTTTGGTATGTGGCGACAGACAGTAACTTGTCCATACCATGGTTGCTAGAGCCAAGAGAAAGGGATGAGTGGTCATGGCATACAGACTATACCTCATGACATAACTACAATTACAAGTACGGTACGGATCAACGGTATGTTTACGTTGGCACGATATTGAGCTCATCTAAACTAAGGTCAACATGTCCACCTCTACATCCATGGTTACACAAAATAGAAAACCCGACACATCTGCCTATTTATCTATCTAAAACGTACCTTTATAAAATCCAGTGAGTCTCCTGCCTTATATGAACAGCCAGATAATCCGTACAGCGGACTCATAGTTTGTGTCAAAGGGAACATTTCTAGGTAGATATTGAGGGACACAAAATTGAAATCAAAACTCCCTTCATGTAAACTGTATTAATATGACCTAGGGAGGGCGCACTTCATAAACAAACCAAAACTATTAACGGGGGCGATTTTTTTTCATACCACACGCTAGCTATGGGGCCACAAAAAACGTTCTGATTGGTCCGTTTCTGCAGAGGTCGTGCATTTTAAATAAGGTAAACTAAGGAAAGCGTTATTACATGTACTGGTGGTACAGGACCCTGGCCTTGGAGCGCAGCATGCGGTGTGTGTGGGGTTAATACAGCGGCACTTGGTACATTTTATGCGCTATCAGTGTCGCTAATGTTAATCAGTGATAATAAATATAGAGACAAGGGGTAGGCCTACAAGAAAACTAAAAAAACTTAAATGTTATCTCCTGCCCATTTTTCTTACTCCACTGATCTACTTTCTTTTAATGTATCAACTAGTTTTGGGTGCCTAAGGAACCATTGAAGGAAGAAGTGTCTGTCAAAAAAATATATGTAGGCCTATATTATATTTTATTCTGTTACAACTTTATGACATAAACGTTATTATTATTTATGATGTTGGAACAAATAATATAACCCCATTTATTTAATTATGTATATGTACTATTACTATTAAATGGGGCAAAGAAGCGCTTATATTGCGAATATGGTTACAAACTGGATACCTTCTGGCAGTACGACATTGTCACAGCATATCACGGAGGTAGCATTGTACACTTCCGAAGTTGATGTCATTGTTGTTTTTGAGTCGTGTAATCGAAGAAAATTTAATGCAAAAAAATGTCGAAAGGAAAATTTTACGAATCACAAGTCATATAGTCTTCTCCGATATAGGTCTACCCCATTTATTTAATTATGTATATGTACTATTACTATTAAATGGGGCAAAGAAGCGCTTATATTGCGAATAATAAATGGTTACAAACTGGATACCTTCTGGCAGTACGACATTGTCACAGCATATCACGGAGGTAGCATTGTACACTTCCGAAGTCGATGTCATTGTTGTTTTTGAGTCGTGTAAACGAAGAAAATTTAATTCAAAAAAATGTCGAAAGGAAAATTTTACGAATCACAAGTCATATAGTCTTCTCCAATATAGGTCTACGTGCCAATAGGTATTGCCCCACACTCAGTCATTTGAAGGCCACTAAACATAAACACACCAAACATTCTTCAAATCCCCCAGTACTGACCAGAACAGGGGGACCACCCTTGCTCCACAGATGTCATCTTTCACTCCGATTCTCTATAGGTTTAGCCACTTATTATCATTTTTGTTTTTCGGCCATTAACCCTGCGTGACACCGTCAACAAAATGTTCACACTCGGACACCATGTCTTACTTATTGATTAACAGTTTGATTTTAGCGTGTAATACACTTTTGTGGAGAACCCAATCACTTTTAAATTGCCCAAAGCATTACAGATAGATCCTTTTACTAAATACAATCAATTCAAGCAACATTTATTTTGAGATGAGCCCACATGTGTCTCTTTGTGAAGTTTATACCACTTCTGCTCAATCAACCTTTTCTTTGAACAACACCCTTTGTTTACACAACTCAGCAAGAATATCACAATCTCTTACATCTTTCCATAGGGTCTATTGTCTAGCTAATCCTTGCAACATCATCCTGCTCAAATATAAATTTTAAAAAAAGAAAAAAAAAAAAAAAAAAAAGGGCAAAGCCAAAAGTCTGGAGAAGAAGCATTCTGAGTGTACGCATAGAACACTGGTACTCAAAAGTTTGCAAATCCCAACTTAAAAATGGGAACATTTAGGGCCTAATTATAGCCTATGCAAGTTACTTTTAGAAAAGTTATTTTTTGAGAAAATAATTATAAACACTATAATGAGTAAAGTAATAATTATTCAAACTTAAAACAATTGGAAAATATTATTGATTACCACAAATTATATTCACGATGTCGTAAATTAAACTTTGAGACGAAAAGAAAACCAAAATTAAACCTCGTTTTAGTTACGAAATTAATGACTTACCCCCCCCCCCGTGTATGCTTGACCCGACAACAGATGAAGCCTCATGGATGCTTGAGAATGTAATGACTCAATGTGAATGATTGACCCTTCATAAAAGCCTCATGTCTGCTTCTGAAATCATAGCGGTTTAATTAAATCATAGCGGCTTAATTTTGTGTGATGTACTTATTTTGTAATAGATATAGTCTAGACAAATTTTAAGTGTTTCTTTTTTGTTTCACTTGCAAAGCCCCGAGAGACTTGATCATCCAGGATATACCAGACAGGACCATTCCACATATCTAAGATGGGGGTCAGTTCCCAGAGCTGTGTATTTTTTTTATGGGCAGTGAAATTTGTTTTTGTACACAAAATCTGCTACACCGCTGCACATAAACACAGAACTACCCAGATCTAACCCTCTGATAAGTGGAACAATCTGCTCAGCTGTCTGTTCTCTGTATATGCTTGTCTTTTCATGTCTTGCTGGTTGTGCAAGGCCACCCCCCCCCCCCAAGCCATACAAACTGTCTCCGCTTTGTGGGAGGGGCGCACTTCTGTCACTCACCGATGGCAATGTCTAACAGTTAAAGTTAGTAAACTGCCATTGTATTTGATAACCTAAACTTCCGTGGCAAAATTTGTCAATATCCAAAAATATCCGATGGTATCATCCTTTTTTATACGGGGATGTTCTGGTTCATTCCTGACTTTTTTTCAGACGAATTTGAAACATGGCGTAACAGGATTTCAACAACTTATTGGTCTTCTGTAGTAGGAATTTTCGTCAGTCAAAATGTCAGATTAAACGCCGAATGGACTATCATTGAAAGTCAGTAATGAAACAAAATATTCCCGTACAAAAATCTGCACACCCACTTTTTTCTCAGAAAAATAGACTTACCTCTTTTGATTCTTTAAAATTTTGACCGAATTTTTAAAGTTCAACTGAGGTTTTTATTCTTTAAAATGAAGAAGGCATCATAGTAGGTTTCTATTGTATGAATCTAGGTCAAGGGTTAGACTTGCTTTCAGTTTCTAGGCTCCGTTACCCTAAGAGTTTGTTTTTAAATTAAACTTGTTCCATTTCAAAGATTTTCACGAAGAGAGATGTTTGAAGAATTGACAGGAATATCAAACAAATAATTGCTGGGACTGAACCCTGACATTCTGAAATAAGTAAGAAATCGTGACACTCAGGTAAAAACATCTGTTGAACTTTGTTTTATTGAGTAAAATTTAATCCAATCTACTGGGACAGCTATCAATATAAATTTATTTAATTATTTAATAATTATATAGGATATATAATTATTTAATTATGTAACTATATATAAGGCAGTGTATAGTTTTGGCAAAGACCAGTATCCTCACTTGCTGTTTCCCAACATGAGCATAAAATAGCAAACCCGTGGAAATTGGGGCTCAATTGGTCACCGAAGTTCCAAGAAAATAATGAAATAAAAAATAATAAAAAAAACTGTGTTGACTGAAGCTTTACCCAGGGTCCAACTTTGGGGTGAATTTTTTTTACCTCTTTCTCTAAAACTACATTACTTCGAAAGGTGTAATTTCTAAAAAAAAAATACAATGTTTTATAATATCAACAGCTCTCGAGTTATCTTTACCAAATACGTTTTTATGGTAATTAACTTGTGGAGAAATTATTCACAGACGACCTGATTAAGATAAACAAATCAACTGATCGACTTTTTGGCACAGCTCAAACTGTTTTATTACCAAACAGACAAAGAAACAAGGATGAGCCCTAAAAAGGGGATCACGGCTGAGCTGATTTGGGGTCTCTGCGCCGAATAAAAGAATTTGATCGTTTATGCAATAAAGTTGATAACCCAAAGTACACCCTGCCTTTAATTTTATAAATATATAATTAAATAATTATATAACTGTATAATTAATTATATAATTATACAGTTATGTATTTATAACATGTGTTTGATTGACCCTAAACATATGGAGCCTCATGTATACTTGAGGAATCATAGTGACTTAAGATACGTAAGGTGACCATACACACTGAGGAAGCCTCACAAATTTCAAAATACCCCCCAAAAATACAAATATCCAGAGTAACGTTAAACAAGAAGGTTCAGTAGTTTCTAATGCATCTTTTTAGAGCTTAAAAGCGCACCTTAAAAATTAATTAATTTTTCAAAAAACTGCTAGAGTTAACCCATGTGTTTTTGTTGTTGTTGATATTTGTGCAAATTTTTTAATGTTATGCTATGGAGGTCTCTCCCATGGGAGGGTTTGAAATGGAGCAGGCATTCCCACTAATGCCATTTTGTATGTCTTGACCATAGGCATCAGTACTTACTGCATCATTTTAGTGCAGAGAGTCGCACCCTGAAAAAAAAATCAAAATTTCATAAACATTATTTTTATCAATTTTTGGGGCTTAATTTCAAGTTCTCTTTTTTGCTAAAAATGAGTAGGTATCTTCACTGATGCAAGTTTGTATGACTTGATCTATTGCATCTTTCATATTTTTTTTAAATACTATTTTTAGGATTTTTCCTCAAGATTAAAGACAAGTTTGCTCAAAAAACATTAACCCTATAGGATGCACCACGTAAGATAAATCTCCCATAGCAATCAATGCTAAATGTTATATTCAAAAATACTTTATTATTTTTTAAAGTCTCTCCGACTCTTGAAAACTAATCAAATACAGCTTTGGACAACTAAACTTCTCATTTCTTTTCATTTTTTAGAAGATCAGCCATTTTTTGCTAATTATCCCATAAAGTAACACCCCCAAAAAGATCTTCTTCCCAAACCAATTTGCTGCCAGTTTTCATGAAGCCAAATAGAACCCACTTTGGAAGCAAAGTTTTTCAAGTCTCTCCAACAGAAAAATACAATTTTGCAGAAAAACTATGGTCTTCTTTTGAGTTGTTTTCTTGTCTTCGTTTCACGAGACTTGTACAGTCTATGATGCAATATCCAACCCCCGCCCCAAACGCCCCCTACTCAACTTTACATAGATGAGAGTTCTTTGTCTTGGTGTTCAGAAATTGCTATCATTCCAGAGACTGATCTCAGTATATCTGAGACTGACAAAACTTGCATTTTAACTTCAGAAATAACTGTACAAAGCTTAATACTTACTGTACAGAGCTCTAGGATTGATGTTTTCAATAACAAAATCAGCACATCCTGATGAAAAACACACCTCAAGCAACGTATTTCCATCTTCGATTCAAGCCTACGGATAATTATAAACAAGGCAGACATTTTTCAATTCCAACCAAATTCGCTGATGGGCGCCACCATATATAGGGTGCACCCCAACAGTTGAAGCACAGAAAAATGAATTGCGGAAAGAGAAAGATGAGACTCTGTTGGCTTTGGAAGAGGGTAAATAATACAATCCCAACTCAAGACGACATCTGAGACTGACGAATCTTGCATGTCCCAAAAAGTGACGTGGAAGAGAGGTTGTTGTCTTGGTGTTCAGATATTGCTACCATTCCAGAGACTGATTTCAGTACATCTGAGACTCAAGAGTGAAATCTTCAAAATGAAGGACAAGGAGATACAAGAAGGATTAAGCAAACTTTCAAGAAAATAATCAAGAACTTCTAAAATGTGTCAAACAATTACACCAAGTGCTTTCTGAAGAGAAAGCATCTAAATCAGATTATCAGAAGATGTGCATTCAATAAGAACCACTCACAGAAAACTTACTCATTACTCTCGTCCACAAGCAAAGCTTAGCAATGTTGGACTTTAAGACAAATAGGCTAAGCAGACAGACAGGTACCAGGTAATTTTATTTTGCATTGTTTGCATTGGGGTTTATGAGCATGTGCAAAAGAACAATTTCCAAAAATATTTCCAAAAATATTCTGGCATGTCTGCTGCCACTGACCATCCCTGACGAGAGGTCTCCCCAATAAGCCTTCTCCCTGAGAAACCAAAGTGACTGCTTTTCAAAAAGAGACTGTGAGTGGGTTTTCTCATGCACTATGAATGCCAAAACTGCATTGGATTTCTTTCAATTTCATTGATTCACTGCAAATTCTAAGAAAATTAACTGCTTCAGAAGTGTGCTTTAACATTCTTTTTGCTCAGTGCTTGAGGTCAAGAGGTCAGGTAGAAAGATCTTGCTCTGCTGACCTGTACTGGGTAAATGCTCAATGGGTTTCATGGTTCTGGCGTCTGGAGTGGAGGCTAACCTCTGATGAGGTTGAAGAGATGGAGAATGAGAGACCATGGAGAGATGGAGCGGACCTACAAAGCGATATCTTCTTTGGTGCAAAAGGCCTTCTCCATGTGGAACTTTTATAAGATCAAGAGGTGAAGTAGGAGATAGGATCGGATCCTTGTGCTGACCTGTGGCCATTAAGAAGCATCCCTTTTTTGCTAAGGTTATGGTTTCTCCATACTGACATAGCTGGGTCTGGCGGGGTCAAGAGGTCAAGAAGAAAGGATGCAGCAATGACCTGTTAATTAAACTCGATTCTCACGGAGGTAAGTGTTGACACCTGTCAAGGTCGAGACCTCAAACACCATTCGATCTTGCCATAAACGTATCTGCATGAAAATAAATAAGTATTTTTTATGTTGGTCACATAATTTGTGAAAAAGGAAGCTGCTTGTTGACAAAATGAATTTCCGGACCCACAGATCAACTCATAAGACGTACCCTTTAACAAGGAAACATACGGCTCCAAGAAATGCCATGAAATTACACAGGGTCCAGGCCTTGCTTAAGCTTTTTGTAAAGTAGCCCAACAGGCTAGTAAACTGTGGGTTCTCCTTGACCCCAGGAAGTTTTAGCAGTGCAGATTTTAAACACATATTGTCATAAATGTATCTTTCTAAAGTATTTATTAAGGTAGCAATCACAACCAGTCTAATGGTCAAATGAAGTTAAATTTGTACACTCAAAAATAAATTTAACACATTTTAAAAGTTTATTACTCACATCTGAAAAGGAAGAAAAGTGAACATTATACACAAGAATGTTGCACAGATTATTTAGTAGGCAACAGGCCAAGTTGAGAAGTGGTGTTTACTAGCCCACAGCAGTTTTTATCTTCGAGACAATGTATGCTGGGCTAGTAAGGGTGACCCCGGGATCCCTCCACAAACTTTTGCCATTAGAGATGCCTTCAGATGGCTAGGATCAACAGTTAAGCCCTGCCCAGTGGATTGGCACTAGAATGGGGCTGCCTCCCATCCTCTCCCTGAGTTAATCCCAACAACATGCACCCACTAAACCAAGAAACTCTTTTGTATTCTGATTGCCACTTTCATGAAGTGACGAATCGGTCGACATCAACCTTTTTATTAAATCTGTTTTGCACACACTCTTGATACATGTACATTCATGTTGCTAGAAACATTTTCAACAAGCTTCAGAACCTAATAGTTTTGTACATAACACTAATTAGCATGACTGGTGCATCATAAAGATTTGCAGTTTCTTGTTTTTCACAAAGTGAGGAATCCTGATTGAAATACTGCTTAAACAAATTTCTTTGTTAAGCAAAAAAAGAGAGTGGAACAACAGTAGCAACAATGTAAACTTTATGGAATGTTGGCATGTAACCCATTTCTGATAACCAATTTTTTGGGGTGCTTAGTATGTTTTTGTGCTTACATGGTTTCTGAAATGGGCACTGGTTGGTACAGTCGAGGGCCAGGTACTAGGGCGACTAGTGAAATTCACTACCTGACTAGTCATGCTTCAATTTGTCTTGACTTTGGCACTTGCTAGTCTAGACTATTTTTTGTTTCCCAAGATGCCTTGCTGTATATTCTAAAAGTTGTAAACGCATGGTAAAAGTCAGGCTGAAATGAAAAGTATGGATTGTAATGAGGAGGGTATTGCAGCAGACTTTCTTGATCCACTGTGCCAGTTTCAAGGTAAAACAATTCATTTGAAAGTGCTGCGGAATGCAGACCATATTGCAATCACGATGTACACAACGCACAATCCATGGGACACACAAGCAGTCACATTGTTTCCGATTTACATTGTTTCCGGCTTGTAGTTGTTGTCTCGTTACTTTGCGTGATACAAAAAACATTGAATGCTAGAGGGCTTTTCAGAACATCATAAGGATAAACATCCTCTAGTGATATACTAGAACATAACGTATAGCATTAAAAAAAAGTCGTTGACAGCATGGTCTGTAGATAAATGCACAGTTCCTCAAAAATTTTAGCTTGCATACGAAAAGTACACAACGTGCAGGCTATATTCTACAAAAATGCAACAATTTAGGATACCCTGGATGAAAAAGCGATTATTTTAGTGTAATGTAAGATTTGTTTTGTTTTGTTTTGTAAGAACTTGTATTGTGATTCATAAATTTCCCCCATTGAATGTTTGAATAAAAAAGGCTTACTTAAAAAAAATGTAAACTCCACCAAATTGCACATAATATGTTAATTTCCCATAGCTGATGGCTCAGAGGTGCCCAAAAGCTCAATGGTGACCTTACCGTCGCAAGACTTATACATTTAGTGTACACAGTATACAGAATTAGTGGTCCTGATCATCTTGATCATGCGCATCAGCAAACATCATGACACCGACAATGTTTATATTTGGGTAATTAATCTTTGTTTTGTTTTATTTCCTCAATGTCGCAAAAAGACCTAGTTTTGGAATTAACTATTTATCAAAACATTGATCTGCACAGATGTGATCTGTTGATAACATTCACCTTTATTTAAGTGGCTAAAATGTTTATATCCGACTGCCACTTTTCATTCATTATCATAATGATTATGCAATAAATAGTTGCCAACTCAAATGAGATGTTGCTTTTTTGGTAACAATAGTGACAGTAGTGAACGGACACTTTTCCATTAAATGGCAGGCTATATTAAAGATAAAGCAGTCTCCAAAAACTGCCATAGTTTAACCACCTGGGGAACAAAATCCCTTATGAAACCGGCAAGACACTACCTTGGACTTTTTGGTTCTAGAACTAATACTACAGTCATTTGACCAGTTCGGGATCACTTTTTGAATTCACATTGTTTTTGGTTGCAATCTCTTTGACATTTTAAACAAAAAAGTTTATCAGTTTACCTAAACATGTTATAAAACTCACCAAGTATCCACTGACAAAAAAAGATTAGTACTTTTGAAGAGGCTTTGAGAAAAGTATTGTCACCTGTTTGACCAGTTCAGGATCAGTTGATTCTATTCTGAATCAGTAGCTTGCCCTCTATTGCAAACCAATACTCCCATTCATAAAACTGTCTCTCAAGGACACAAACTCTACAAGTGTGTTGGCATGGACATGGACTTCCTTTCTCCAGAGAATTTCATGCAAGTGTATTCAACAGCAGCGCAAAAATCCAGCAACAAAAACACAAAACAACAGCAAAGGCAAATGAAAAGGTGAAGCACGCCTAAAAGCAACATTGACCCAAATATCTATTCTTACAGTCGCAATTTCCTCCACCAAGTTTCATTTTCTCACAAAAAAACAATATTCCTACAAGAATTTGTTGAAGAAATGTATCTTAAAAGCAACAAATAAACTTTCGACTGCAGCAGTAAGATTATACCTCACTGAGTGCGGCACCATTTGACGCAATGAGAGATGCTGAGTAGTGAGTGATCCCGAACTGGTCAAGGGTACGATGCCCCCCAAAAGACGATTTCGGTAATTTCGTCTCCTCAAAAAAAAAAACCGACTGCTCAGTATTTACCTGAAATATTTTTAACACATTCTAAGCATTTAACATAAATTGTATTCGCCCTGGCGTTCAAATTTTAAAGGTGAGAAGTTTTAACAGCGTTTTTCAACCAACATTTTTTTTTTAAATAATGATCAAAATCGCAGACAAACTGGCCAGAAAATGGCCATAATTTATTTGTTGATGAAGTTTGGAACCTTATTTTGGGTTTGTTGGTTTATTGCATGTTATTCTTCACATGTATCAACAGAAATTGGTAATGTGAGAAGTAAATTAATTATGGGGTTGTTGCAAAGTTGAAGTGATCCCGAACTGGTCAATGATCCCGAACTGGTCAAATGACTGTAATAGAAGTGAATGATTTTTCCCACACGTGGTCGCGGGATGATTTTTGGGGGGCGGGAATGGTGGAAGTAAAAACAGTGCAACTAAAATGATGTGTTACCTATTTTCAGTCATCTATCGATTCCAGATCTTCCCACTCCTATGTCCACTGGTGACAGCTCCAATTTCCTCATCAAATTTGCAGAAAAGGGTGTACTTTTTATCAGTCTGTCAGTAAGTCAGTAGGTCTTGTCTTTTCAAAATTGCCCCATGCTTCTCCTCATGGCGCGGTTTCCCTGATTAGTGTGTTTTGACAGAGCACATGTCGTTCAGGTCTCAGACTCATACATTCGGTGATGATAAATAAACTTTGTACCAGTCCGTTTTGTGTTTGTCAGTTGATTAACTCGTAGGAAAGTTTTGAGAAAAAAAAAGTCATACCGCAAACTACAAAAAAAATTATTAAAAAAATACGTACTGTCCTTTAAGATTTATAGGTTTTAATTACAGTTTCATTTTGTTAAGTGACGAACGATATCGTGAAATTGAACAAGAAAAACAACGCAAGGAAAAGATTCTCACAACTTTAACGTAGCGCCCTCTAGAGTTGTAAAAAAAGTTAGATGCAAAACAAAACTTGCATAACGCTCACGCGGACTTGAGAAACTGACAGGTGAGCGAAGAAAATGATTGTTTTGAGAATAAAATCCCAAGGTTTTCCTTTTCAAACTGTTTAATGGAAAAATTTCCGTATCCTGCCACCACTTTTTCACTCATTTTTACCCAAAGGAATATCTCATTTGAGTAAATTAGATACTATTTTATTTCATAACGAATGAAAAAGTGGTGGCTGGATTGGATACGGAAATTTTTCCCACTACAACAATGGAATGAATTATGTGTGTGTTTTGTTTTTGTTGTTGTCTTGACTAGACCCAGTTCCAGGGAGTTGAGAAAGTTAGAGGAATGGTCTAAAAGTATGCCCGATGATGAGCAGTGATATGTTGTAAAGTGCCTTAAATCTGCGCTATAAATGAACAAAACATTGACTTCGACATTTCTAAAACAAAACCTCATTTCTATTTCATACAATTTTTTCTGAATTTTTTGCGAGTACAATTTAGTTTAAAGAATTACTATCAATATTAGGCATGACTGGGCGCATGGTGAGGATGATAGACAAATGTATTGTCTCTAAATTTAAGGTTTTATTGTTGTCATGTTTTATGAACTTTATTTTGACAGAAAATATCTTCCAGTCCTGAAGAAGATGCCCGACCAGTACATCTATGAGCCTTGGACAGCGCCACGCAGTATACAAGAGAAATCAGGGTGCCCTGTGTGAACGGACAACCAAAGACCCATCGTCGATCACAGCAACGTCATGAAGAGAAACATGGCCAGAATGAAACTAGCGAGGGCGACAAAATATGGGGACAATAATAGTGCCGACACGACAAAAGAGGCAGGGTCAACTAAAAAGAACGAGGGTCTAGTCTTACATTTGTAAAAGACGGGTTTTGCACTTCTGTATCCCTTATGAAATGAGGTGAGAGGGCGGGTTGCAATATGGGAGACCGATGGGCTTTATATACCGGTACTCCGTATTCCATGAGGGCCTATGGTGTAATGCAGATGTGATTTGTTAGGAATTTTTTTCCTGACTTTATGATTTTCTCAAAATTTCTTGAGCATTCAAATTTTCTTGAAAGAAGTAAAGCGATCACCAGAGGGAGACAGAAATAGTCCACATTGTGTCCAAACCTGTAGTTTTGTATTTCTGGTGATGCACAGAGTCTTGAAACTTCTTGAGAATTGTAACATCTTGGGGGAGTCTGGGCCTAGAAAATGGGGGGGGGGTAGCCAGGCAAGTAAGCCACTTTTTAGAGGAATTCTCACATTGGTCAAATTTAATTCCTTGTAATGAATCTATCCTACAGCAAACTTGCAATCGGAGAAATGCATTTCTTAGCAGCGTTCGCATAGCCAGGACTTTTTCTGTGGTTTGGGGGGGGGTGGCATTTCTTGTAAGGGGGGGGGTAGGCACAGGGGGATTGGGTTTGTCAGTGCTGGGGTCATGCATTTATTTTGGAAAGGGGGTGGCAGGGAGCCACCATCCTCTTATGTTCTTGGCATTTTGTGGCGGCGGTAGCGATCCTGATTGGGATGGTTCACTACATTAGATTAGATTAGATTTTCTTAGTTTGTGAGCACTATCGCATTTTTTTTCGGGGGGGGGGGGGGGGCGGCAACTGGGGGAGAACGAGAAATTTGTGGGGGGGGGGAAAGGCAAGTGCCCCCCAGGCCTCCCCTTGGCTCTGCCACTGGTTCATTTGTATGTGGTGGTATTTTTGTGCAAATACTTGTTTTATTTTTAGTTTGTTATTTGTAGAAAAAAAATCTAGCCCCTCCTAGTTTTTTCGCAGTTACCTGTACCCTAGTAGTATGATAATCATTATTCTCGTTCCTCCCGACAGTCATAGACCAGAGGGTTACAACAGCAAGAAACCCCAAGGTGGGACTTTACCGAGTATCAGCGTAGAAGTAGAAGGAGAAGAAACCATGTATTACAATTTTTATTCTAAGTTTTGAATTCGCAGATTGTTTTTCTCCCAACATTTTAAATGCACTCGATTGGGTACACTTAAAATTTCTAAAAGGGGTAAAAAGAGAAGGGAAAAATGGGTGGGGTGGGGTTAATTTTTACACATGGCTCACTGTTACCCTTACCAGTGAATGATCATCAACTGTCGGGGGAATCGAGGGTTACGATTGTCGCAACTCCCTGCACCCCAGCCCGCACTACTGGTTTCTCAATCCTTTGCCTCCAACTGGCAATGCACTTATTTATAAAGAATAACTAATTATGGGTTGTCTTTAACTGTAAATTTGTTGTAGGCCAAGTTGACAAGTGTTAGACCCCAAATCTATAGACACTACTTTATTATTATTATTTTTTAAAAGATCTCCATTTGCATTATGTACAACAGTGCCTTACTAAAATACTACTTACAATTAAAGCTTGTGAAAGGTAAACAAGAAGTGTTAATTCTCCATGCAAGAATTACCCCTCTTAAAACCATTTTGATGAACCAAAACTAACCAAAACATAATAACAACTTGTTACTACTTACTATTTGATGAAAAGTTGTGTTAATAAATGAGTGAAATGTGACAAAATCTCACCTGTCTTTCTGCATTGAGTGTGTTTAGTCTTATCCATCTTCTCTCAAGGATTAGCCTCTCTTTCAAATGTATAAGGTCAAAGGGCAAAGTTCATGAAGTTTAGGGGTCAAGGGAGGTCAGAGGTCAAGACAATAAAACCTTTTATGACTTATAATCAAGTCAGTATGCCCTTATGAAACTGTTACCTATTTTTTTAGGTGGATCAAGCAAAGAGCAGGGGAAAAAATGTGTACATCCACAAAAAGGGTTTTTAAAGTTACAATTAAGAACTGAGAATGGACAGTGTCAGTATCCAGCGGATGGATACCGATACAGTTTTGATGGTGTCCATAAACAGACATAAGATGAAATTATATCAAATTTAATAGTAGGGTATGAAAATCATTTGTCATAAATTTTGAGTTTCATGATAGTAAGTGAAAGTATAGTGAAATTCCAAAGTATTATAAAATAATTTTAAAAAACACATAAAAATAAAAAGAGCTTTTGCTAATTGCTGATCAATCAAAATGACCCGTGGTACAAATTTCAGATACAGTTTCCTTGAATACGGTTTCATTTCAAGAAATATTTAACAGAAAAAATTACTCTAGTATGAACTTCATAAAAAGTAAGCTTTCAGACTAAAAATAAACAGTTGTTTTTTCATGACTTCTTGTGACTTAAACATTATGTATGCTTGACCCTACACACGCATGAAGCCTCATGTATGCTTGTGACTTAACAAATAGATAAATAAATAATTATTTGCCTTTAGACCAATTTTGACCTTTGATTTTATCCAATAGCCCAGTTTCAACAAAAAAGGGAAGGCTTACCCCTTGTGAATTTATCTGATTTTAGCTAAATTTCAACAAAAATGCAAGGTTTACCCCTTGTGGTTTTTGCCGAATTTCAACAAAAATGTAAGGCTACCCCCTATGATTTTATCCAGTAAGCCAAGTTTCGACAAAAATGTACTTACAAATTCACAAAGGTTGCCATAAATTGTTTTATTCAATATCAACAATATAAATAAAATTTAAAAAATTATGGTAAAGAAGTCAGAATAAAAAGAGAAGGGAAACATCATCACACTTGTTTGTATTTCTTGAGTATTTTCTTGAATTATTTATATATATATATCTCATTAAATTACTCTACTTATAATATATTTGCGTTTATTAATCAGTACTAAAATTCTTCTTACATAACATTACATTAGCCTGAAAGTTGTAAATAAGCTTTAGGAATACATTTTATGCTGCTACAAAAATCCTCATCGAGAACTTCCTGTGTCCATCCTGGCAACTTGATGACAGCATGAACTGTACTCGATTTCCCAAGATGCATTGCAGCACGTTTCAAGATAGCATATGGGCAAATCAGTCGGTCAACTTTTTCTTTTAAACACTCTGAAGCTTCCTAAAAAAATGCTCAGTGGTTTTATCGCTTTACAATACACTACAGTTTCAGCTGCTCATCATATTGTAGCTAATCAAATTTAACAAAAATTGGTTGATACCTTCCCTTCATACCATAGTTTTAAAGCCCAAAATGTGTTCAACCAAACTTTGTAAAACTATCTTGCTTAAATTTCGGTAAATTTCAGTTCAAGCGAATTTGCTATGCTTTAGGCATAAAAAAATACACAACTACATGTGGACATATTTCTCGGGAAGATCGGGACAGGAAGTTCCTTTATACAAACTAGTTTACAAATTAAAACATGCTCCGTGCCAAACCAGGCTCTTCCTACCAAAACTTTGGGTTCATTTGTTCATGAAAAAGATGAGAAAGGGATCTTTCAAATAACACCTGTTTTAAGCCCGGATCATACTTCCTGCGAATGTGAATGCGAATTTTGACGTTACACCTCTGTTGTTGCTGCGAATGTTTCGCAGGAGTTTCCAACATCTCATCAGCCCTTCTGAATTGTTCGCTGCAAATTTGTGAAGTCTAAAATTTGTATCGCATTCGCATATAACTGTGCTTAAGAAAATACATCACATTGATATAAAAAGGCTGATACACAAATTAGCAAAGTTACACCATTCCCCTGAAGAGGTAAATGTTTCTACAGTCTTTGCATAGGCAGGGCTTACCGAACTTGGGTGCCCCTTTTTAACTCTATATGGTTCCAATATAAGTTTCTTTTCCTCAATAAATGCAAGGTACAGATCAAAAGCTGAAAAAGCACACATAACATTACTTAATTCAAGCTCAACGCAGTACAAGTCAACACAATTTTTTGAGGGGGGGGGTGGGGATTGATCAAACCCATTTCAAATGGGAAAAACTATAACTATAAAAATAGATCTCTTATCCTAATCCAATATATAAAGTCCTTTCTCTACACTTTAAGAATAAATTTATAGTTTTAGTACCGGTACTTTGCAAAGAATATTGGTAAAATTATAAACGTACAATTAATACTCTTTCCAAATACATGTCTCTCACGATGTACAATTGGCACTTTACAAAAATAGAACAAAATGAACAATAATTGTGACAAACTAGGTGACTACCACAGTTTTCACCTTCTCTTAAACCCGTTTTCCTTTCTCACTCTGACAAAATCCAACACCATCATTAGTTCGGCAGGTAGGTGATGGCACTCATGGGTGTATGGGGACTCTTTGGTCAAGGGGAGTAGAGGTATTGATTTGCCCCCCAAAAAACATAGATTTTCCCAGACAAAAAAAACATGTCGTATAATGTTTGAGCTTGTTAGGAACTCCGGTAGTGGTGTCAGAAGTGGGATGGTTACACACCAACCAGTTAACCTGGAGAACAGACCCCTGGACACTGCAGGGCCATTGTTCCACCTGCCAGCATCGCAGAGGGAACACTGGAACATCAGGAGGAGAGCAACGCAGTTGCATCTACCATCAGGACCCCTACCCTGCCCATCAAAAGTTGTGTTTCTTTTCACAGGAGACAGGATCTACACCACTACCAGAGTCCCTAACAAGCTCAAGTGCACACTCCTTAAAAATGAAAGTACACGCCAAACATTTTGGCGCATTGCCCACTACGAATTACACATATTACATGACGGACACATGGATTTCTGGCTTCAGTCTCATGCCAACACTGGAACATCAGGAGGAGAGCAACGCAGTTGCATCTACCATCAGGACCTCCAGTGGTATCAGGAGAAGTTTACAACTAGTCCCCCTACCCTGCCCATCAGAAGTTGTGTTTCTTTTCACAGGAGACAGGATCTACACCACTACCAGAGTCCCTAACAAGCTCAAGTGCACACTCCTTAAAAATGAAAGTACACGCCAAACATTTTGGCGCATTGCCCACTACGAATTACACATATTACATGACGGACACATGGATTTCTGGCTTCAGTCTCATGCCAACACTGGAACATCAGGAGGAGAGCAACGCAGTTGCATCTACCATCAGGACCTCCAGTGGTATCAGGAGAAGTTTACAACTAGTCCCCCTACCCTGCCCATCAGAAGTTGCGTTTCTTTATTACAGGAGACAGGATCTACACCACTACCAGAGTCCCTAACAAGCTCAAATGCTATACGACAAACATAAGTGCCAATTTCTGATAAATAGAGACCTTTCTTTTTCTCTTTTTCTTGCTGTGTCCAACTTTTCCTGAAGTGGGCGTTGCCCCCCTGTTCCCCCTGGGTTATACGCCTATGATTGGATTGGGCTTTTTGATGACACAAGCATGGAAGTTGGCACACAGTAAAAAGAGTATGTCATGAGAAAGATATCTGGCTGTGTAGGGCCTTCCCAGACTTGTCCTTCGAAAAAAATATAGACCTTTCCATTGTTGATAAACAAACCGCGCTGGTTGGCATGGACCGCCGAATGTTAGTAAAACATTCAATCGTGTTAACAGATGTTTTAACCAAATTCAACATTTTCGGCAAACTATTAATTAAATAAAATACCTCCCATGATCGGTTGCTTTGTTTCCAATAAATTCAACACTATTTTTGAATATTTGTGTACCATTGTTACAAACTGTAGTTATCTGTTTTTGTTTTGCATTTATGGCTTTCCATGGTTTTCCAGCCTGGGTTGGCAAAATCTTGGGCTGTGACGTTGCAAAAGAAAGGTCTATAGGTAGAATAACAAGCAAAGGCAGCCATTTTGAAAATGTGGTTGTTATTCTGCCTTGTGAAAAAATCACAAAATGAGGCGATTACTTGGAGTGGTCTTTGTTTTGTACTGGAGTTTGTCCAAGTTCACATTACACTTTAATATTTCAAACTATTTTCAAAATTTAGTACTGTACAATTTCTCACACACGCCATTATTTCAGAGGGAAACATAAAAAATATAAAAACGTGTTCTTAAAGTGAGTTGAGTTTCTTTTGATAAGTACCAATTCACATCATGCATGGGCCAATTTCCATAGAACTGCTTAGCAGAAATAGTGCTTGACAAAATGTTAAAGAAAAATATCCAGAAAACCAGTTTCAAACGGTACACTTGACACAGTATTTTGGCTGGTAAACCTCTGCTGGTAAATTGTGCTTAGCTTAATTTGTGCTTAAGCAGCTCTATGAAAATGGCGATGAAGAACTCGATTTTACAAAACACTAAGATTCATCTTAAGATGATGAGAACAATGGCAGCAGTAATTTGTATTTTCACGTCACAATTTTCCTTCGAATTGATAAATGTCTTAGACCTTTGTAAAATCGAGCCCTGGTTCAATACAACAATATTCCACTAAGCTTGAAGATTGCAGTCGCTACACGTCTTCCATTATGATTATTCCATGGTGTTCTTTCCGGAAGAGCTACACTCCAATCTCCTGCAAGTCTAGTTTCACTGCGCAAGAGGATTCCGTGCCACACGGCCCTTACTTCTTTCTCCTCTCTGAAAGAAACGAAGAAGAAATAGTTTCAACAATTTAGAGACAACAGCAGCCAAAAGTGGCTTGTACAAAAGGCACCAACAGCAGGCCGTAAATGGCTGCAAGATTTGACCTATTTGTACTCACCCAAAAACAACACTTACTAAAAATTCCCATGTTAACAATACTATCTAGATTGTTTAAACAAAATCAATTTTTTACAGTAAAAGTCAATAGTATTGCTAAGTCTGGGCAAAAGGTGATGATTACACAGAATTGAATCACTTTTTTGAATAACCGACTTTTAGTAAACACCCCCCTCCCCCCACCCACCACCACCCAAGTTTTGATCGAGCCACACAGGGGTGTAGCAAACAGGAAGGTGTAGGGGGCGTGGTACCCCCTCCCTAAAAACAATTTGTGGTAAGTTTTTGCAAAGTAGTGCGGTGTAACCTGTAGGCAACCATTTCAGATGTACACCGTAGAGAACCCCTTATCTTTACGATGGGTGTACTGTGTTTTTCTACATGTATTTACACAACACACCGGACCTATGGCTTTCAGGGCGGAAATCCATGTTATCCTTCATGCATAATGCGTAGTGCACACTCCTTAAAAAGAAGGTACACGCCAAACATTTTGGCGCATAGCTCACTACAAATTACACACATTACATGACGGACACATGGATTTCTGGCTTCAGTCTCATGCCAAGGATGAAGCAATTATTGCTCGAAGACGCAATGGCCAAGACCGGGACACACACCCACAGTTTGATATCACCAGAGCTCGGGGCATGGATAGACCGCTTGGCCACCATGATTGAAATCCCTTTATAATGAAATAACTAATTTGACTCACCATGGCATCGTGAGCGTACTGTGCCTCCATCCCACTCACTACATAAGGTCGTACAAATTGTTGATCTCGGGGCTGAGGTTCAGGTAAACCCTATAAGGAATAAAATGTTTAAAAGTCCAAATTAAATAAAGAAGGTCACCAATGATAGTTGTATTTCAATTCTGTTGAATATCGAAGTACCGGTACACTTACCCAAATGAGATTGATTTTCTCTTAGTGCTTGTTCGCATAAAAACAGGCTATATATGCTAAACTACGTAAATATCAATTTGTCACATTTTTATTCTGGTCATGTAAAAATATTTCTAGCCTAGCAAAATTTGGAGCTGGAAGCTCTACGGTCTTGTGGATTCTACCCCCAGATTTCAGTCCTGGTATAAACAAATCCACTTAAGATGTTCTGTACTAGTGTTTTTCTGCCATTACTGAGACGTAAATACGCCAGGCATACATTTATAGACGCACCTCGGGCAGCCCTGACCAATGATGTTGACGCAACTGCATTGGTATTGGTTGCAACACACCATGACACCTTAAAGGCAGGGTATACGTCTGGTAATTATGACAGACCAGTATCCTCACTTAGTGTATCCCAACATATGCATAATGAAACAAACCTTAGAAAACGTTGGCTCAATTGGTCTTTGAAGTTGCACAAAATAATAAAAGACAAGACACCCTCGATGAATAGAATTGTGTGCTTTCAGAAGCCTGAGAAAGGCTTCATGCCTGAAGTCTTTCTCAGATTCAAATTTTGGTGTGAAAAATCACCTCTTTCTCTTAAACTACACTACTTATTGTGTCAAACAAAGTTTTTTTCACTTTCAACAGTTCCATTGCTCTTTTCCATATTAGTTTTTATGGTCATTCATTTTTGGAGTAATTACCAGGCGTGTACCCTGCCTGTAAATCTATATAATGCATTGCATAACCACCTCGATTTAGAATTTCCAAAAAAGAATTCACTATAGGAGTAAAATTGTTTTAAGACTAAGAGGAAAATAAAAATTTGTATTGGAACTTTGCAAAGGGCACCACAGCAAAAAGCACAGGGCACCACGGCAATTGTCGTGGGTGCCGTGGGTTATTTCGAGACCTGTAATGGTATATACTTTGCCTTTTTAACACAGGCTACTGCTAGGGTTACAAGTTGACTTACTCTCTGTAGGTAGGGTGACTGCCTCATAACATGCATCAGTCTGTTCATTCGCCTCTGTGTCTCGGTGTCGAACGACCCCTCCGACGAAACCTGATCACTGTATCTATCCTCCTCCCTAGCGTAGCCCCGGTTGTATTGAATATTATAAGGACTTCTGTACTGTTTTCTAGACAGACCGTCTTCATACTGACGCCTCATAAGGCCACACATACACAAGATGAGGACTGGGATGGCTATCAGCAGGATGAGACCACCCACGGCAATCAGTACGATGGCTACTGTGGACAGCACAGCTGAGGAGCAAAAAACAATAACAGAGAAACCATTTCTCATTTTGCCACGACTTAAAATTTGTGTTTGCTTGTAGGTGCAACATGGTCGTACTGAGCTTTCCTTTGCTATGTTACAGCCTGAACCTATTCCAAAGTATGCATAGAATTAGTGTAACAACTAATTAAAAAGATCACGGCTACATATTGTATATAATCGTCATGAAAGGAAGATAATACAGAGCCTGACTTGGGTCATTGTATAGAAAAGGGGAAAAAGAAAAGAAAAGCGAAGTAAAAAGAACCTATGACCTGATTTTGTGTATGAAACCTTTTGTTTTCGGACTACAAACCGCACGGAATATAAGCTGCAGAGCATGTTGAGGGACTAAAATTCAATTCATAAACCATGGCTTTTAGTCTGAAAACTATGGTAATCTACATGGAACCTGAGGTTCTGAAGGTCATTTTAGAAAAAAGGAAACCAAAATAATGAAGTGAGAACTAAAACGGTGGTTTGGCTTACGTTCAGGAGCGACTGTTGTTTCAGAGGTTGTTGGATCCTGAGTCACTGTCAGTTGTGTCTCACAGCGATCACCAGTAAAGGAATTCTGACAACTACAGAAAAAAACAACCCAAAACACAAGGATAGTATCATAAACTGTATCATGTGTAATATTACTTTTGTTATAAAATAAATACAATAAGACTTCTCAGTTAACAAAATCTCAGTTTGAGTAAAAACGGACATGGATTGCTTTTGGGATTATTTCCAACAACCATCTGCAAACTTTTAGGCTGGCGACCCAATGAAAGTTTCAGGCACTCGAAAGTGACCCATCCACTGATTGCGAGCAAATAAAGCCAACTGTGAGTTAAACCTGAATATTCTCAGATACAAAGACTTGCTTAGTTACAAGTTAGCGCTTAAGCGTGAATTCTTCAGACAACAGTGCTGTGTCATCAGGACCCAATTTCATGTCTCTGCTTACCGCGGAATTCTGCTCATACGTCCCATAAAATGATGTGCTTTACAGAGCTCCGGAAATGCAGAATTTTCCGGTAAGCAGAGCTATGAAATTGGAAACCGGTTAGGGAAAAGTTTTTGTATGGGCCCTTTTCGAAACCACAGCTTGGATGGGCTTGGGATTCAGCTTGGACTCTGTCCACCTGGTTGGGGCTTGGGATTCAGCTTGGGCTCTGTCCACCTGGTTGGGGCTTGGGATTCAGCTTGGGCTCTGTCCGCCTGGTTGGGGCTTGGGATTCAGCTTGGGCTCTGTCCGCCTGGTTGAAACCCCATAAGGAAAGCGCACGTTTTCCACATATCTGACAGATCCTAAGCCCAAGCTGTGGTTTTGTAAAGGGCCAAAGTAACCTCCACATGGGTAAAGCCAGGTACCATTGTGCAATACATTGCCGTCTCTTAAAACCATGCAAAAGATTCCCCTGATGAAATGTAGTTACTATGGTTCAAATCAAAAGTATAAAGTTTGAAAATCACTAAATTGTCTTTTCTTCAAAAGGTGCATGGATCTGGGAATCTTACCATGGAGGGGGGTCCCACTGAAAAACCACACACACAAAAATAACTGGAGGATCGCGATGATTATTTGGTGAGATGCGAGCAGGGCCCAATTTCATAGAGCTGCTAAAGCAGAAAATATTGCTTAACATTTTCCTGCTTAGCAGACATGAACATGGTACCAGTCACAAATTGTACACGCGACATGGCAGTTTGGCTGGTAACCTTATTCTGGTAAGCATCATTTTGTTGTGCTTAGCTAGTTTTTGTGCTTAAGCAGCTCTATGAAATTGGGCCCAGGTAATAGGAATTTAGGTCTGTAGCCAGTTTAGGGCAGTTAATACGTGTGAAGGTGCAAGTTAAAAGTTTACCAAAGAAAAATAAAGTAAACGATTTTTATTTTATTTTTTTTTGAAATAGCAGGGTGGATACTGGACCTCCTGTGACAACTAAACAAGTAAATAGTTACCTGCATGTGTACGTAAATGATTGGAGGATACCCACTCGGGTACACGTGCCGCCATTTCGACAATGGCCAACTGTGCAGGGTATGAATGCATCTGATGAATAGAAAAATAAAATTCAGAAATTAATAGATGAGCTACTAAAATTACACCTGATATTTCTTTTAAACTTAGGGCTGGACAGGAAGATGACAAAACATATTGTGTGCAAATTTGCTGTAAATTGAAAAATAACTTTGCGTATTGTGAATATTTTCTCCAACTTCCAAAATGTCAAGAAGCGGAGCATCGTTCAAATAATAGTAAGAATGACAACGATAATCATTATTATTATTATCAAGTAATAAACCACAAAGGAAACTGACTGGCTAAATTGTAAAAATAATTTGGGTTTGAACACAAAAAAATTTGTTCAAACCCAAATCACTATTATTATTATAAGAATTATTTGAACATGCTCCTGTTTCTTGAGTTTTGGAAACTCGCACCTAGATCAGATTGGAACAACTGTAAAGGTAGATTTTCTACAGACAGCAGCACTTTTAGGAACAGCGAGGTTACTTCAAAAGACTCTCGAGATCTAAAGGGAATTAGCGGCATAAAATGCGATCTGTCTTTTGCACGCTGTGATAGGATGAATTAAAAACAACAAGTCCGTTGAAGCACGCAAATCCTAGGTACTAGATTGAGGTGCTGGGATACCATTCAGTTTGAAACAATGTCTTAAAAGTAGCCAGTTTATGTCCTAGAAGAGCGGATATTGAAGAGGATTCCAAAAGCGCGGGCCAATATAACCAAAGGCCTCAAGGCCAATGGATTTGGAGCAGGTAGAGGTGTTCAAGGTAAAGTGGATCACAAATACTGTCATGGTGATATAAATGATAAGACGCTAGAATGGTAAGATGGGGAGGGGGCTTGGAAAGTTGATAGATTTCCAGAAGAGCAGGAGGATTTTGAACTTGATTCATTGCTGAGTGGGGAGCGAGTGCAGTTCATTGAAAATTGGAGTTATGTATATGGTCACAAAAGGACGCTTTTGTGATAATATTGGCACCCTACATTTTTACTGAGTGGTCTGCTCGGTGGTCTAGTGGTAAGCATCTGCTCTATAGAATAGCAAAGATTGTGGGTTCGAATCCCACCCGTGTAAAATGCCTGTGGATTTTGTTCACAGGACTTGGGAAAGTACTGAGTATACAGTGCTTTACACACATCGATGTATGAGTATAAAAGATTACTTTTATATTTTCAAAAGCCACCTACAGTAAAGCAAAAAAAAGTCCTACCTTGTACGGTGACGGAAGTTTGATCAAGAAAAACTGTATCAGAAGGATCACTTAGTGAGTTACTACTGGACAAGACTGCCAAGGTACTACTGGGGAGTGAAGTGGTTATAGCAGGGTAGAACACCGTTGCGGTGACCACTGAGCTGCCATTCGTGATCAGTGAACCCGTCACTGATGTAGCCGATGCTGTCGTCGTGTTTTGGTCTAGCTTTTGTAAAACCTAATACCGAAGGAACAATGACAGAATATGAATCAATACACCATCCACCTGACGAGTAGAGAGAAAATATTGCTTAATACTGCTCTGCTAAGCAAAACTCAGCAGGATACCGGTCACAGATTGTACAGGTAACATGGTACTTTGGGTGGTAACCTTATTCTGGTAAACATAGTTTTTGATGATGCTTAAATATATATTTCACAGAATGTTGGTTGAAGAGATGAGACCCAACATTGTGACTGAGGTAGTTCATACAGGTTGCATCCACGACGAAGATCGCAACGCTATTTTTTTCTAGATTTATAAAAAAGATCTCCAAAATGTTTTTCAAATTTACAAGAAGTGTACTTGAACTTACCAGGCGTTCAAATGTTGCCATGAACTTTTTGAATGCAGCTGATGTTGGGTTGGAAAAGGCAGGAACGAATGTAGACAATGTACGGATCCTGATTCTTAATGACGGCATTTCTGGATAAAGTGATTGCAAAAAACAAGTTTTAACCCTAGCTCCCTTTAGTGACATACTAAGATCCATCCTCCTTCTCAAACAAAATCAAACACATATACTTTTTGAGGCTTTGCATGGTGAGGTATCAATTGTATAGTCGGTTTGCGGTAACAGCATGTGTATATCTACTAGCTATGTAGATTTGTTCTTAGAGATCTAGGTCTTGCTTTTTATTCTACTGCCGCGGAGTAGATTTGGAAATCGGGAGACTACCTTGGGATACTACTTAGTTGTGAAAAGAACTGTCCAGCTTATTAGTTACTACCTGGGCGGAGGGTAGAAAATCGGCAGGGACTACTATTTTAGCTAAATAGTGGATCGGATCGAGGGGACTTCTCGTTATTAACTTCACTGCCGCGGAGTGAGTTATTGGTCTCTCAAATCAAACACCATGGTAATTCCACACTGAAACAGTTGGACCCTGATTAGAGTGGTGTTACACATGGGCTAAATTCCATGGTGCTGCCTGCCGCGGAATTCTGAGCTTACGAAGCCCCGTGTGTGATTCTGTGATTCCACAGGATTTAGAAAGCCCTACGGGTATGAGTCCAGTAACATTGACAGGAGGCACAAAATAAAACCAATTTCATTGCATTTTATTTTTATTTCATTTCATTTCATCTATTCTGGATGGTGAAAGCCATGGATTCTCAGAAAAAGCGAACGGAATTAATCACTGTACTAGCCAAGAATCCACTGGAGAGAATACAAGGAAGGAACTTTCAGTTTTAGATGTGGGAGGAAAACCCCTGAGAATTTTTCCAGGGAAAGTTAACCCAGCCAGTCAGGTAGGGACTGAAAACCCAATCCATGTAGTGCCCCCGGCGTGATTCGAACCAGGGTCCTAGAGGTGGAAGGTGAGGAAAGATACTTCTACACCAACTTGACCAATGAGGTAGACACATTTTTTATTCCTATACTCACGTCGACATTGGTTCCCTACAGTAATGAACCCATCATAAGCTTGGCAGGTACACGTAAAACCGGCTTGATTGTCATCAGGTAAACAATACTCTCCATTACCGCTACAACGACTTGAATCGAGGCAGGGATTGGCGGCTGAAGAAAAGAAAACAAAAAAGAATACCTATGAGATATGGCCGGCTAATAAACAAAATAAAATTCATTGAATTCATTGAATCATTCTTAATGTTTACATAGACCCCTACTCCCTTAGGGTTCTGCTCCAGATCCATCAATATATTTTCCATTCTTACAGCTCTTCCCATGGGATTTCCATGGAAATTAAGTGGGCTCTTTTTCTCGCCTGAATAGTAGCTGCTGCAAAACAAATAGTAGCTGCTGCAAAACAAATTGTAGCTGCTGCAAAACAAATTGTAGCTACTGCAAAACAAATTGCAGCAGCAGATAATGGCGGTGTCCCTTTTATAGTGTATGATATCTTTTGTTTGGAGGTGCCAATCAGAAGTCATACGGCCATGTACTACTAATGATAATACTAAGTTCTTCTATAGCACTTTATCATACCCGATGGGCGTATCAAACCGCTCAGTATTTGTTTCCTGCAAGGTATGCGAAGCTACGTTTTCAAGTATGAGACCCATTCCTTTATAGCACCATGGAATAGTTGACAAGGTGCTGTGGCGCATCTATGCTGGCGATCAAACCAGGAACACCGGGGCGAACCCTTTCTCTTTTCGATAAGTGCACTGGGTTCTTTTACGTGCATTACACAACACACGGGACCAAAGGCTTTACGTCCCATCCGAAGGACGCAGCAATCATGGTTAAGTGTCGTGCTTAAGGACACAAGTTTCAGGACGACCAGAACCTGAACCCACACTCTGCTGATCAGAAACACCAGAGCTTTCCTTCATTCATTCAGATTCACATTTATTTCCATAGCTTGAGTCCGGTGTTCTTATGCTCGGCCACGACACGCTACAATAATAATGGTGGCCTTGTTTTTAGGGTCAATAGCTTTGTTTGGAGGTGCCAGTCAGAAGTCATACAGCCAAGAATCCAACCATTATTTACGATACAACCTGGGAAGCCACATTTTTTTTAGGGTCAATAGCTTTTTTTAGGGTCAATAGCTTTGTTTGGAGGTGCCAGTCAGAAGTCATACAGCCAAGCATCCAACCATTATTTACGACACAACCTGGGAAACCACATTTTTTTAGGGTCAATAGCTTTTTTTAGGGTCAATAGCTTTGTTTGGAGGTGCCAGTCAGAAGTCATACAGCCAAGCATCCAACCATTATTTACGACACAACCTGGGAAACCACATTTTTTTAGGGTCAATAGCTTTTTTTAGGGTCAATAGCTTTGTTTGGAGGTGCCAGTCAGAAGTCATACAGCCAAGCATCCAACCATTATTTACGACACAACCTGGGAAACCACATTTTTTTAGGGTCAATAGCTTTTTTTTAGGGTCAATAGCTTTGTTTGGAGGTGCCAGTCAGAAGTCATACAGCCAAGCATCCAACCATTATTTACGATACAACCTGGGAAACCACATTTTTTTAGGGTCAATAGCTTTTTTTAGGGTCAATAGCTTTGTTTGGAGGTGCCAGTCAGAAGTCATACAGCCAAGCATCCAACCATTATTTACGACACAACCTGGGAAACCACATTTTTTTAGGGTCAATAGCTTTTTTTAGGGTCAATAGCTTTGTTTGGAGGTGCCAGTCAGAAGTCATACAGCCAAGCATCCAACCATTATTTACGACACAACCTGGGAAACCACATTTTTTTAGGGTCAATAGCTTTTTTTTAGGGTCAATAGCTTTGTTTGGAGGTGCCAGTCAGAAGTCATACAGCCAAGCATCCAACCATTATTTACGATACAACCTGGGAAACCACATTTTTTTAGGGTCAATAGCTTTTTTTAGGGTCAATAGCTTTGTTTGGAGGTGCCAGTCAGAAGTCATACAGCCAAGAATCCAACCATTATTTACGACACAACCTGGGAAACCACATTTTTTTTAGGGTCAATAGCTTTTTTTAGGGTCAATAGCTTTGTTTGGAGGTGCCAGTCAGAAGTCATACAGCCAAGCATCCAACCATTATTTACGACACAACCTGGGAAGCCACATTTTAAGGGGATCACCTTCAAAGGGGATACAACTTTTGATTAAAGTATCAAGTAATAAACAACAAAGGAAACTTATTGGGTAACTGTTAATCACTTTCTGGGTGAACAAAGGCAATTTGACTGTGGTAGAGCGGGAATTCTTTTGGGCCAATACTGAAGTTTTCTTACCTGCGCAAGCATCCTCTGGGTTAGCCAAAGAACAAACGCACTCACAGTTACCTTCATCAAAGACCGCTGCATTCAAACAACTTGCAGCAGTAATCGAACAAGCTAAAAAACGACAACAACAAATACATTAAGACAAAGTAATGGATTGGTAACTATTGAAAAAGAACATTAGCTTCAATCTGAAAGCTCACTGATAACAGAGTTCATACAAGAGCCAAATCCACCAGAGAAATAATTCCATCTGAAATACTGTCAAAGTCAAGTAAATAGCATTTGTAAGACCTTTAAAATCAACGATGATTATTTTGATTGCCGAAAAATGAACTGAGCTTGTATATCAAAGTGCACACAATCCCTTGCAAAACATAACTGTTTTTCCATGGTTTCGCTAAGCTGATTTCTGTGCCTATTGACCTGGGCCTAATTTCAGAATAAGGTTACCAGCCAAAATACCATCACACAAATCATCTGTGACTGGTTTCCAGCAAATTTTTACTTAGAAATTGTGTAAAGTGAAACTTCTGATTATAAGCAGCTTTATGAAACTATGGGCCATGATCTGAAACTGACAATACTGCAACGGATATCAAGCCTACCTGTACAAGTTGTTCCGGTCCAGCTGTCAGCGCAGGCACACTGACACGTTGCACTATTCAATGTTCCACCATTTTCACAAGTGGTGATTGAACAATCTGCAAGAACAAATGGAGAACAAAACTTATTCGATATGTAGCATTAAACATCTATTTATTGTTTATGGCTTTCTGGTGCTGAAGATGAGTGACTTTATCTTAGAGCTGCTTAAGCACAAAACAATATTGCTTGTATGAATAAGTTACCAACCGAAATACTAATCACATGTACAGCCTGTGACTGGTTTCCTGCTCATTTTTGCTTAGAGTTTCTGATTATGAGCAACTCTGTGAAAATATGGGCCACGGTCTGAAGCTGACTACTCTGCTATGGACAGCAAGCCTACCTGTACAAGTTGTTCCCGTCCAGCTCTCAGCGCAGGCACACTGACACGTTGCACTATTCAATGTTCCACCATTTTCACAAGTGGTGATTGAACAATCTGCAAGCACAAATGGAGCAAAAAACTTATTCGATATGTAGCATTAAACATCTATTTATTGTTTACGGCTTTCTGGTGCTGAAGATGAATGACTTTATCATAGAGCTGCTTAAGCACAAAACAATATTGCTTGTATGAATAAGTTACCAACCAAAATACTAATCACATGTACAGCCTGTGACTGGTTTCCTGCTCATTTATGCTTAGAGTTTCTGATTATGAGCAGCTCTGTGAAAATATGGGCCACAGTCTGAAGCTGACTACTCTGCCATGGACAGCAAGCCTACCTGTACAAGTTGTTCCCGTCCAGCTCTCAGCGCAGGCACACTGACACGTTGCACTATTCAATGTTCCACCATTTTCACAAGTGGTGATTGAACAATCTGCAAGCACAAATGGAGAACAAAACTTATTCGATATGTAGCATTAAACATCTATTTATTGTTTATGGCTTTCTGGTGCTGAAGATGAGTGACTTTATCTAAGAGCTGCTTAAGCACAAAACAATATTGCTTACATGAATAAGTTACCAACCAAAATACTAATCACATGTACAGCCTGTGACTGGTTTCCTGCTCATTTTTGCTTAGAGTTTCTGATTATGAGCAACTCTGTGAAAATATGGGCCATGGTCTGAAGCTGACTACTCTGCTATGGACAGCAAGCCTACCTGTACAAGTTGTTCCCGTCCAGCTGTCAGCGCAGGCACACTGACACGTTGCACTATTCAATGTTCCACCATTTTCACAAGTGGTGATTGAACAATCTGCAAGCACAAATGGAGCAAAAAACTTATTCGATATGTAGCATTAAACATCTATTTATTGTTTATGGCTTTCTGGTGCTGAAGATGAATGACTTTATCATAGAGCTGCTTAAGCACAAAACAATATTGCTTGTATGAATAAGTTACCAACCAAAATACTAATCACATGTACAGCCTGTGACTGGTTTCCTGCTCATTTTTGCTTAGAGTTTCTGATTATGAGCAACTCTGTGAAAATATGGGCCACGGTCTGAAGCTGACTACTCTGCTATGGACAGCAAGCCTACCTGTACAAGTTGTTCCGGTCCAGCTCTCAGCGCAGGCACACTGACACGTTGCACTATTCAATGTTCCACCATTTTCACAAGTGGTGATTGAACAATCTGCAAGATTACAAATGGACAAAAATCTTATTAACCATTTATGCCTAACTAATAAGATTTCACAAAGAACACACAAATGCTGTAAACCTCTACCTACAGGAAAACCAGTGTATATATGAACAACACATTTTATCCGTTGAAGATCAAATGCTTTATGCTCAGATATTTAAAATATTGTGATAATTGGTTTAAAAGCTAGCCTGTTTTAAGCTGTTATCATTGCATAGTAACAATATGTGGGTACATGTATGTATGTCATGGTTTTATACTGGGAGAGGCAAATTGAGGTCTTGCAACATAGGAGTTTTAAGGGAAAAAACAAATGAAATTTTGCTTTTTTGGTGGTTTGTCGGTTTGCCCTGGACAATTTTGGTATCCAGTGTTTTTCTTTGAATAAATTGCTCTTTGGCTGTGGCAGTTAGTCACTAAATTAAGATGTGTGTGTAGCGTTTAGTTTTGTTTAAAAAGTCTGAGAATAATAAGATATTGTCTTTCTTTTGCTCTTGTTAGAAGTGATAGGACAGGTAACATTTAAAGAAAACTATTCTTATTTGGTTTGCCCTTACGCAGTTGTGTATTTTAATCAACCTGTATAATCAGTTCTCGGGAAAGTGCTTGAGGAGTTGATAGATTTCCAAACGACTGGGAGGATTTGAATTTGATTCATTGCTGGGTGGGGAGCAAGTGCAGTTCATTGAATATCGGAGTATAATGGTCACAAAAGGAAGCTTTTGTGATCATGCGGGCACCCTACATTTTTACTGAATGGTCTGCTCAGTGCTCTAGTGGAGATCTTCTCTAGAATGGCAAAGATTGTGAGTTCGAATTCCACCTGAGTAATATGCCTGTGAATTTTGTTTACAGGATTTGGGATAGTTTTAAGGAAAACAGTGCTTAAAATACAAGTACCTGTACAAGTTGTTCCGGTCCAGCTGTCAGCGCAGGCACACTGACATGTTGCACTATTCAATGTTCCACCATTTTCACAAGTGGAGATTGAACAATCTGCAAGATTGTACAAATAGACAAAAACTCACATAAAACAAGTAGCATTAATCATCTGGTATAGGTTCCACCTGACAAAATCCAGCAGCGAGCCAATAGTCTGATAGCATTAATTCTGATACCCATACGTACATCCTTAGGGATTGTGAAGAGGGTATAACCCTGTTTCAGCCCCAGGAGTAGGTGGCAACGTGCCCCTGGTGGCAGTTGATCTGGGTCGACAGCCCAAATCAGTTAAGTGTAGCCATCACCCTGAAGTGGGCATCCGGCCTAACGATGCTAGGTGATTTCTCATAAAACAAATAATCTAAAAAGCAAAAGACCCTGTGTTATCTCTTGAGCGTCTTCATGATAGACACTCTGTCTCCTCATTGAGCCTCTTCTACCCGTACTGTCATGGTAAGTACGCAGAGTGTATCTCACTCATTGTTCCTTCTATAAGCAGCTTCTATATGCTTTGTCACATCATCTTATCCCTTCACTGTGTCTATACGAAAGGCCAGAGCTGTGAGAAATTCTACAAGCTTATCCCCCCGTGCTGCCGCACTTTGGAACTCTTAAACTGCATCAATTACTTTCCACCAACTCAAAATCTACCACAGTTCAAAGGAAATATGAATAGATAAGTCCCCTTACTTTAAATTTGTTTCACCTTTTGTTCTATGATTCCCTTTACTTTGAGGTTGGTTAACCTTTTTTCCCGTGTAGTTTTCACCTTAAGTGGCCTTTTGGCCTTGCTTTGGGTGATTTTTTTTTCCATTTTTAATTTCTCTTTTTTTTTTTCAATAATAAAAAACAGCAATCAATTGTTAATATTAACAGTGATTAATCTGCCCTAAAATTATACACTATTTCATAAACAAATAATAATAACTATAGAAAAAACTCCTTGTTACTTAATTTTACATAGTGGCAACTCATTTCGAAAAGATTAAGATTTGAAAACTGGCCATACTCGAAATTGCTCACTGATCGGTCTCTGAGAAATATGAGAGTATTTAAGATCCAGTAGCTATTGTATGTTTAACCCACCCCAAGAGATAATATCTTTTAAGGAAAGAGGGATCCATTTTTCACAAGCTACTATAGTCCTTTTTCCCTATTTCCTTCAAGAGAGGCTTCACACTGTTATTGGGCAGCACCCCACAAAATACTCACTGTAATCAGTTGCCTCATGACAAAATGTACACATTTCAGATTCACTACTCTTCTTAAGAGGAAGACTTGGGTAGCAATTAGGAGTGATTTTCCAAGTTATTGAAAATAATCTATGTTCTGGGCAGAAATGGTTGGACCTTTTCCATATCACATATCCCAAACAAGTAAAATGTAAACTGGTTCTTACCGCCACAGGACTCTCCCTCCCAGTTCTGTACACATGCACAGTTACAGGTATCGGTGTCGAGGACTCCATTATTCAGACAGGTGGATGGACAAACTGCATTTAAATAACATAAAGGATTGAATTATAAAAAAAAAAAAAACTTAAACAACTACCAATAGACTCTTTGCTGCTTAGAAAAATTAAAAAGCTTGACGCATCTCAATGCCAAAAACCAATTTTGGTTGCCCACAAAGATGGCATATATCAGCACTTACATACGCGCATTCTGTCCACTTTGGGAGACAACAGGAATTGACTCCCAAAATTGCGGCAATTTTAGACGCACATTTTGCAGAGGGGCATTCTATATTGTGCAATGGGGTCCAGGAGCACATTTTGAAATTTGTATGTACTAAAAGAGGTCTAAAGAACAAACATGAAAATATGTTCATCACAAGAGTTTTATGTTTAGGAAATTTAATTTACAAGGAAAGTTGAATAGAATTGAAATCGATAAAATAATGTGGTTTTTACCAGAGCATTCGCAGGTCCTGTTATCAAGCATCTCTTCGCCTGAACAAGTCAATGTACAACCTGAAGAAAAAAAACATAAAGGAGGAACAGACAATTAGTGCAAAACAGTCTTATCCCAACAGTTAATTCTGGAAGAAAGTACTTTTGTGTGCCAAAATCTTTTGTACAAGACATGCGAAACGGCACAAAAGCTAAACTAATCATTCTCAAGAAGACAAGTGCTACAAACAGGATCCGAACCCACGCTCTTGCCAACACCAGATTTTGAGTCAGGTGCACTAGACACAGACTATCCAGAGCATTGTTGATTTGATTTTACCTGAGCATGTATCTCCACTCCAGCTGTTTTCACAATTACAGGTACAATCTCCGTCATTCTTTACACCTCCGTTCATGCAAGACAGCGAGCACACTACAAAAACAGAAAACAAGTGTTTTATTAAAAGCCATGAAAACTTATGAGGTGTGTGCGAACCCCCCCCGCCGCCAAAAAAGAACGGAAAAAAAAAGAAAAAAAATTATGGCATATGGAATCCACGACCTGAAGAGTACGTTCAGTTAGTTCAATTACACACATCATTTATTTACTGTTTTTCTTTGTTTACTGTTCTTTGTCAGGAATTCCCCGTTACTCTTTGTTTGAGCTACATCTGGCACAACTGCCAACATTTGCATCTTGCAATCAGGGAGATTTTGTAGAACAATCAGGGAGACATATTTATTAGAATTACAATCAACATGATAGGGAAAAAGTTTCCATATGCAGGGAGACTTTCAAATTTGCTCATCAGAACATGGAAATGAATGTTTATTTTTTTTAAGGAACTTTCTGTTGAATCAGGGAGTGTTGGCAGCTCTCGGCAGCTCTCTTTTGGTCATATGCTCTGGGCCTCTACAGTGTAATAGTCTTTTGTAGTTTTGTGTGCCTTGTATAATCGCGTCCTGTCATGGTCTTTTGTTATGTGCCGGACTGCATCCCTGGGGTAATGGTAGTTTATTTTACAATTGCGGCCCCTGACCCACACAGCTGTTGCTGTTTTTTGTTGTACATTTTTTTCCCCCATAGTTATTGTATTTATTGTTGTACTGGCCCTTTTAGGATGTTTAGATTCTGTGTATTTCTGTTCATTTTGAATCATTATTATTTGTTTATTATGTGTGCTTTCTTGCTTCCTTTATCAAGCTTATTGTTATGTTTATACATTTATTTATTGTACATTTTGTATTGTTTGTTCGAAAAGTACCAAGACCTGGCCAGGGAACTTCGTAAGATTTGGCAAGTGAAAGTGAAAGTAGTCCCTGTGGTGGTTGGAGCACTTGGCACTATTCCGAAAGCACTGGGGAAACATCTAGAGGAAATAGGGACAAATGTGAGGGTAGATCTATTACAGAAGGCGGCGCTTTTGGGAACAGCGAGATTTCTGAGAAAGACCCTTGAGATCTAAGGCTACGGGACGTAGCCCGACTTGAGGAGTTACCGGCACAAAGGAAAATGTGATCTTTCTTTTGCATGCTGTGATAGAATGAAATAATAATAATAATCATAGTTTGAACAAACGTACCAGTACAGCTTGGACCACTCCAGGGTGAAGTGCATGTACACATACATGCTGCAAGATCAAGCGTTCCACCATTTGAACATTGAAGAGTACATTCTGAACAAGTGAAATAATTAGAAAAACAAAGAAAGTAAAACAAATTGTAAAAACGTAATTAACAATCAATCAATCAATCAATCAATCAATCAATCAATCAATCAATCAATCTATCAAGAAACTGACAGTAACAAAAATGAGATTTCCTTTTTTAGCTTGCCTGTAAATGGGTATAGCTGCTAACTTTACTAGACATGTCTAAATTTACACACGGATATTAGAGAGCTGGCACCGACAATCGCAGGTACCCTGCACCAGAGGTTCTCTTCTTAATTTAATTAAAATCTCAAGAAATAGAACCAGATAAACGGAAATCATAAGTCCCATTAAAAATTGTTATGAAAATAAACACAGTTCCACAACACTAGTGCCTGAGGGGAGGGGGAAGGGGAGGGGGGAACCTCTTTCTACTCTTACCGATTTCACAGTTGTCACCGAGGAAACCAACTGGACAGCTGCAAGTGTAGCCACGAGGGTTGGCAAACGGCATGTTATTACAAGTAGCACCATTTTTGCATTCGTTGGCCGCGTCACATGGTGCTTTGGAGAGTAATAAAGACAATATTAAACTTTTAAATGACAGCACTGCCTTCAATTAATTTCGGGCAACAGCTTTTGGATCATGGGGCACGAGAAGTTTTATAAAGGAAAAATTCAAAGCTGTTTTCTTCAAAGTCGCAGCATTTCAGACCACAAAGTTTTCAGAAGCTGCTACTTTTGTCCATCAGTATGTCACTAAACCATGATTGCTCTGTCCTTCAAATGGGACGTTAAGTCGTAGGTCCTGTGTCTCATGTAATGTGTGTAAAAGAACCAAGTACACTTTATAGACCTTATGCATTGACGTCATCCAACCGCCATCTTAGAGGTAAAACGGTGTTGAAACAATCGAATCGCACAGATTTGTACGCACGGCGCACAGGATTGGCCAATGAACAACCTCCTTTTGACCTCTACGTGAGGGCGCCCTACTGAAATGACGTCATGTGCATAAGGTCTATTGTCAAGAAGAAGGGGCTTGCCCTGGTGTTTTTGGCATGGTCTGGCAGCAATATGTATAACCTCATCTCCCATTCAAGGTGTCATGTAAGGGTTGCTTTTAAGTCTTAAAAATCATTCTTAAAACAATGTCGTCTTGATTTGATAACAGATCGGCACCAAGAGTGTCATTTATGACAGACATGGCCCATACAGTATGGGTGAATGGTACACCTAGTCAGACAGTAGAGCTGTCATCCGTTTCCAGTAGGTTTGATTAGGACTGCATGACTACCACTTTCTTTACCAGTGTCACTTCCCTAGTTGTTCGCTGTTTCATAGAATTACTCTGTTGATCCTTCATTTTGTAGTTCTTTTATGCAACTTGATTCTAGCTTTTGCCATGGGTTACATGTATGTTTTGTTCGTCTGTCTAAGTCGGTTTGCCCTGTATCCGGCTCCTTGCCATTTTTTGACAAATTGTTCTTTTAATTGTAGGTACTAATATCACTTGAATAAATTGCAGTGCCAAGCTGTGGTGGAAAATCACATACTTCATGGCTATTAAGTTATTGCATTTTTTTTTTTTCATCTGAGTATAAATTGGGAATATAACTTACCACTAGTTTCGCAGCGAGTGCCTGTGTAGCCCTGAGGGCAGGCACATGTGTAGCCAGTGATCGATTCTGCATCATTACTACACGTCCCACTGTTCATGCATGGGACGGAGTCACATGGCCCTACAGAAACACATGACAAGTGGAAATAAAGTTAAAGATGCATCGTCTTAAATATGGCAAGTATACCTTTAAAGGGAATTGGTATACGTTTGGTAATCACTCTTAAAATTACTGGCAATAAAAACTTACTTGGTTAGAAGCACAGCAGCTTTTGATAGCATAAAGCATTTTGAGAATCATTTTTACTTTGAAGTAATGTGGTTATGGGAAAAAGATCTAAGTTTTTATCCCCCAAAATTTGATTATATAGGAATTGAGGATTAAAACGATAAAACAGTTCCAGAAACCAAAGAAATAAAATCCCTTTAATTACAGCGTATCTAATGGCCATACAAATTATACAATATTGTTGGGGAAAGTAAAAATTTAGCCATAATATGAAAGTGAAATAAATTTTACAAACCGACAAAGAAAACCTGAAAACAAGAATTGACCTCCGATTTTGGTTACTTGTAAACAACCTATGTAATATACGCACAAATTCGAGCGTGATTGGGGTTTCTAAAAAACAAGCATCCTTGTCCCAAGTTCTAATTTAACAAATTGTTTGCATAATATAAAAAATGACATTGTATTTGAATTCATGGACGAATACAGCCTTAGTTGGAGTTGTTTTCTTGTTTACGACACACGCGTGAGACTTGTACAGTCTATAATCAATACAACTATTGGAACAGCATTCCTTCACAATATTCGTTTTATTTCGAGCCTCAGCTCCTTCCAAACTTCCGGCACAACCCACCTCATGGTAATTGCCTACAACGCCACAGTTTCATTTATATGTCTTGGTTTTTTTTCCTCAGTAAAAATTGTTCTTTATTGTCGCGCCTTGAGCGCCTACTTGTTGGGTGGATATGTTGCGCTGTGCAAGTGTTATATTATTATTATTATTATTATTATTATTATTACACATCTAAAATAGATTATTTCAACGTATACTTACGCGTTTCACAGTTTTGACCTGTGAACCCTGTTGGGCAGCTGCATGTGTACCCAATGGATACAGAATTATCATTTTCACAGGTGCCATTGTTCAAACATGGACTGGAATTACACTCTGCAGAAACAGAAGAAAAGGTTCTTTATAGGTAGGGTCAAAAACTTACTTGGTAAAAAGCACTGCAGGCGTTGATAATGTATAACATTTTTGAGAAATGATTCCCTTGCGAGGAATGCGGTTTTTGAGAAAGGGATACAAAAAACATATCAATCTGAGAAACGTTTCTGCATAAAACTTTGTTGTGTATTCCATTTACGAATTATTCTTCCTGCGTGGACATAACTGCACCAGATCTTTTGGCGATATCTCAAAAATGCGACCACCTTTTGGAATGAAATTTTCACAGGTCAATTTTGTTGTATGTGTCTACATTTATATAGGATTAAAACAATCCAGCAGTTAAACAAACTAGAGAGATACCTTGCTTTTAAAGGGATAGACAGGTAAATACTCAAAAAATTAGTGACCATAAAACAAAACGTACTTGGTAAAAAAGCCTTGCAGCTGTTGATAATGTACAACATTTTGAGAAATGATTCCCTTCAAAGTTATATACATTGGATAATTTTTCACCCCACAACATTTGAATCTCAGAAACAGTTCATGCATGAATCTTTTGTCAGATTGCTGCCGGTTGGTGTCTGTTGGCAAATGCTGCAGCCAGCTATGCGGATGCAGGGTACCAGCTATTAACTCACTAAATGTGGATGGAGTCAACGCTCTTTTGAAAATACTGAGACAGTTTTTTTTGCTTTTTTCTCAACAAATAGACACTATATTTAGCTGAAACTTGTGACATGTATTAAATCTTTCTTTATGATTTACACCTATAAATCAGCATTAGGTGAATAAAAAACCAACCTATGACCCGACCTTTACAGCAAATCTCACCCAGAGTATTTATTTCTTTGAAAGTCATTTAGGAAAAAAGTGTCCTCTAGGTTTTTTCTATTAATATCAGGAAGAAACTTTGAGATGAATTATTTTCCAGAATAAAACTTGGTAGTTCCCTTTTTCTGGGGTTGAGTAGCAATATAAGCAGGGAAGAAATGTTATTTTGGGTGGTGTAGGAACTCAGCTATGACACGGCATGTTTAATTTTAAGAAAAATATAAGTCACAACTACGACTCACTTGGCTCTCCAATGATGAAGGAGTTTCTTATCAGTTTGTGGTTGGGAGCTAGTTGGCCTCCGCTGCTCCCCGTGAGCTGATCAAGGAAAGAACTGATGATAGCTGACTCCGCCTCCGAGCTCTTGAAGTTTGTGAGGAAGGTCACCAAGGCGGTGCCTGAATCTGGGATGAGGGAGATATCCAAGATGACGATGTCTCCGAAGGAGGCTGAGAGGACAGATGCATTGAAGGCAGCTTCCATCTGGGGATACAAAATTGTCCAACATTTTATTTCTCAGAACCCAGTTACACTTATCACTAAAAGGAGAGGTTTGCCCGGTGTTTCTGGCAGTGGCTGCTGAATGCCCCGCAGCACCTTAACCCTTAAGGCACTACTGGTTGCTACGGAGAGTAGTACAATGGCTGCTATGGGTATAGTACATTGGTTGCTACTGGTATAGTACATTGGTCGCTATGGTTATAGAACATTGGTTGCTACTGGTATAGTACATTGTTGCTACCTGTGTAGTACCTTGGTTGCTACTGGTATAGTACATTGGTCGCTATGAGTAGTAGTACATAAGTTGTTATGGCTATAGTACATTGGTTGCTACTGGTATAGTACATTGTTGCTACCTGTGTAGTACCTTGGTTGCTACGGGTATAGTACACTGATTGCTATGGTAGTGGTTTGTCTCACGACTTTCAAGTAATAAGTCATACCGTGTGATGCCTTCTAAACCAGCTTCTTTGTAAAAGGTGTTATACAAGTCCTTTTTTTTTGCAAGAGTATTTCTGAACACTTGACGTTTTTCCCTCCTCATTGGAAATTCTTCCTAGTTTCACAAACTTACGTTGTTTTTCAAAGCTGTTCGATATGCCAACAAATTTGTAGCAAGATCAAATGTCGGAATGCCGACTATATTTCCACTGATGGTTTCAAAGATTGCAGAAGTGTTGTAGGAGACTCCCTCTGTTATGAAAAATAGAAAAGTAAAAAAAAGGATTTTGTTTATATTCTCATATTCATAATGGACAGTGACCCAGAGTACATTGTGGGGGTCTTCAAAAGGTATTTCCTTGACTTTTGTAGAAACAGTTCTCTGGACAATTGGTGGTAAGAAATCCATAATCATAATTGTTTTATTATTTTTTTTACAGTGACCAAATCTGTTCTTTGTCTTTAAGCAAAAGAAGATCAAAAACATTAGGTAAATCTTTAAAAAAAGGAAATAAAAATGTGAAAAAGGGAAATAAATTTACCTTCACATACTCCATTTGCTTCAAAATATCCCATGGCGCAGTTACAAACAAAACTTCCCGGTAAATTAAAACACTCCGAGTCGGCTTTGCTGGAACACTGGCTGTTTACCTGACATTCATCAGTGTCTACAAGAAGAGAAAATGATCATTCCTTTCAACATTACAGGAACGCTCCATTAAAGAATTTCCCAGTTTTGGCCACAAAAACTTGGAAACTATTCATCCTTTTCACCCATTAGGTGTGTTCACATTGAATTACTTGGGTCATTAAACTTAATGGATCAGCAGTTAATCTGCCTGGGGAAGTCAGCAGCCCCACTGGTTTGGATCAATTTTTCCACTATTTGGAAAAGGAATTACATGGAGATAACAGGTGTGAGCTGTCAGACAAAAAGGATGTTTCATTTGAGCCTCTTTCTTTAATGGAGCTTTCCCGTAATTAAATAAGTTTGTACATTTTCTCGCATCAGTGCGACAAGGGCTAAACTCGGTTTGAAGCAGGTTGGCTAAGGGGTATATCTTGCACTGCCATTCGACCCCTGTGGACCCCAGTTTTGAGTTTCCCACCTCAAGACTGGAGTCTCATATGTGGATTGATGGGTTTGACATCCCTTCCTGGATTTTGTTTCTTTAATGTAGCTTACCAGGCGTGGCTTTTAGCCATGTTTGGGGAAAACTTACCTACATTTTTAAATTCTGGGTTTCCTCCCACATCTTAAACTGAGAAGCTTCTTTGCTACATTCTTTACAGTGTAATTTACTCAACCATTATTTGCTTCCCTTAACCCCAGTGTATAAATGGAAACTAAGACCGCGAGACGTGGCTATGTTGGATTAACTCGTTAGTGCTACTATAAGCAGCTTGAGGGAAAATTTACGGAACGGGTTAATTTGGCCCAAAAGAACAGGAATAGTAACGTACAACGCCTTAATCTCACAGTACAGTATATTTGTGTTATGAGAACCAGTCATTGGCATTGGTAATTACATGACCCTTCGGATGGTAACCAGACTTTTGTTAAACTGCTTTTTTTTGTTTATCACCTTTGACCTGAATTTGCCTTAAAATATAGAGAAATAACAATTGATTTTAAGGCAGGAAATATTTTGTTCTTACCCACACACGCATCATTATTTTGTTTGTATCCTGTCAAACAATCACAGTTGTAGGAACCGGCTGTGTTGTTGCAGCTAGACACCCTTGTGTCACAGGAATCCAGATTCATTTCACACTCATTTAAATCTGAGAAAAACAAACAAAACAAACTTGAAACTTTGCCTAGAATAGGTTTTCCACCTTAATAGTAAAGGGCTATACAAACCAGGAGAAAAGCAGAGATAAAAACACAGCTGTTTCACGCTCTCGAGCCCAGACGACTTTAGATAACATGCCCAGACATGGCAATTCTTGTTGATTTTAGACCATATGCACATGACATCATTTGAGTAGGGCGCCCTCGACTAGAGGTCAAAGGAATTTTACTCAATGGCTCACCCTCTGGCTGCGTGTACAGAGATGCGTGTTTCCATTGTTCCATCATTGTTTTACGTGCGTAATAAAGTCAATGCATAAGGTCCATTTTACTCAAAATTTTCAGGAAAAAGGTCTGGTAAATACTAAAAGAAACCGACATATACGGTTTTAATTCTATTTCAATATGGGAATTAAAGTATTGCAAAATGTCAACCTTTATTTTGACAATTTTGGTTGAGTTGAAGTAGGGCAGATCTTGAGGCTGTTTTGGCAGATATAGGCATTTTGGTACAAATCCCTTGCAGCTGCTATGGCCTCTAATAACAATTATAATAGTAAATATAACAATAAGTTGGGAGGTTAACTATCCTTACCCTTGGTGCTTGGTGGAATTACAAGCTACAGAGATTTGGGGTAGAACCTCCAAGTAAACAATTTTGACTAAATAAAACGCCAAGGTCATTTTGGGGTAATCATAAAATCTGCACATTGTTTTGGGCTAAAAAAGGCAGACAAACTTGGAGGGATAAGACTATCAGTTTGCAGAAATGGGACCCTACTTCATGACTGAAATCACTCGATCCAAAAAAAAAAATCTCTTAAAATCTGGCTTCTGCCACTTTAATCAAATAAACCCGAACATCCGATGCCATTTTTCTGTAAGTGTATGATGCAGCCACATGGTATGAACATTTTAGTCAGTGTTTCACCAGGCGCCATTTGTAGAAATGTTCCATTCGACATGCAGCCTCTTTAAAGGTACGATATTAAAGTTAAAGTTCTTACCGTCACACTGTCGTCCCATGATGACGCCCTCAGCGGACACGTAACCACTTTTACACGTACAAGTGTAGCTTCCCTCGTTGTCCATGCACATTGACCTGCCCTCTGCGCATTCATTATTCCCATTAGTACATTCATTGGCGTCTAGAAGAAGAAAAAAACCAAGACACATAAATAATCATAATAATAATAAAAGCAGTTCTTATATAGTGCTGTATCACACCCGAGGGTGTCTAAGAGCGCTTATTATTTATTCTTAAGGTCACAAACTGAAGGTTTGCGGAGCTATGTTCGAAATATGGTTTACAAGGTGTCTCATGCAACCTGCGGCCAACCGTACTAGAAAACACCGAGAGTACCACTTCTCTGAAATATAAGTGTACTGGGTTCTTTTAAGTGTGTTACACAACACACGGGACTTACAGCTTTACATCCAACCTGAAGGGCGCAGCGTAATCAGTAACAATGGTTAATTGTCTTGCTTAGGGACACAAGTGTCAAGACCAGGACTCAAACCCACGCTCTGCTGGTCAGAAACACCAGAGCATGAGTCCAAAACACTTGACCGCTCGGCAACGACACACCATCAACATATTAATAAATGTAGTGGTTTGGAGCACTTGGCACTATTTCAAAGGCACTGGAGAAACATCTAGATCAGATTGGCACACTGATGAGGGGAAACCACTGCAGAGGGCAGCCCTCTTTGGAACAGCAAGGATCCTGAGAAAGAGTCTCGGAGTCCAACACGTTGGGAAGTAGCCCGACATCAAGGAGTTACCTGCACAATGCATGCTGCGACATTTTGAAATAATAACAATGCGCTTTTTCAAGCCAATATAGGCCCCTTACAGCACCTTACAATGTTATTATATACCCCTGTTCACTGAGCCCTAGCCATTCCTGAAACCGTCTCATGTCCTTAGGAGTATATGCGGCACCGGCAGCCACGTAAACAAGGTTGCTGTTTATTCACATCAATAATCCCTACCCTCACACGTACCCATTTACTCCTGGGTGATGAGAAGCAAGTACTTTGCCCATGGATACGAGTGTCAGGGCCGGGACTCAAACCCACACTGACTCATCCACCAGAACTTGAGTTTGACGTGCTGAACCACTCAGCCCAATGCAATGATTCCATTGCAAAGAGGCATGTTGCCAGCACACGCTGGCATATCTTAATATTTCCAATGTCTCAACCACATCGTACTTGGTCAGCTCATATGCCATGATATCCTGTTTTCCTTAGGAATCTTCGGCAATTACTTTTCTCAGACAACTGATTTCATTATCCTCATTAGCGTTTTCATATACTTGTTGCATTTAATTGGTGGGGACTTTCACGTGACTTTCACATGATTTGGGCTTCGTTGCTTTAGTCTTCTTGCTTGCGTGTAATTTGTAACAGGGGTCAGTTTTCTTGTTGCTGTTTAATATTTTCATTATTTTCTTGGACCTTGTTTTGCTCTTGTCTGCGTTTGTCTGCTTAATATGTGCGGGGTTACATACCTGAGGGTAATAGTAATTGAATTTACTTTTTTGGCCCTTGACCCACATATCGTCTTTTTATATATTGTCTTCGGATGTTTTCATTTCATATTATGCGTTGTTTTTGTGGCCCCTACACTTACACTTACACTTATACAGTGTCGTCTTTTGTGTCTATTTTGTTCTACTTTGTATTTCATAGTTTTCATACATTTTTGTTTAGTTTTTGTTTTTCATACCGTGTTTGTTCATTGTGTATTGTTTTGGTCGAATAAATAATAATAATAATAATAATAAGGTGGACAATGCCACATGTCATAGAAGGGTTGTCAATCAACATGGGCCGTGATTTGGTTAGAAGGTGGCAGAACAAAACTCTGCCAGCATCTGTTGCAACCAAACGCGTCCCTCGATCGCTGCAGGGTTTAAAAAAAACATATCTAAACTTACTTTCACAGTATGTGCCGTTCCCCTGGTATCCGGGATTACAGTCACATTGGTAGCCTCCATCAGTGTCTGTGCATGTTGCTAGGGAGTGACACGCGCCCGGGTTCTCCTGACACTCATTGATGTTCGTGCAGGAGCTGAACCCGTCACCGCGGTACCCATTAGCACACATGCAGAGGAAGCTGCCGTCAGTGTCAATGCACGTGCTGTTGCTGGCGCAGACGGGAACTGCTTTTTCGCACTCTTTAATGTCTGATGAACAAATAGGATTGAACATATTTAATCAAGTGATAGAATGCCCATCATTGATATTTACATACCTGCCAACGTTGGCAAATGGGACACAATGGTGGCATGAGAGGGGTGAGTAAACAGTTCAGTGCCAGGGTCTAGGGTCGAGCTGCCCAGCTCCCCTATCAGGGTCCAGGATTTGGGCTCATTTAGACATCCGGCAGCTGACCACATCCTCTGGCTTGTGAAACATCAGTCTCATATTAAATCGCCCTCTATTTCAGAGAGTGTCGTCTGACTCCGACTGCCTAGTTTTTTTTAACGCTGAATAGATAAATGCATATCTCCCCTGCTCTCCTCCTGGCTGTAAGGTGGTTTTAGACTCGGAAATCGAGAGAGACCATGGGAAAATTTGATATTTGGCAGGTAAGTAATTAACTGTATGTAATTAACTGAACAAGTAGAAACAAAGACTAGAAATAGTTTCCCCAGAGTTGTCTAATTGAACGACATTGTTATCGACTCCTGTAAAAGTCAACCCCCAACTCTTAGCTGGACGAGACAAAGAGGATGCCCACGAAGTCCCTGGATCAATCAAGTGGGTCGATCAAGCGAAGTAGAGAGTGCCTGGAACTATGATGTGGGTATAGGAGGTCAGCACAGTGGAGCTCTGCTGTCTTTGCAGATGAGTAAATGAGTAAGTGTCTGGTTCCTTACCTTGACAGTCAGTTCCATTCCCTTCAAATCCCATAGAACAGTTACACTGGAAGGAACCGTTCAAGTTGGTGCAGGTGGCTTGAGGGTGGCATTTGGCAAATAATGGATCCTCTGCAGGCACTCGACACTCATCAACATCTTCAGATAGATACAAAACACAGAGATGGCTAACAAAGTGAGTCTGCAGTTCACTTAAAGGGAATGTATACATTTGGTAATCACTCTAAACACTAATGGCGATAAAAACTTACTCGGTTAGAAGTACAGCAGCTTTTGATAGTATAAAGCATTTTGAGTAGCATTTCAATTCAAAATAATGTGGTCTTGGAAAAAGATATCTGTGTTTACTTCCCCAAAATTTACGTTTATCAGATTGTGTATTCCTATATTAGGAATTATTCTTCATGCGTGGACATATTCGCTCCGGATTTTCGGCGATATCTCATCCACCTTTTGAAATTAAACTTTCACAGGTTAGTATTATTGTACCTACATTTATATAGGATTAAAACAATCGAACGGTTCAAAAAACCAAAGGTATACTTTGCCTTTAAAGTTAGGTCTTCAAATTTTCACTTCAAGACATTAAAAAAAAATAAAAAATTTTCTCTGAACATTTTCTCTGTTTCAAAATGAAAAGCATACACAACAAATTTCCACAAAAATACATGTCACATGCCAAACTCTTTGTACATGGGCTAATGGACCCAAGATAATGTCGAGATCCCAACGATAAATCTTTTTTTAATTTTTTGTTTACTATAGGTGGATTTTGTTTCTGCAATACCTTAAATAAAAGCTTTTTTGAATCTATAAAAATAGTGTTTTCAAACTTAAATCTAAATTTTCAGGACAAATGAGCCACAAAAAAACTCAAGGAGCATCTTGAAAGCATCTTGAAAGTTTTATTTTATGCTTAGTTCCAAGGAGACTCAAGTTATTCTGACCGCACTGGACTCAGTTATCTGGTTTTCCAAATTCTTTCCTGTGGCTCAATTCGTTACTAACAGATACCAACATAACAGGTCAAACAAAAGCACAAAACTTGCTTTCCAAGACCCTTCAATGTAATGCAAGTCATTATGGAATTAACCCACATCGATGGAGTTAGGAAGAGTCAAAGTCCGTCAAAAACAACTGTGTGTGTGTTATTTAAAACACCAATGTTTGTTATTATTTTGATGTTTCACCATTACAATGATGTATGGCAAGCACTGTATACTCAGTACTTTTCGAGTCTCGTGTAAAAACAATCCGAAGGTACCTCGTCAGGTGGGATTCGAACCCTAACCCCTGAGTTATAGAGCTTATATCTTAACCCAGCAGGCCAGTTGGATTCCTATATTTAGCAGCGGGTACCAAAGGTTTTAAACTGACACCAGGGCCCAATTTCATAGAGCTGCTTAAGCACAAAAATTTGCTAAGCACATTAAAATTTTGCTTACCAGAATAAGGTTACCAGCCAAACTACCATGTCACATGTACAATTTGTGACTGGTATCCTGCTCATTTCTGCTTAGCAGGAAGTTGTTAAGCATTATTTTCTGCTTAAGCAGCTCTATGAAATTGGGCCCAGGTACGCTTGGTGGTCTCTAGAGGTTAAGACATCTGCTCTAGAATGCAGGGGTCATGGGTTCGATTCCCCTCTTAGTAGCCTCTGGATTTGTTTTCCCCACAGTCCTTGAGGTCTAATGAGTATACATTGCTTATCACACATCGGTGCAGAGTGAAAATAACCCAGAATTCATCTACTCAGATTATGACATAGAATTATAACCGATTATTTGTTCAGGGATGTGATAGGCTGTTGAAAAAAAAACCTGAACTGCGAGCACAAAGCGTGAAAGCTTGTGAGGGCGAAAACTTGTGAGCTCGAAGCCTACTTTATCTTTTGTTTAAAAGCCCTAATCTGCACTCTGGGGCATTCTATTTGGTTTTATCTTCATGTTTTTTATGGTCTTAATAAAAAAATTAAAAATTAAAAACCATTATTATTATTTGTATTTTATTTTATTTTATTTTATTTTTTTTATTTTTATTTTTTTTTTTGGGGGGGGGTTAAAAAAACAACGGATTTCCGGTTAAAAACGGAGAAATCACATCCCTGTTTGTTGAATCAGATTGAATCTCGAGAGAGGAATGAAGAATTGAAACTTTACCGAAACACTCCATTCCATTTCCAATGTATCCGTCCATACATTTGCAAGTGAAGGATCCATTGGTATTGATACAATCAGCATTCATGTGGCAAATCCCCGGTTGGCCCTCACCACACTCATTTATATCTACCGAGAAAAAACAAAGAAGGTAATAATTAGCACAACTCTCGATACTTCTATGACATAATATGTCATAGAAGTATATTATACTAAAGTAACTTTAGAAGACAGAGGAAAATGTAGAGCACACTATGAAGCTCATACATCCGACACTGGATGAACATGGCCGTGGCGAGCAAGTGAGCGAGCAAAGTCAATTTTCCCATTGCACATTCTCTGAGGATAAGGTGACTCCTTGGAACATACAGTGTCTCATTTCATAGAGCTACTTAAGTAGAAAATATTGCTTAACAATTTTCAACTTAGCAGAAATATGCAGGATACTAGTCATAAATTGTACATGTCACACAGTATTTTAGCTGGTAAACCTGTTCTGGTAAGCATAATTTTGTTGTGCTTAGCTACTTTTTGTGCTTAAGCAGCTCTATGCACACAAACAAGGAAGAAACGTACTGTGAAAGTTTACTTTAAGCTATTCCTTCAAGAAAAAAACTTAATTCACTTTTCCACTCATTATGACAAAAAACACAGTCTTATCCAGGGCCCTACTTCATAGAGCTGCTTAAGCACAAAAAGAAGCCAAGCACAAAATAATTCTATTTACCGGAGTCACACAAGTACAGTTTGAGATTTGTATCCTGCTCATTTTTTGCTTAGCAGAAAATTGTTAAGCAATATTCCCTGCTTTAAGCACCTAAATATAGGTAAATATTTAGAGACTGATCTTCTCTTGTTTTTGTAATTTTTCTGCTTTTTTGATTGATTGATTGATTGATTGATTGATTGATTGATTGATTGACTGATTGACTGATTGGTTGATTGATTGATTGATTGATTGATTGATTGATTGATTGATTGATTGATTGGATGATTGATTGATTGATTGATTGATTGACTTTTGACTTTTCAAAACAATACTTTATTCAAACACAGAATATACAAAATTTACAAAAAACAAAGGAATATAAAAAAGAGATACATTTACAAGACAAGTCTGTTACAAAGAACAGCTGGGGATGAAATTACATCCAAATTACTACATTATTAAGCAATTACATTAGAAGAACTGCCTGGTAGAAAGAAAAATCCGCAAGACTACAGAATCCATTCAATTGATTTGATTGATTTATTTATTTTTTGGGGGGGAGGGGGGTTGGGTTGGGGAAGGCAGACACAAATGGGCGAGGGGCTTTGACTTTACTGAACAATATAGGCAAACTGAGACTGGAAGGTGAGGTAGTCAGTGCCCCCAAGGGTATAATGAAAAACAGCAGTCAGGATCCATATGGTATACAGGGAGACTCCACCCACCTAAACATGTTGAATTGGCACCCGGGGACTGGTAACCATCTTTACAGTCACATCTGAAAGATGGTTGGAGATTGACACAGAATTGACTCATCTCATCACAATCATGGTCTCCTGTAAGGCATTCGTTCACATCTACAATAAAAAAATCCAGAAAATAGAATTTAGCTGCTGCAGGTATAAATACAAGAAAATAGTTAATGGCCAGACGTTTCGAAGGCTAACTGACAACAAAACAGACGTAAATAGATATACTTGTGTAACAGAAGCAGTCAAATGGAAAGAAGGGAGAGAGAGAGAGACAGAGAGAGGGGGAAGGGGATAAACAAAGAAGGAGGAGACACAGGAGGGGGTAGGGAAAAGGGGCTGGTGTAACCACAAGAGGTTGGAAACACAAAACACAGAATTAAAGGTGTGGGAAGAGGGAGAAAATCAAAAATGAAATTAATTGCATAAAGCATAGATATTAACCTAACTTCCTTCTTTGTAGCAACTTTGATAAAGCAGTCTCTTTCAGCTGTGTATTACTATTATGACTATTATTATTCATATATATTTTTGGTAACAAAACCAAGGAAGCCTTAAAAGCAACTATAGCACTGTGACCCGTAGGACTAAAGATATTTGTGTAGGGTGGGCGGACAACCCACACAATCAGGTGGGAATGAAAACCCAATCCCCAAACAAGGCTCTGGTCTAAAAAAGTGGGATTCGAACCAAGGTCCACAGAGGTGAAACATAGTTAAGGAAACCTAGCTGCCAACCTGAATAGTGGTCACCCTTCGAGGGTTTTGTGATGAGAGGGGATGAGGTTGTTATTTTGCCCTTCATTCTAGCATGGACATAGGCAGAACTTACTTCTCCATCAGAAATCAGTTCCAGGTCTGCATCGATGACCCAAAAGTTGCTGAAGACGGTTTTAAAAATCAGCTTTGCTGTGCACGGCCATATTTTTGAAGGACGCAGTGGTAACTCGTATGGGAGTTAATTTCCAGAATGCAACATCGTATCTGTATATTCCAGAATGCAACATCGCATCTGTACTGGACTTGGAGAAGGTAAGTGTTTTTCAAATCTGTTTTTAATACAGCATTGAATCAAGGATCTCTGGTTGATCTTATGGCAGTGACCATCTGATCTGCATTAAATTTGAGACCAGGGACTTGTTCCAAATCTTCGAGACTGGTCAGCGAGTTTGATTTATTACTACGTACCTGAGCAGGTTCGTTGATCACTGTTGAGGGTGAAGCCGCTGGAGCAGCTACAATCATAACCAGGAGCCGTTTCAACACACTGTGAGTTATCACCACAACTATGAGGATTGGTTACACTGGTACACTCGTTAATTGCTGTAACCGATATAAATAATAATTCAATGATAGAGGAATCACCTTAAGGGATGCCACTTGTCCCATAAATTTTAGTTAATTTTGGGTTGAACAAAGAAAAATTGAGCCTGTTTTCAGTTTTCATTCTTGGGTTATATGTTTGTTCTCCAACCTCAATTTTACCAGTTTTTATTTGCCCCTTTTCATCATGTTATTCTAGTATGTGCATGTCTTAGGAACAAATATTAATGTCTTTGGTAATGATTTTAGTATTTTTCCGTGCAATTTCGATGATTCTTTTTATGTAACAAGACTCCAAATAGTCAGTTGTTACCCTCAGTAAAGATGGCCATTAATAAATATTGTACATGGTTTTTTTTCTTCATATTGATAACTCTCATACAGCGGTCATGGCCTCCTGTTTCGACCACGGCTGAGTGTATCTCCTAAACAGCCTTTGAGAAAAACTCTGCTAGGGTCCAAACGTGGTACCATAGATCGTGCAAGCCTTGCGGGCATTCAAACATTTTGGGGACCACTTTGGTCCCACGCAAATTGCTTTAGCGTGTGAAGAAAACAAACTCGCACTTTTTAACATGTCCCAATGTTCCAATTTGCGCCAGACCTGCACAGTCTGCACCATTTCTGGGATGAGACTCAAATGCTGAAGAAAATCTTAAAAGCACAAATTTTAAGAGGTACCGTGTGGAAATGATGGCGTTTCCACCTTTAGATAACCCGTGCAGTTATAGATTTTAATGAGCTTCTGTGAATAGTATCTTCAGCGCTAGAAAAGTAGATTAAAGATTATGTCTTCTTTATAGCGGAAGTAAACATGAAAAGGTCTAAATTCCAATAAAAGTCTGAAATTTCTGTTTGCATTTATGTATACTCTTAATCATAATGGAATTTACAATAACATTTTTGAATATCATTCAAAAAAAATAAATTAGAAAGATGAAATCAGTAATTGTTACCATCACAACGTTCTGGATCAGATGTGACTTCATGACCAGTATTACAGAGACAGACTTCATCATTGGTTGCATTCACGTAGCATTCACTGTTTGAACAATTGAGTGTTGAGCACGTTTTGTTTGCTGCACACACAAAACAGACAAACAAATTTGCATCAATTTTTTTCAGTATTCAAAGATGGGGGGGGGGTTGAGAAGAAGGGATCAAGAGGGGGGAAAATACATAATTTGGGGCATCTTTTGATGTATGGAACCATTCATTTGTGCATTTTTGTTTGAGGCACCTTCCCTGGTGGTTTATAGGACTGCACATAAAAGTGAAGGCTTTGACAAGTCTGTACATGTGACTGAGTGGTAAATAAAGGTTGACAACTTCGTTAGGTATAGGCTAGTTGAACTTTGTTCTGATTGATACGAGCATAGTAACTTACATGTGATCAGCCATGTTATAAGGTGATGGATGGGAAAATATACATTAGACTTGAGTCAGTCTACTAATTAATGGCATACCTCTACAGTAAACATACTTACGTTCACATGCTCCGGCTGCAGTTAGAAAGAACCCATCTACACATGAGCAACTGAAGGACCCAACGGTGTCTGTGCAATCTTGTGAACAGTTATGAGTCCCCAGTGCGCACTCATTGATATCTGTTAGGAGAGAAAGAACAAGGAAAACACAAACAGTTTGAAAAGTTTTCCAGGAAAGGTAAAACAGTGGAAATATAAAAATATAGTAAGCATCAGCTTTTATAGGTAACCATGTGTTGTTTTATGAAAAAAAGATTAATATTTTCTTTTTTTTAGCGATTAGAAATTCAACACACACAATTAAAAAAGTCATACACATCCCCCCCCTTAATCGAATTCCCCAACCGCAAATAGTCACAGTCAAGCCTATGAGTCAGTGTCACATCAGCTTGAATAAATGTTTGCTCCTTCCGGCCATTGCCATACTAGCCCTGGTAAAATGTCAGTACCTGTTGCAAAGTGGCAATGGATACTTTCCGGCCGCAAAGCTTGCATGTCCGTTTATGAGTAATTTCAACCCCATACAAATCACTCATTGTTCAAAGAATTTTGATCCGACTGATAATCACCACAAAGCCATGACTCTTTGCGAACAAGACAAGTCCCAATTAAGACAAGTCCCCAAATCAGTAAAAATCTCAAAAAGTACAAACGCTGAATCTTTGAAGCCAGTTTGCACGACGTGGGCGTGGCTTCATACTATGGTATCATATCAGGATTGACCTCTTGAACGACGAGAAACACAACTCTTCTCAATCCGCGTCCACCATTTCCCGAGTCAAAATGACGGAGAGGATAGGCGCGCAGAAGTGCGCTGCGTGTCGCGCAAAGAGTCAATATCAGTTACCTGTACAGACTGTTCCATTGCCGGTATATCCAGGCGAACACTGACACTCAAAACCACCCAGTCTGTTTTTGCAGTCTGCATTGACAGAGCAATCATGCCCTCCACTGGTGCACTCATTCACATCTGCAACAAAAGTGGAAAACATTTCAAAAATAAACTGTGGGAAAAAAAACCCTGTCAAATTCCTCAACCTCTGGCATTTCTAGCATCTGTCTGTTCAAAATTAAGTCATAACACCTTGTTTTCTAAATGGACGAAAGGTTTAACAAGTCCCTTTATACCTCTACTCAGCAGGAAAATGTTTTGACAAAAATAACCACAGGTGACTGTACTGTTTGACTACTCAGGAAAGAAGCAAATTTTCTCAGAAATTAGCATACATTCAGAGACCAATTTTACAAACTCCATTATCACCCTGAAGATTTTATTTTACAGTAACACTATCCTGACCCCATTATTACCCCCCCTTTTCATCGGACCTAAACACTATTCCTAAAAACATCCTAACTCCTTAGGCACAGAAAACAATGGATGCACATGTTGCCATTCATACCCAAAATCCTTACTTTGCTTTGGTTTTTTCCAAATCTTGGCTTTTTAGGATCCGTATACTGCTCCAAAATTGATGACAGAGCCCAAAAGGAAAAGGCCCAAGTACTTACTTACTCCTGGGTGATATAAGAAACCCTTCTAGTCAAGTGTCTTGCCCAAGGACAGGACACAATTAAAATGTCATAACCGGGATTCGAACCAACACTTATCTACCCATGTTTGATGTGCTAGACCACTCGGACACATCACACTTCACTGTACATTACAACATCATAATGAGAAGCTAGTGCTACTGAAGAGAGAACTAAAATCTTACCAATGCAAGAAGAGCGTCCATCCCCGCTGTATCCATCAATACATTGACATGTGTAGTTACCTGGTGTGTTAGTACATGTGCCTAGAGTGGCCATGCAGTCTGCTTCACCTGAAGTACACTCATCCTTATCTACATGAACAGAGAAATCAAACAGAACTTGTTACTCTTTGGATGGTACATTAAGATATAGCTTCCTGTGTTGTGTCAAGCATGTAAAAAGAACCCAGTACACTCGTTAAGAGAAGTGATTTAACTGCCCCAGTGTTTCTGGAATGCTTGGCGGTAGATTGCGCCACGTCACCTTGTAAAAACCTTACAATGTGCTACATAAATGGGTCTTATAATTCAACATATTTCGAGGGCCTGTTTTCATCATGCAACTCAACAGCATTGGTCAAACTTACCAACACAAGAGATTCCATTGCCAATGTAACCTTCATTGCAGGTACACGTGAAGCTACCTACAGTATCTGAACACGTCGCCTTCGTATGACAAACTGGCGTCGAGCGAAGGCACTCATCCTCGTTACTACACCAGGTACCATTACCAGACCAGCCTTCATTACAGCTGCAGGTGAACGAACCCTCGGTGTCATTACACGATGCTTCTTGGTGACAATTGTCAAGGTCCCTCATGCATTCGTCGATATCTAAAAACAAAAAGAAACAATAAAAAAAAACACTCAAATAAGAAATTTCTTCTCAGCATGGTAAGTTGTATTCATAGAGCAATATACGAAAGCGTTAGCTCTTAGTTAGACATGCATACAAACATGCATATTTGTGGCATGTGCAGTGGTTCTTAGTCAGTATTTGAAATAATTTTTAGTTTGGGAGGCTAATCCTCCTTACTCTCAGCTGAGAAGCTGAATTACGAAGAACAAGGATTACAACGCAGTCGAGTCGCAGGCATGCGAGGGCGCCTTGGGCAGCCAGCTACATTGACACAGATATGACCATCACAGAGCACTACAGGAGATTGAAAGTGTCTGGCACGTTCTGGATGGAGGAACACAGAAGGGTCCAGAGAAAAAACCCTCATGGCATACTCACATATGGCCCTAGCTGGGAATCCAACCAGGGCTATGCTGTGTTGAGAGGCGACTCACACAGCTGTCAAATCAGTGTCACCAAACTGAGGCTAGAAGGGGGAAAAAGTCTGGTGCCCTTTGTTTTTTTTAGTAAAGTAAGCACACAGGTGTTCATTATTAGTTCTGTAGATGGGGAACTTGACTGAGATTAATTATTACCTGTACATGTAACACCATTGCCTTCATACCCCATACGACAGGTACATGTGTATGACCCGTGTGTGTTGAAGCAGTCTGCATTGCTGTCACAACTATTCACTCCACTACACTCATTGATATCTGAAAAAAATACATACACAAAATAACCATAAAGTGTTTGTCCGCAATCTCAGAGGTAATAATAGGGTGAATTTAACTGTTTTCCCCCATCAACTACAGCCCTGATCGCACCTCCTGAGCCAACTCCCAGGAAATAGAACCCTGGGAAACCCCTGGGGAATTTGAATCCCCACCACCACTATACATTTGGTTCACACTTGGATCACTTTTTCCTGGGTAAAACGAACACTCAGTAGGCTATTTCGCAGGGGATTGTCTCGCCTACCCCTAAGCAGGAGTGTACCTACTACCCAGAATATTGCTATTTTCGGGGAGTTTGCCGTGCCTTTTTGGAAGGGAGACGCTGCAGGGGTCCACCATCCTCGATAGATCGTTCACTACATTGTTATTATACACACATGCATTATCCTCTTTTTTTTCTGTCTTTTTTTTTTTAGCACTATCACAATTTTTTTAGTGGGAGGGGGGGGGGGGCACCTGTACAGCGGGACTTGAACCTGTGACCTTCTGATTAACGTGAACTATCAAGCAATAATGTTGGCAGTCTCCCTTTTTTGTCAATATCTTTGTTCAGGGGTGCCTGAGTCAGAAGCCATTCAATCTGTGCTTGCCGTATAGCCAGGGATCACACCCCAGTATACAACCTGGGCCCAATTTCATAGAGCACAAAAAGAACTATGCTTACCAGAATAAGGTTACCAGCCAAACTAGCATACCACAAGTACAATTTATGACTGGTGTCCTGCTCATTTCTGCTCAGCAAAACATTTTTAAGCAGTATTTTCTGCTTAAGCAGCTCTATGAATTTGGGCCTTGGGAAGCAGCAGCAGAGGGATCACCTTAAAGGGATGTGATTTTTTATTTCAAATATCCAGGACTTGATACTATAGTTCATGCACTGATGCTTGTATAAAAAACGTTGACTTCTTGAACTTATACCTGAGCAAACTCTGCCATCCCCGTTGTCATCTGTAAAGCCTGGATGACAGATACATTCATAACCTCCGATGGTGTTGTTACAAACAGCATCGGTGGAGCAGTTATCTGACTGTAGATTGCATTCATCCACATCTACAAAAAAAAACACAAAAATTTCACATACATTGAACACAAATTTCATTGCTATGGAATAAGGGCGTGAGGACCCTGTCGTCACTGCGCGATATTGACCGGATTGTAGGCGGCTGTCTGCTGTTAATGGAATGAGACAAACCGTCAATGGAAACCTATTTCATTGAAAACAATTGTTTAAAGGGTCCAAAATCGTAGCCCGAACATCTGACGTCAAACTTTGAGGCTCGTGAATACGCCAGATACCTGCCAAACCGGATGTTGGCAGATGTACCTTTGACCTTGCATCCCATTCACACGGATGACAGAACAACATTACATACACTGCATGTCTGTCCAATAAAAGCACCGGATTAATAGACCGGTGCCTGTGTCCTTATCCTTGCGGATAAGGACAGGGAAACAGTCTACCAAAATCGATGATACTTGTTTCCAAGACTTATTGTGTTCATGTTTAAGGGACACTATAAGTTTTTCAGCTAACATGTATGGTGCCAATCTCGTATATATGATTCGTGGGGTCAATTTCTTTGTGTACATTTTGACACCCAAAATGGGGGAGAGAATAGGCACGTGTAAGATGGAATGAAAATTGTGCAGTTCAAGTACGCGTGTTGCGCAAAAACTGTTTCCTGATATGTTTGCACTGAAAACCTGTTTTCTTAAAATAAAAAACAGACAAACAAACATTATAACGTACCGATACATCTTTTGCCGTCGACGTACAAAGAGTGTCCAGAGTTGCAGCTACAGTTGAAGGTCTGTAGCTGATTGAAACAATTCTGATCACAACCAAGTCCTCCATTACTGGCTGTAGCATTCTGGTACAGAGTACACTCATCAATATCTGTTAGATAAATATCAACATCCAATAAATGTTATTCCTTTGAATACTCTTTCATTTTTGTTTAGTTCCAGTGGTGAGAGTGCGTCATTGCCGAGGAAAAAAGAAGCTTCACATATGATAATGTCATCAGCAGCAACTTTTGCGGTAATGGGCGTGTATTTCTGAGGGAATCTGTAATTCAAATCTAGTTATAGTCAGAAGGTAAATAATTGTGCCTTGCCCTTCCCCTCTCCCCCCCCCTTCAAATTGCCCTCAACTCCCCATTCCCTCATTGTGGTGCTCTTTTGCATTTTATTCTACATTTATATACAATATTTGTAGTGTTTTGTCTTGCACTTTCGTGGTGTTTTTAATGTTTTATTAGAGTTCATGTCTAAGTAGTTTGAATTCTTCTATAAAAACCACTGGGAAGACAATTCTCATGTTGTTAACCTGATTTTGTGAATACAATTTGAATCTTGAATCTTGAATAACTCTTAATGCCATTTTGGAAGTTAGATTCACCTTGTGTTTGTACTGTGTCCATTTAAGGCTATCACTCAAGTGGTGCGTATATGTAGCTTAATGTCTAAATTGAATTTTGTGACTCAAAAAACGGCAGTGGGAAAACATAGCTGCATGTGTCGGCATTGACAGGGGTTTATGGCCAAAGAGCTTCAAATTACTCACCCCTGCATTTTATGCCATCACCCTCCAGCCCATTTGGACATGGTCTGCAGGTCCTGTTTAAGGACGGGGGGTCATCGTCAAAACAAGCCACGTGAAGGAAACAGGGGCTGGCCAAACAAGCATCGTAGTTCACCTCACATAGATCTCCGCTCCAGCCTGCTGGGCATTCGCACAACACCACCTTCAAGAAAGAGATACTGAGTCATGAGAGCAGCTATTTGAAAATAGGCAGCTATTTGAAATTGGGCCCCGAGTTTAACCCTTTCACACCGTGGGGCGCGCACCACAGAATTGGTCAGCTCCGTCCATGAGGCCCGCAGTGCGGGCCTCTGTGTTATTGCTATCGCACTAGCGCCCTCTTTCGATTTGCTACAAAAAAACATCGCTGGTACCTGTTTAAAGTGTTTTTACTTGATTTACAGCGTAATTTGTGTTCGCTTACCAGTTTTTTGTAATAGGAAATGCTTTTTTTTTGTGGGTATTGTGCATGCGCGCGCACTGTGACCTTGTGTTCAAGATGGCGACCGGACATGGCGAGTCGTCGCAATCAAAGACAAAAACTTCTGAACTCGTTCATGAATGATTCTGACCTCTAAATGTATGATTTGAAACCCCTTCTCATTGTTGTCAAATAGAAGGTAAATATGTCTGTGCAAGTTTATAGTTAGATACTGGCATGCGAGTAACCAATTTTCTTCCAAATTGCATGTTCAACGTACAGTGCATCAATACACACAAAAACACCCAGGACTGCACCCAGTCCAGTGCACTAGACCGCTGGGCCATGACACCCTCATTTGATATAAAAATATTAGACGTATAAAGTACACATTTCACTTAAGACCCAATTATAGATCTGTACTTACACCGAAATGATCTGCCATTATCATTGTGCCTTCCACATATTGACCATACAAGCACGTACCACCATTCTTACAGTCACATAGCTCAACCTGTGGTTCAATAGTCGTATTTGATTTGCCGTCATTAGCGACAAACATCAGCTGAACCTTTGTTCTGTCAACAACAGTCCACGTGAAGAGACCACCTGCAGTAAAATGTTAAATATTTCATAGGAATTCTTTTAAAATCATAAATTAAATAGAAACATTGACAAAATCTTTGTACTCACATTTTGTGCTTTTTCAAGTAAAAGTAGGTACAGTATTGTTATGCCCTCGTTCAATGGGTCCTAAGCTTGAGTGAAACCAGATCTCAACTCCTAAAGAGTATGCAGCACTAGTATGCAGCACTGGGCACACAGGCTGCTAATCATTGACATCACAAGATCTACCCTGGCAGGTACCTATTTAGTGGCGTGTCGTGGCCGAGCGGTTAAGAGCACCAGACTCCAACTCTTGTGTTTCTGATCAGCAGAGTGAGGGTTCGAGTCCCGCTCGTGACACTTGTGTCCTTAACCCTTTCAATACCATTGTCGAGTTTACTCGACCGTGCGCCGTGTGTGCTTCCGTACCAATGTCGAGTTTACTCGACAAAAAAAGTCGCGGCCTTTGAGACTCTGTATTTATTTTGTTTGGCGCCCTCTGTTGTTGACCCTTACATAGACGGGTAGCTTGTTTATTGAGCTTTCCAATGGTGTGTATTGTATAGGGGGTCGCCATTACGATTTTCCGAGAAAAACTACGTTGTGTGCTGCAGTACTTCCAGATTTCACGCTTCCGTTTTCCCGACAAAAAATCACCATCATGGTTGTTCGTGACCCGTAGGTTTTGGTTGAAATATTTGTCATTAGAGACTATGAATTGGACTTGAAAATATGTGAAGAAGAACCTAGTGAAGATTCGGATGAAACTCGTGATGTTTCGTCGCAAGGTACGTTCAATGATGGCAGTGATCCTGACGATATACCGGTAGCTGGACCAGTAGCAAGACCGGTAGCAAGACACTTAACCATTATTGCTTCATCCTTCGGATGGGACGTAAAGCCGTAGGTTTCGTGTGTTGCGTAATGCACGTAAAAAAAAAACAGTGCACTTATCGAAAAGAGAAGGGGTTCACCCCAGTGTTCCTGGTTTGATTGGCAGCATATTGCGCTACAGCACCTTGTAAACCATTACATGGTGCTATGTAAAGGAGTAGGTCTCATACTTCAAACGTAGCCCCTCATACCTTGCAGGAAAATACTCAATGTTGAAGCGCCTTGAGTGTCACTGAGTGACAGATATGAGCGCTATATAAGAAGCCATTATTATTATTATTATTATTATTATTTACTCCTGGGTGATGAGAAACAGTTATAGTGAAGTGTCATGCGAACTAAAGTGTAACAACCGAGATTCGAACCCACACTCCTAAGACTGTTCAGCCATCAGAACTTGAGTTTGATGTGCTAAACCTTTCGGTTACGACACGCCAAATACTAGAAAAGTTATAGCCACAACAGTCTCTTGAGAAAAACTGCAGGGTATAGAATAAGGTGGTCTTCAGTCTTAGAAATCTCATACAAATAGATAGTAGGTTGAAACACTGAGTAATTGCTACAATGCGACAATTAAAAGTATAAATGGTCAGCAGGCTACAGGTAACATAGATGCACAAATAAACAGCAACAATGTGCAACAGAAGGACCCCCTCCCCCTCCGACCTCTGAAAATTCTTTAAAGAATTCCTGAGACAAAGAAGACGCAAGGTGTGGGGGATAAATCCATTCCACACATTAACAGCACCAACATGATGTTCATGTAGAGGTAGCCTAAACAAATGAGTTTATATTTGGTTTGCGGTAACACCATGTGTATGTCTACTAGCTATGTAGATTTGTTCTTAGAGAACTAGGTCTCCTGACGATGACTAGAGCAAGCTAGTCGAAATGTTGAGACCAATAACTCACTCCGCGGCAGTGAAGTTAATAATGAGAAGTCCCCTCGATCCGGCCGATTTCCTACCCTCCACCCAGGTAGTAGCTAATAAGCTGGACAGTTCTTTTCAGAACTAAGTAGTTTCCCGAAGTAGTCTCCCGATTCCCAAATCTACTCCGCGGCAGTAGAATAAAAAGCAAGACCTAGTTCTCTATAAGAACAAATCTACATAGCTAGTAGATATACACATGGTGTTACTGCAAATCGAATATAAATTGATACCTCACCATGCAAAGCCTCAAAAAGTATAAACAAATGAGGTTGTGTACTGACCTTCTGGTGTGATTGAGGCCCCTTCAATCGCCTCACCAAGACTAAAGGTAATGTTATCGCCATTGAGGTCACTCGCCTCTAACTGCAGTGTAAACGTCTCTCCTACAGTTACTTGGATAACCTCAACGAGTGTTATGTTGGGAGGAAAGTTAGCTGTTCAAAAACAAAAAAAACAGAAAGAATGACAAAGAACTCATCCCATGATGGCTTGAAACTTTCTTATCTGTCATTTAAGACTAGCTACTGAAATAAAACCAGTGCTCACTTTCAGAGAGCCGCTTATAAGCAGGAAGTAATTGGCTTAAAAATGTCCTGCTAAGCACAAATAAGCAGGATATCAGTTACAGATGGTATACGTGGCAATGCATGTTGGATGGCAACCTCATTGTTGTTAGCATAATTTTGTTGCTACTTTTTGTGCTTAAAGCAGCTCTATTAAAGTGGGCGCAGGACAAAGTTGAGAGTTGTAAATTGTTAGTTGTTTCTGTTCTTACTTGCTGACTCAAATTCGGCCTGGTTCTCACTGTTCACCGTCATGGCAGCCATGCCCAGCGCCTCGTCTTTGGTGGAAAGATAGTCATACTGACACATCTTGTCAGTTTTGCAGAGGTCCATGACGGCCTGAAGCTGTTCTCCAGTTGCCTCTTTGAGCAGATCCTCCAGGAACTTTGGGGTAAAGGTGAGATCATTCTGGGAGGCATAGGTCTCTGGGCTGATATAATAAAAAAGAGAATCCTGAATAGCAATACGCCCTGCAAAGGAAACAGACACAAAATAAGAATTAATACTTTTCAAGAGTTTCAGAATTTAAATCGTGAGCATGCAGAATAAAAAAAGTTGTTGTGCTTTGGTTTTTTGTGGGTTTTTTTTTTGTCTAGAAGGTTCTGCTTGTGACTTTAAAAGTCAATTTTTCATATTATTTATAGTCAAAACATTTATGTTATTATTATTATTATTCTGGTTTATTCATATTAAAACACGAGGTAGGCAGCCACAAGGGTAGCTGATATAAACTCGTTCACACTTAACAAGAATTAAAAATTGTAACATATATACCAGTTAAAATGAGTAGGAGCATAACATTACAACAAAGTACTAACTTGCACCTAATTGCACCAATATTGTAAACAATTAAAAATTACAAAAGGTTTAGCTAAAACAGTAATTGTAGACTTCATGTATCTATCAGTTTTGCACTTAGGTACAACTAGCGTAGACGTGGAACTGTTTCTAAAGATTCTAGTAGTTGTGTTAGTCACTTTAAGAGGGGGGAGCATATTTCTAAATCTGGGGAGTGTAATAGTTTTGTGCCAAAGTTATACAGTAAGGTGAACTTACAAAGACTGTCTACTTCAAAATAATTTTTTAGGGTGAGACCTAAAATCAAATCCTATTTAAAGCAGTTTTCCAGATCCTCTTTGAAGCAAGTCCAACTTTGACAAGCCCACCTATTTTTGAACCAGCCATGTCACTGAGAAATCCAGGGCCTGCTGATTAGTGTTAGCCCCCCAAAATCTAGACCTATAACTGCATCATTGGTCTGTTTTTGTTTGTTTTGTGTAATCTGTTTGTCTGGCCTCTATGTTTGTTTTTTGTTTGTCTAGGCTGTCTTCTACAAGCAGACTTACCAGGTAAATTTCCATTGTTTTCACAGTTCTGAGCATTTGCGCAATTCTGAAAACAATGGATCCTGCTAAGTCTGCTGCCACCTAGTGTCCCCAAAAGTCTCCCATTGGTCACAACTATGAATTCTATCCCTAGTTTACTTACAGGTGTCTCCAAATGTGTAGAAGTCACTCTCCGTCATAGCTCCATCAGCCCCGGTGGCTGGCTGCAGCTGGCCGTCACGCCTTAGAGCATCATTGGCCGTGTTGCCATCCCAAACACCTAAGATAAGCAAAACAGCATTTCATTTGAATGGTATCTATGTTTTTTTAATGAGATATCGCCTTACATCACAGACCGGACGGCCACTTCAAGGTGAGGGCTGCACTTAACTGATTTGGGCAGTGGACCCAAATCAACTGCCACCAGGGGCACGTTGCCAAATACTCCTAGAGCTGAAACAGGGTTACCCCCTTCACAGTCCGTAAGGATGTAGGCATGGGTATCATCCACTATAAGAGCCTAGCTGGTAGAGCAAAACGCATTACCCACCCAACTTTACAAAGCAATTATAGTTAAGGGCCTCGCTCAAGGGCACAAGTGTCATGACCGGGATTTGAACCCACACTTTGCTGCTGACAACACCAGAGCTTGGGTTCAGTGAAATTATACAGAGCATAAACCAGTCTTCTCTCAACCACAAGTCAAGGTTTGCCCTCAACTTTTTCAGTGACTAGCCAGAGAGACCAGTTAGCGTGTCAATGAGCATAGCTATGGTATATTGTCATACCGCCCTCTTGTGACTAGTTTTGGTTAGGTGTCACATGTAAAGACTTAGAGTAAGTCGCCATCTTTGATACAGTCTTGATATACAATAAACATATCTTACTCCTACTCATAGTCTCTTGCCTAATATTACATAGTCCTCCAGTATTTTCACTCATCCATATCGCACATTAAGTGGGGACACTTCTTAGAACTAAAAGTTTAGCCAGCCGGACACACATGTGAGAGAGATGTGACTGGTCTTCAAGTGTTTTAACTAGCATTTTAAGTACAGGGAGAACGCTGCAAGTGCCAATTATCTGGAAGGGGGGACCAAGGGAAGAGAAATTCATGGGCATGGTGTACAACAAATTTTGGAAAGCAACATTAGGTGGTAAAACACTGCACGGTCTGTTCATAACACTGGAAAAGTCTGAACTAAGTCTTGATCACCTTACCCACTAATCCTTTAGTTCGTCCTTGGTACATTTCGTCAATCGAGAGTGTGATGTCACAAATACTGTTGTTTAATCCCACGGTAAACTGAATGTCAGCGGAGTAGCTAGCGACCACTTTGAATGGGTTGTCTTCACGAGTCACTGTTAGGTTCCCCTCCGTAACGCCTGCAAAATATTCCAGTTGAATCATTAGTCCCAGGGATTAATTCATCAGCGATATTATTTTACACATTTTAATTTGGAAAGAAAATGATAAGAAAAAACTTTCAAATTTGTCTGCGTTTTTTCATAAATGTTTGTACTAAATGAAAAAACATATATATATAATAATAATAATAATAACCTACTTTTTTTGCAATTAATTAAGATTTTAGATTTTGTAATGTGGGAAAAAGAAATTGGCGCATTATAAATGACCAGAAATAATAACCTGTATTTTGTTTAGGGAATTTATCTTTTGTTATTGCCACAAACAAAAAACGAAAAAATTAGTAACTATTTTTTTCTTTTTTAAATGGTGCATGGATGTCTCTTACCATCTGCCGTGGGTGTTACAACATTCCCATTAATTGTTGTAATCAGATCTGTCGCATCAACGTTCTGTTTTATCTCAATCTGCAATACCAAAGAAAAAAAAGAAAAAAGAAGAAGCTTCAAATGCATTCTTGAATAATACCCTGTATGTACCCTTTTCTAAACAATTCAATATTGAGGTACAACTTGAACAATGAAAACCTAGGGGAAACCTTATGTCCATTGTTAAGAGGACCCCAAAACACACTGAACACTGTACATGTGTATACCCTTTGCGTAGTACGATCCCCTGCTCCTAATCCCCGGTAACATGACTTGAAAGGGTCTACAAATTATTTCTAAAAGACAGTACAGCATGGTACAAATTCGTTATGTATTTATTTTACAAATTCACTAAAGAACAGGAAGAAGAAATCTTCAGTTTTAGATGTGAGAGGAAAACCCCCCAAAAGGAAAAATCTTGCCCACACAACCAGACAGAGACTGAAAACCCACTCCACATACAAGGCTCTGGTTTGAAGCGTGATTCCAACATGATAGTCACCACTTATTAAGCCAACCAGGGCCCAGTTTCATAGAGCTGCTTAAGCCGAACAACAAAAAAGTAGCTAAGCACAACAAACGTATGCTTTCGTATAAGGTTACCAGCCAAAACTACCATGTCACATGTACAATTTGTGTATCCTGCTCATTTCTGCTAAGCAGACATATGCAATAAGCAATATTTTCTGCTTAAGCAGCTCTATGAAAATGGGCCCTGATTTCCAGATGGTGTTGATTCATCTGATTTTCACCCACCCTTTCGCCACCAACAACCTGAGCAGCAAAGCCAGTGAAGAAAGTAGCTTGAGTGAGTTCTTGTGTTTCTTTATCGAGAGCCCGTTTAGTCCTAGCCTGCAACTCAAATAATTTCTCCCCGCCTGCATCATCAACAATCAGCATGCTGTACTCTCCCAGGCCGTTGAACGTGTAAGTGACATCATCGAGGGTCCGGATATGTGGGTCTCCCCAAAACCAGGCTGAGGGTTAAGAAGAAATTTTTTATTTTTGGATGGAAAATTTGTAACTCCAACAATGAACTCTTCCAAGGGATGTAGGGGGTGGGGGAGGAGGTATGGGGATGGGAGCTTAAGACACTACAAAAATAGAAACTAATACAGAACAGCAGGCTTCCAGGGAAAGCCAACCCCTTTTATAAGTGCTCCTTTTGGAGACAAACTTCACTTCCCTTTTTTTTATCGTTCTACCTACAAAACATCTTTCATAAACAATTTAATAACAATTTAGCTGGCCCTTCAAGAGGGCTTAAGCACCCTGAGCCTTCCCCTTTGGGTGTGTAGCTGATCTAACCTTTGAAAGTAAGCAATCTGTTGAAGAGGGGTTCTAAGGTCAGTTTTGTATCTGTTTTTTTTTTGTTCAACAGATAGAGCGCCCTCGCTGGTTATGCCATTGACAGTTAGGATCATTTTTTGTTAGCTGTCATGAATGTTCTGACACTTTATGATCAACAGAATGTAGGGAAAACTTAAGCATGCACCAAGAAAGTGATCCCAGTACTTACACCGTGCTGGTGGCCTATATCTCCAACAGCCCATGGGCCTTCTGAACTGATAGTAGTAACCACACAGGTTTGTTAGCTCACAACAGTCACGCCGAGCCAGAAACTCCTCCTCTGTTTAGAAACCAAATACTAATATATAATGGCAATATGATACATACACAGTCACGTCCATTCTGGCCACAGAGAATATTTTTTAGTATTTTGGGATTCGAACAAAGAACAATTTTACTATAGAGCGGGACTTGAATCAACAACGTCCGGTTTAACGCGCCGACATGTTAGGCCAGAGGTCAGTGGTTCAAATCCTGCTCTAGTCAATATTTCTTCGTTCAACCTCAAAAATATTTAACATTCACCCAGTCAGTTTCCCTTGTGGTTTATAACTTAATCATTTTACTAGAATGCTAAACTTGCCCTGCATTTTCAAGCCATGTGAGCACATCCATGTTTGTGTATACACAACCTGGGAAAAAGCTTGACATTTTGGTATGTCAGTTGTACGTCTATTAGCATTTCAATGCTATTCTCTTCCGTAAATTGAGCTCACAATCAGTATACGGCAGGCCTGGAATTAAACTTTGGCCACAGAGTTCATGGCCTCTGTTGCCCCAAGTCTTGGCCTTGGTGCCCCTTCAAAAGTTTCCCATTGACTTTTAGATTTTCCAATGGAAGTGCCCTTTGAAAAATGAAAATGGCCTTGCCCTCTCAAAGATGAAATTCCAGGCCTGACATGGGCATACTTTTGGAAAAATGCAAATCATCAAGTACCCATGCATCATCAGTTTCAAAACTAACACTAATTTCTCTACGATTACCTAAATAACACAGTTTTTTTGTGACAGCTGCAGCAAAGAGGATGCCCTTCACCTTACTTGTAATTACGTGTAATAATGTGTGTTCATGTTTGTTTTAAAAAATATTTTAGTATGCGCGATGTAGTGATGTAATGTATTGAATGATTTATTGACAGATATATATAGTTTGTTTTTGTTCATTAAAAAAAAGTAAACTGTTAGCCTTATGATTATTTCATAAATCAAATCATAAAACAACATTAATTAATACCTAGCCAGATCTTTGTCTTTTGATTGGAGGGATGTTGGTCACACGGCATTCATATTCAAACCATTACATGGACTACATCCTAAATCATGCATTTTGGTACTTTAGATGGATTGCACATGACGTCATTGATATTTTTTTTTCTTCCAGACGACAAAGATCCGCACTCATGCAATGGAGAGAACATTTTCATATGTTGAAAGATTGAATGTTTGTACACAACTCAGCTTTGCCTCGTTGAATGGAACATTCCATCTTTCAAATATTCTCACCATTGCATTCATAAACACTCATTATTTGTCATAAATTGCCAAAATTCATGCTCACCAAACCATAGTTGATATCCACCACTTGTGAAGAAAATTGGGCTCAAGGGATATGACTCAAACACTGATGCACTGGTTGGGCTGCTCACACCAGATATAAGGCTACCGAAGAAGTAATCGTAGCAGCACCGGGGGCCAGGTGTCCCAGGAAATTGAAAGGTTCGCACAAAACACAAAGCTGTAAAGAGGCAAACTTAATTTGTAACACACATTCTGTACAGTAAAGCAGTATGAATACTTCAAAGTTGCAGCAAATTGAGTTTTCTACACCATTTGACTTTATGGGAAATCAAATGTGATTTTTCTTTTGAAGAAGCGTGACATCTCCTTTTAAATCATTTTCCCCGCGGAAATCATTTTAAATCATTTTCCACACCAATTCTTGTGGTCATTGCTCTCCATAGGAGGGCCACAAATCAGGTGGGCATATTGTTTTACAGGGATCTCTATCAATTATAATAGTGTGGGTGTGCAGGAGCTGATGATAATCTGTCTAATCACAGACTCACAGAAGCATGTACTCCAACAATTACTCCGCCAAATTACCTTACTAAATAATAGTTTTCCAACAGAGTACCCAAGCAGCTTGGCTTTATTCTTCTCTATTTCATTCAATATACTGTGGTTCTTCAAAAGACAATATTACCCACAGCACTCAATAAACATGGAAGACGTTGTTTGTTTTGATTCTGTGCCCATGTTGAATCCATTTGCCAGAACTCGCAGATAAATGGTGTTGTGATCTTTTTCTACCCCGCTGTTGAGGGTGACTTAGGATACGGTACTTCACAATCTCAATTATTCCATTTGAAAGTATATAAATAAACAAGGAAAATAAATTAACAGATAAATTAATTGTGTTCTTAGATTGTATCAAGACACTCTAGTAAGCACATCAAGTTTGTGTTTTTACTCACAATAGGTAACGCTTTCTTGTGTTGATAACCTCTCAAAGCTTACAATTCTATAGCGACGGTCAAGAAATGCCATAATCCAGCTACACGGGCAGGTGTGGGCAAATTGACTATAAAAAAAAGGCCAGAACCACGGCAATGACTGTCTTGATCCCCAGTTCCTACAGGACAAATGTGGATTTTGGTAGGTCGCTGGGAGAATGTCGATATTGAACACCCATCGTCCTTGAAGTTGAGAGTTCCCAATGTCGAGTCCTGGCTTGAACAGATTAGATACACCAGGCACGTAAAAATGCTGCCGTAATTGTCCGAAAGAGTATCCCAGGACGGCGTTGTTGTCAAAGAGGACTGCAGGGTTCCAGTTCATGTCAGATGGGTGGTAGTTCATGACGACAAAACCATGATTAGAATCTGTCACAAGTATGGCTTGGAATGTGTTGGTCTCCTAATCACAGAAAAGTGTCAGTACTCAATAAATGGAAAAACATTCAATCACTTTTTGAGATTAACTTTTCAGCATGTGAACAAGTTTTTTTGCAAAGAGAAAGAAGTTGAGAGTCTACCAGCCAGGCCACAGATTCAAACAGCCGGTTACCGCTTGCGTGATAAATCCGAGATAAAAAAAAGATAAATCTTTTTATGTTGTGTTCACTAAAAGTGTGACCACCAAATCTGATTACAATTGTACAGGTTGGTTGTACGTTGATTTTAATTGGAAAATAGAAGATGAGAATGAACTCTTCAAACAAAATATGATTTAATTTCCCTTCAAGGTTAAATGCTATGCAAAATAATAGCTAGTTCTTATACAGCACATTTTACAATAACGTATCAATGCGCTTTACATTAGTGCCCTGGTCATTGGGCCAAAAGCATTCCTTTAACCTTTCTCAGCTCCCAGGGGAGTATACTCATTACTTTTAATTTTTGTATTAAGTTTCAGTACCTAATACATAATAGTTTTGCAATTACACTAATTAGTAAAAATGACGTATCACTAGATTTGCCATTTTGTCTTTCCACAAAGTGAGCTATCTAGATATGCCACTTTACCAATGATATACTATGCGCAACAGCGTGGGCAGTTTGGGCGCAGGTGTGACACTTGCGCACCACGAAGTGACCTAACTGAAAGCGTAGTATCTCGATAGGTCTCTATTATGCATTGGTTTGTACACAGTGCTCTGCAAGCAAACCTTGAATCTTCATTTTCACAAAGTGACCTATCTGTTTAGGAATCAATTACCAATTAAAATAGTTGCAGGGATGAAAACACATTGACAGTTCTGTATGAATAAAGTATTCAGCTTTATTTTCATCTTTAAAAAATAAAATAAAAATAGTAAGCAGACTCAAATAGCAATTTGAAAAATAGTGCAATTTCAATCGAGATTTTCTCCTAACACGTTTTTTTTAATACTGTGGATGAGTTACGTCACTTCGTGGTACAAGCGACGAATTTTGTGACTATATTAAAGCACCTACCAAGGTGATGCAGTGCAATGTGGAGCCAATTATACAGTCAGAAACACAAGGGAAACCTCTCTTGGTTTTTTTTTATGCATTACACAACACACGACCTATGGCTTTACGTTCCATCCAAAGGATGAAGCACTGATAAGTTTCGTGCTCAAGGACACAAGAGCCGTGACTGGAAACTGAACCCATGCTGTTAAAACTCCCAAACTAGACTATTTGCCCATGACTGACACTCCACAAAGTCATGAACTCAAAGTCCCGTACCAAAATTATTTGTACTCACATCTTGGGCGTGTGATTCCATGGCTTGAGCAGGTCTCACATTTGCCCATGTAATAATGAGTGCCCATGTTGCGCTGAAGGTGGGGTAAGTAGCTGATAGACCAGGGTTTCCAGACACCATTTCACTGATGGTGCTTAATAATGCAGCTTTGTTAAAACCTGGCGCTGTAGCATCAAGTACCTTAGAAGAATAAACACACACACAAATTATCAAAGAATGCAGACTCATAGAGTAATCTGAGGACTTTTTATGTAATGTTTTTCCATAAAGCGCCCAGCAGTCATTAATTAATGTCTATAGGCTAATATAAAAAAAAGTAAAATTATCAATGGCATTTATGCAACTATGTACGGCCAAATTGCCTTTGTTCACACGCACTTGAGTGTGGTAGCAAACGCCAAAAGAGCCATTAGGAGAATATTGAGTGAATCATTACTTATGCGACTAAGTTGTGAGACGACACGTGAGTCCATTTTATTACGCAGTTTTGTTCACATGAGAATGGGCAAATAAAAAAGATTTCACAAGGCATACAAGTTTGGCAACATTTGCCATACAAATACTACTGAGATCAACCGTGTTTCATATGGTAGATATCAGTGCTGGAGAACTCGAGTCCAGTTTTTGGACTTGGTCTCAGAGCACCACGACTTGGACTCGGACTCCCCCTTGGACTCAGACTCAGACTACAGGGACTCAACTACAGCTTGGGTAGATACACTGCGTCGATCCACAGCAGGAAAACTTGTGCAGTCGAGCTTAGCTAGTTCTGGGTTCTAATTCTTTGTAAACGACATCCGGCCAAAAATTCATGACGTCATCTTCCTAACAAAAACATTCCCACTTGAGCAATCTAGGATATATTTCCTGACAGGCAAGATACTACATTTGTCGATAAGAAAGTCTACTTCTTCTGTTTTTACAAATGAAAACAAAGTTTTAAAAAAAGTGAAGCTGAATAAGTGATGAACTGTACGCTGCAATCCGCTTGAAATGTAAGATTTCAGTTTCCTTTCTATGGGAGACTTTGGGGCACTTGTCGGTGGCAGCAGACTGATTATGAAAACTTCCATTCTTAACATTCTGAGTAGCATGAATTTCCTTGAACAACCTCGTAAGTGTACTGCCACCTAACTCTCCTCAAAAGTCTTGCATTGTTCCCTGCCTAAATGTAAGATGAAATAGATTGAAGTTTATAGAGTTCATTTATTTCAATCCTTTAGTTTTCAATGGACAAAACTTCAGTCCGGTGCTCTAGAACCGCTCTACAGCCACTTTTCTTAGGACAGAAACCGGAATTTCTGGTTAGACCTCGAGTCTTTGCAAGACAGGGAAAGCAAGTCGGAAATGTGTTTCTTATGTAAATCATCAAAGACAAACAGGTTCAATGCATTTCCGATGGGCTTCTTGCAGTCATTGGAGTTAGTGTACCTGAAGTGGACCTGGCTTCAAATCAATTCAATTCATTCTTTACTAGTCCAAAAAGGAAATTTGTTTTGTTACATACATACAAACAGGCAATGCTAATACATACAATCTCATCACACTTGGGCCACACCAGCAGGATAAACATGTTTTTTTATTTTGAGTAGAAAATCTTTTACCTGGCAGAAGACGTTACTGTCCACGTCATTGAGTGCCCCACCGTCTACATCAGCCCAAAATGGTGCCACGATGTTAGCATCCTCAGCAGCAGGGAAGACCATGCCACGAGGAGATGGGAAGCTGCGCTTCTGAAGATTTGGCTGGTTGCTAAATATGATCACACCATCCTCTGTGAACTGTAAAACAAAAAACAATCAGGTATAGCAGTTCTAAATCAAATAGACATTGAGGCTGAAGGTTGGGTTGTATATAGGATGCAGATAGAACAGCTCTATTTGTCATTTACTCGAAACTATGGGCAAGGAAAAATGGTTTAATCTTCCAGCAAACTCATTCTATTTTGACATTTGCAGTTTTATATTTCTTTGTGGTGTAATGCAAATTTGTGTTGAGCAAGTTTTAATAAGTGCGTATCCCACTTATGATGGGAAAGTAAAATAGATAAGGACATTTCATCGCAGAGCTGTTGATCAATTAGCAGCCAGGATTCTAGTTTCTGGAGGAAAATGGATGCCTTTGAGACAGACTCTTCTGGAATCAAAACATCAGGCCTTCCACTGTTTTTTGCATATTTACCTTTTAGTTGGTAATCAGTTTGCAACAGCTAATTCTATTTTTCTCAATAAAATAACATTATCGTATAACAATTGGCAAACTAAAATTGCAGTTACATTTCTTTGCCCCATGGAACATCTGATTTTGAAGATGCTTTATCATACTATTTCGGCCACACGTGAATATGTACTCCTACTTACATAAATTTTTTCGAAGAGACCATCAGCAAATGGAAAAAAGTTTGGCGGTGTGAAGGTTTGTGATTGTAAATCAGAAGACAGCCCTGACTGTTGGGGAAAACACAAAATACTCAAATGAAAGGGTGAGAGTTAGTGCTGACAAAAACTCTGAAACTAGGATCAAGATAATAAGAGATACGTTTAAATGATGGCACTTCCTCCTTTTGAGAAGCCCTGGAGTCAGAGGTTTCCAGGAGCTTTTTGGAACAGCATCCTCAGTGCTAGAGAGGTAGATCAAAGAGCATGACTTTTATTTTATTTGAGCAGACTTTCAAAGGTCTGAATTCATATAAAAGCCTGAAATTTCTCATCCCTGTCAATGTATTAGAGGAGTGTTAGCCTAGACTGTGAGGCCGGTGAGTTAAAATTTCAACCAAAGTTCCTGTGGATATTTTCCCTGCATGACTCAAGAAAGCACCAAGCATACAGTGCTTTACATTGGTGGAAGGGTAAAACCAAAAGAATATTCTTTGTTCCTGATGCAGTTATTAAATAAATAAAAAAATGTTTTTATTAACTGCTGTTCAGTGGCAATTACCTGGGGGGGGGGGGGACACCTGCCCTGGGAGTGGCCTTAATGAGGCACCAAATTGACCATGTTGAGTTTTGTTTTGCGGTGGATGGGTGGGTGTGGGTCATGGCTACTATGATTATCAAAACACTACTAGGATATTGTTGACAGACAAAGTGAGTGAAAGGGCAGCATCTTCAAACTTTCTTCCCTGGGTACCATGCTCCCCAGCTACCCCCACCACTGATGCTGCTGATTACAAGATTAGAACTGGCCTTTTGTCAACGGGCACTCTCAAGGAGCTAAGACATCTCAGCTGCTGAGTAACCTATGGGTTTGTATCCCAGTACTCACCTAGTATACAATCCTGATGACAAATCAGAGTTAGGGTAATCCCAAAATAATACTTGTGATTCTCTGACTTCCTTTTAGCACCCCAATGTCCAAACGCTAAAAATATATGTCTGGGTTACAGGGAAACTTTCTATTTAACACACTATATTAAAATCAAATACCCTTTTAAATACCTGTTGCTGATTATGTGTGATTAAACAGTCCCCATAGGCTGGTCCAAATGGCAAGAAATTGAGTTCTGGAAAATAAAAAATCACAAATAAGAAAAGTTACTAATATTACAAGGTAAAAACAAATTTATGCATGAATTACACACAAATATTGCACAAAATCAAAATGAAATAATAGTAAATAGTAAATGTTGATATCACATTCTTAAAGAGGAAGGGAAATGAAAGATTCAATTTTGTTATGTACTCGTTTTTGAATAGATAGAGTCCTCATGTCAGTGGGGAAAAATTACATGTCTCTAACATTACATTAAAATGGTCTAAACTGCCATTGTCTTTGATACCCTTCCAGTGCAAAATCTGTCAACATCCAAAACATCTGATGACTTCATTCTGAGAAATGTGGATCTTTACTATTTTGTACGAGGATGTATTGGTTCATAACTGACTTCTTCAGTGCGAAATTTGAAACATGATATCATTGGATTTCAACAACTACTGGATCTTTAAATTCAAACAAGATCTTTTGTCAGTCAAAAGGTCAAATTCAGGGTTATTTTATTGATAAATATTGAATTAATAAACGGCTGAATGTCCCATCTAAAGGACAAAGCAATTGTCGCATCCTGCTCAAGGACACAAGTGGCATGACTGGGACTCGAACCCACACTCTGCTGATCAGAAACACCAGAGCTTGAGTCCGATGCTATTAATCGCTCAACCAAAACACGCCACATGATAAATGATAGATTTAAAAACACTTTGACAATGTTACCTTTGACGTTGACAGTGAAAGTACACCTTCCAACATTAGAGGCAGAATCTTGTGCTGTGCATGTCACAATATGTACACCAATGCTGAAAAAACTACCTGAAACAACCACTTCACCAACTGAATTAGTGCAGGTGACAGTAAGACTGGAATCGACGTTATCAACAGCAGAAGGGTTTCGAACCCAGAAAACTTGAGCGCTTTGTCTCGGAAACACAAACCATTCCGAGTCTAATGGACATGTCACAACTGGCTCTTGTAAATCTTGCAAAAAGAAAACAGAACGGTAATTCGATTAAAGACGACAATTGACAATGAACGATTTAAGTAAACTTTAAAGTGTTTCATATTTTACCAATGAATACCCACTCAACCGAACCAAAAAACAAAGAAATTACATGAGATACATTTTTTAAAAATTTGGGTTTGAACAAAGAGAACTTGATATTTAATATTAAAAAGTCGCATCCCCTTTAGGTGATCCCTTGGCTGCTGCTTCCAAGGTTGTATTGTAAACTTGGGTGAGATCCCTGGCTACACGGCAGCTAACAGTTGAAGGGCTTTTGACTGGCATCCCCGAACAAAGGTATTAACTGATAGAGAATCTGCCAGCAGAGGGCTGGATAGCTCAGTAGGTAGAGCGAAGGTATGTTAATCTGGAGGTCAATGGTTCAAGTCCCGCTCCAAACCCAAATTATTTAAAATTTACCCAGTCAATTTCCCTTGCGGTTTATTACTTGAGATACATTTTCTGCAAAAGGAGAAAAAAGTTCATCTAAAAAGATTTTTATAAAGATTGATGAATTGTTGCAAGAAATTTTAAATATTATAAACCCCATGATGAGCTCACCTGCAGGTGTTGTTGGAGACACAGATGTGGTTGCTGCTGCAGTGGTTGCTGCTTGAGTGGTTTCAGCTACTGTTGTTGCAGCCTCTGTTGTTACTGCTACAGTGCTTGCTGCTTGAGTGGTTGCTGCTGCAGTGGTTGCTGCTTCAGTGGTTGGTGCTTCAGTGGTTGCTGCTGCAGTGGTTGCTGCTGCAGTGGTTGCTGCTGCAGTGGTTGCTGCTGCAGTGGTTGCTGCTGCAGTGGTTGCTGCTGCAGTGGTTGCTGCTGCAGTGGTTGCTGCTGCAGTGGTTGCTGCAGTGGTTGCTACCTCAGTGGTTGCTGCTGCAGTGGTTGCTGCTTCAGTGGTTGCTGCTGCAGTGGTTGCTGCATCTGTTATTGCTGTCTCAGTGGTTGCTGCTTCAGTGGTTGCTGCTGCAGTGGTTGCTGCTGCAGTGGTTGCTGCTTCAGTGGTTGCTGCTTCAGTGGTTGCTGCTTCAGTGGTTGCTGCTTCAGTGGTTGCTGCTTCAGTGGTTGCTGCTTCAGTTTCTACTGCAGTGGTGGCTGCAGCAGTGGTTGCTGCCTCTGTGGTTGCTGCTTCAGTGGTTGCTGCTACAGTGGTTGCTGCTTCAGTGGTTGCTGCTTCAGTGGTTGCTCCTTCAGTGGTTGCTGCTTCAGTGGTTGCTGCTTCAGTTTCTACTGCAGTGGTGGCTGCAGCAGTGGTTGCTGCCTCTGTGGTTGCTGCTTCAGTGGTTGCTGCTTCAGTGGTTGCAGCTTCAGTGGTTGCTGCCTCTGTGGTTGCAGCTTCAGTGGTTGCTGCCTCTGTGGTTGCAGCTTCAGTGGTTGCTGCTTCAGTAGTTGCTGCTTCAGTGGTTGCTGCTTCAGTGGTTGCTGCTTCAGTGGTTGCTGCTTCAGTGGTTGCTGCCTCTGTGGTTGCTGCTTCAGTGGTTGCTGCTTCAGTGGTTGCTTCTTCAGTGGTTGCAGCTTCAGTGGTTGCTGCTTCAGTGGTTGCTGCCTCTGTGGTTGCAGCTTCAGTGGTTTCTACTGCAGTGGTTGCTGCAGCAGTAGTTGCTGCCTCTGAAGTTGCTGCTTCAGTGGTTGCTACCTCTGTGGTTGCTGCTTCAGTGGTTGCTGCTTCAGTGGTTGCTGCTCCAGTGGTTGCTGTTTCAGTGGTTGCTGCTTCAGTGGTTGCTGCTTCAGTTGTTGCTGCTTCAGTGGTTGCTGCTTCAGTGGTTGCTGCCTCTGAAGTTGCTGCTTCGGTGGTTGCTGCTGCAGTGGTTGCTGCCTCTGTGGTTGCTGCTTCAGTGGTTGCTTCCTCACTGGTTGCTGCTTCAGTGGTTGCTGCCTCTGTGGTTGCTGCTTCAGTGGTTGCTTCTTCAGTGGTTGCTGCTTCAGTGGTTGCTGCCTCTGTGGTTGCTGCTGCAGTGGTTGCTGCCTCTGTGGTTGCTGCTTCAGTGGTTGCTTCTTCAGTGGTTGCAGCTTCAGTGGTTGCAGCTTCAGTGGTTGCTGCCTCTGTGGTTGCTGCTTCAGTGGTTGCTTCTTCAGTGGTTGCAGCTTCAGTGGTTGCTGCCTCTGTGGTTGCTGCTTCAGTGGTTGCTTCTTCACTGGTTGCTGCTTCAGTGGTTGCTGCCTCTGTGGTTGCTGCTTCAGTGGTTGCAGCTTCAGTGGTTGCTGCTTCAGTGGTTGCAGCTTCTGTGGTTGCTGCCTCTGTGGTTGCTGCTTCAGTGGTTGCTGCTTCAGTGGTTTCTGCTGCAGTGGTTGCTGCCTCTGTGGTTGCTGCTTCAGTGGTTGCAGCTTCAGTGGTTGCTTCTTCAGTGGTTGCAGCTTCAGTGGTTGCTGCTTCAGTGGTTGCTGCTTCAGTGGTTTCTGCTGCAGTGGTTGCTGCTTCAGTGGTTGCTGCTTCAGTGGTTTCTGCTTCAGTGGTTGCTGCTTCAGTGGTTGCTGCTTCAGTAGTTGCAGCTTCAGTGGTTGCAGCTTCAGTGGTTGCTGCCTCTGTGGTTGCTGCTTCAGTGGTTGCTTCTTCAGTGGTTGCAGCTTCAGTGGTTGCAGCTTCAGTGGTTGCAGCCTCTGTGGTTGCTGCTTCAGTGGTTGCTTCTTCAGTGGTTGCTGCTTCAGTGGTTGCTGCCTCTGTGGTTGCTGCTTCGGTTGTTGCTGTTTCAGTGGTTACTGCTTCAGTGGTTGCTTCTTCAGTGGTTGCAGCTTCAGTGGTTGCAGCTTCAGTGGTTGCTGCCTCTGTGGTTGCTGCTTCAGTGGTTGCTTCTTCAGTGGTTGCAGCTTCAGTGGTTGCAGCTTCAGTGGTTGCTGCTTCAGTGGTTGCTTCTTCAGTGGTTGCTGCTTCAGTGGTTGCTGCTTCAGTGGTTGCTGCTTCAGTGGTTTCTGCTGCAGTGGTTGCTGCCTCTGTGGTTGCTGCTTCAGTGGTTGCAGCTTCAGTGGTTGCTTCTTCAGTGGTTGCAGCTTGAGTGGTTGCTGCTTCACTGGTTGCTGCTTCAGTGGTTTCTGCTGCAGTGGTAGCTGCTTCAGTGGTTGCTGCTTCAGTGGTTTCTGCTTCAGTGGTTGCTGCTTCAGTGGTTGCTGCTTCAGTGGTTGCAGCTTCAGTGGTTGCTGCTTCAGTGGTTGCTGCCTCTGTGGTTGCTGCTTCAGTGGTTGCTGCTTCAGTGGTTGCTGCCTCTGAAGTTGCTGCTTCGGTGGTTGCTGCTGCAGTGGTTGCTGCCTCTGTGGTTGCTGCTTCAGTGGTTGCTTCCTCACTGGTTGCTGCTTCAGTGGTTGCTGCCTCTGTGGTTGCTGCTTCAGTGGTTGCTTCTTCAGTGGTTGCTGCTTCAGTGGTTGCTGCCTCTGTGGTTGCTGCTGCAGTGGTTGCTGCCTCTGTGGTTGCTGCTTCAGTGGTTGCTTCTTCAGTGGTTGCAGCTTCAGTGGTTGCAGCTTCAGTGGTTGCTGCCTCTGTGGTTGCTGCTTCAGTGGTTGCTTCTTCAGTGGTTGCAGCTTCAGTGGTTGCTGCCTCTGTGGTTGCTGCTTCAGTGGTTGCTTCTTCACTGGTTGCTGCTTCAGTGGTTGCTGCCTCTGTGGTTGCTGCTTCAGTGGTTGCAGCTTCAGTGGTTGCTGCTTCAGTGGTTGCAGCTTCTGTGGTTGCTGCCTCTGTGGTTGCTGCTTCAGTGGTTGCTGCTTCAGTGGTTTCTGCTGCAGTGGTTGCTGCCTCTGTGGTTGCTGCTTCAGTGGTTGCAGCTTCAGTGGTTGCTTCTTCAGTGGTTGCAGCTTCAGTGGTTGCTGCTTCAGTGGTTGCTGCTTCAGTGGTTTCTGCTGCAGTGGTTGCTGCTTCAGTGGTTGCTGCTTCAGTGGTTTCTGCTTCAGTGGTTGCTGCTTCAGTGGTTGCTGCTTCAGTAGTTGCAGCTTCAGTGGTTGCAGCTTCAGTGGTTGCTGCCTCTGTGGTTGCTGCTTCAGTGGTTGCTTCTTCAGTGGTTGCAGCTTCAGTGGTTGCAGCTTCAGTGGTTGCAGCCTCTGTGGTTGCTGCTTCAGTGGTTGCTTCTTCAGTGGTTGCTGCTTCAGTGGTTGCTGCCTCTGTGGTTGCTGCTTCGGTTGTTGCTGTTTCAGTGGTTACTGCTTCAGTGGTTGCTTCTTCAGTGGTTGCAGCTTCAGTGGTTGCAGCTTCAGTGGTTGCTGCCTCTGTGGTTGCTGCTTCAGTGGTTGCTTCTTCAGTGGTTGCAGCTTCAGTGGTTGCAGCTTCAGTGGTTGCTGCTTCAGTGGTTGCTTCTTCAGTGGTTGCTGCTTCAGTGGTTGCTGCTTCAGTGGTTGCTGCTTCAGTGGTTTCTGCTGCAGTGGTTGCTGCCTCTGTGGTTGCTGCTTCAGTGGTTGCAGCTTCAGTGGTTGCTTCTTCAGTGGTTGCAGCTTGAGTGGTTGCTGCTTCACTGGTTGCTGCTTCAGTGGTTTCTGCTGCAGTGGTTGCTGCTTCAGTGGTTGCTGCTTCAGTGGTTTCTGCTTCAGTGGTTGCTGCTTCAGTGGTTGCTGCTTCAGTGGTTGCAGCTTCAGTGGTTGCAGCTTCAGTGGTTGCTGCCTCTGTGGTTGCTGCTTCAGTGGTTGCTTCTTCAGTGGTTGCAGCTTCAGTGGTTGCAGCTTCAGTGGTTGCAGCCTCTGTGGTTGCTGCTTCAGTGGTTGCTTCTTCAGTGGTTGCTGCTTCAGTGGTTGCTGCTTCAGTGGTTGCAGCTTCAGTGGTTGCTGCCTCTGTGGTTGCTGCTTCAGTGGTTGCTGCTTCAGTGGTTACTGCTGCAGTGGTTGCTGCCTCTGTGGTTGCTGCTTCAGTGGTTGCTGCTTCAGTGGTTGCTGCCTCTGTGGTTGCTGCTTCAGTGGTTGCTGCCTCTGTGGTTGCTGCTTCAGTGGTTGCAGCTTCAGTGGTTGCTGCTTCAGTGGTTGCAGCTTCAGTGGTTGCTGCCTCTGTGGTTGCTGCTTCAGTGGTTGCTGCTTCAGTGGTTACTGCTGCAGTGGTTGCTGCCTCTGTGGTTGCTGCTTCAGTGGTTGCAGCTTCAGTGGTTGCTTCTTCAGTGGTTGCAGCTTCAGTGGTTGCTGCTTCAGTGGTTGCTTCTTCAGTGGTTGCTGCTTCAGTGGTTGCTGCCTCTGTGGTTGCTTCTTCGGTGGTTGCTGCTGCAGTGGTTACTGCTTCAGTGGTTGCTGCTTCAGTGGTTGCTGCTTCAGTGGTTGCAGCTTCAGTGGTTGCTGCTTCAGTGGTTGCTGCCTCCGTGGTTGCTGCTTCAGTGGTTGCTTCTTCAGTGGTTGCAGCTTCAGTGGTTGCAGCTTCAGTGGTTGCTGCCTCTGTGGTTGCTGTTTCAGTGGTTGCTTCTTCAGTGGTTGCAGCTTCAGTGGTTGCTGCCTCTGTGGTTGCTGCTTCAGTGGTTGCTTCTTCACTGGTTGCTGCTTCAGTGGTTGCTGCCTCTGTGGTTGCTGCTTCAGTGGTTGCAGCTTCAGTGGTTGCTGCCTCTGTGGTTGCTGCTTCAGTGGTTGCTGCTTCAGTGGTTGCTGCTTCAGTGGTTGCTGCTTCAGTGGTTGCTGCTTCAGTGGTTTCTGCTTCAGTGGTTGCTGCCTCTGTGGTTTCTGCTGCAGTGGTTGCTGCTTCAGTGGTTGCTGCTTCAGTAGTTGCAGCTTCAGTGGTTGCAGCTTCAGTGGTTGCTGCCTGTGTGGTTGCTGCTTCAGTGGTTGCTTCTTCAGTGGTTGCAGCTTCAGTGGTTGCAGCTTCAGTGGTTGCTGCTTCAGTGGTTGCTGCCTCTGTGGTTGCTGCTTCAGTGGTTGCTGCTTCAGTGGTTTCTGCTTCAGTGGTTGCTGCTTCAGTGGTTGCTGCTTCAGTGGTTGCTGCTTCAGTGGTTTCTTCTGCAGTGGTTGCTGCAGCAGTGGTTGCTGCTTCAGTGGTTGCAGCTTCAGTGGTTGCAGCTTCAGTGGTTGCAGCCTCTGTGGTTGCTGCTTCAGTGGTTGCTTCTTCAGTGGTTGCTGCTCCAGTGGTTGCTGCCTCTGTGGTTGCTGCTTCGGTGGTTGCTGCTGCAGTGGTTACTGCTTCAGTGGTTGCTGCTTCAGTGGTTGCTGCGTCAGTACTTGCAGCTTCAGTGGTTGCATCTTCAGTGGTTGCTGCTTCAGTGGTTGCTGCCTCGGTGGTTGCTGCTTCAGTGGTTGCTTCTTCAGTGGTTGCAGCTTCAGTGGTTGCAGCTTCAGTGGTTGCTGCCTCTGTGGTTGCTGTTTCAGTGGTTGCTTCTTCAGTGGTTGCAGCTTCAGTGGTTGCTGCCTCTGTGGTTGCTGCTTCAGTGGTTGTTTCTTCACTGGTTGCTGCTTCAGTGGTTGCTGCCTCTGTGGTTGCTGCTTCAGTGGTTGCAGCTTCAGTGGTTGCTGCCTCTGTGGTTGCTGCTTCAGTGGTTGCTGCTTCAGTGGTTGCTGCTTCAGTGGTTGCAGCTTCAGTGGTTGCAGCTTCAGTGGTTGCTGCCTGTGTGGTTGCTGCTTCAGTGGTTGCTTCTTCAGTGGTTGCAGCTTCAGTGGTTGCAGCTTCAGTGGTTGCTGCTTCAGTGGTTGCTGCCTCTGTGGTTGCTGCTTCAGTGGTTGCTGCTTCAGTGGTTTCTGCTTCAGTGGTTGCTGCTTCAGTGGTTGCTGCTTCAGTGGTTTCTTCTGCAGTGGTTGCTGCAGCAGTGGTTGCTGCTTCTGAAGTTGCTGCTTCAGTGGTTGCTACCTCTGTGGTTGCTGCCTCTGTGGTTGCCGCTTCAGTGGTTGCAGCTTCAGTGGTTGCTTCTTCAGTGGTTGCAGCTTCAGTGGTTGCTGCTTCAGTGGTTGCTGCTTCAGTGGTTTCTGCTGCAGTGGTTGCTGCTTCAGTGGTTGCTGCTTCAGTGGTTTCTGCTTCAGTGGTTGCTGATTCAGTGGTTGCTGCCTCTGAAGTTGCTGCTTCAGTGGTTGCTGCCTCTGAAGTTGCTGCTTCTGTGGTTTCTGCTGCAGTGGTTGCTGCCTCTGTGGTTGCAGCTTCAGTGGTTGCAGCTTCAGTGGTTGCAGCTTCAGTGGTTGCTGCCTGTGTGGTTGCTGCTTCAGTGGTTGCTTCTTCAGTGGTTGCAGCTTCAGTGGTTGCAGCTTCAGTGGTTGCTGCTTCAGTGGTTGCTGCCTCTGTGGTTGCTGCTTCAGTGGTTGCTGCTTCAGTGGTTTCTGCTTCAGTGGTTGCTGCTTCAGTGGTTGCTGCTTCAGTGGTTTCTTCTGCAGTGGTTGCTGCAGCAGTGGTTGCTGCTTCTGAAGTTGCTGCTTCAGTGGTTGCTACCTCTGTGGTTGCTGCCTCTGTGGTTGCCGCTTCAGTGGTTGCAGCTTCAGTGGTTGCTTCTTCAGTGGTTGCAGCTTCAGTGGTTGCTGCTTCAGTGGTTGCTGCTTCAGTGGTTTCTGCTGCAGTGGTTGCTGCTTCAGTGGTTGCTGCTTCAGTGGTTTCTGCTTCAGTGGTTGCTGATTCAGTGGTTGCTGCCTCTGAAGTTGCTGCTTCAGTGGTTGCTGCCTCTGAAGTTGCTGCTTCTGTGGTTTCTGCTGCAGTGGTTGCTGCCTCTGTGGTTGCAGCTTCAGTGGTTGCAGCTTCAGTGGTTGCAGCTTCAGTGGTTGCTGCCTCTGTGGTTGCTGCTTCAGTGGTTGCTTCTTCAGTGGTTGCAACTTCAGTTGTTGCTGCTTCAGTGGTTGTTGCTCCAGTGGTTGCTGTTAATATCGGGAAATACAAAAATGCTCTGTTTTGACAAATTTCACTTTATAGAATTCCTAAATCTATACCTAAATTCTGCATAAGTTCCATCGATAAGAGCTCACAGAATTGCTGACCAAAATAAATGATTTCTCATGGTGACGACAGAAACAGTAGAATGCGACATCTATTTACAATTTCTCTGTATTTTTAATTGTTTTAATTGACTTTTCTCACAGCCTTAATAGCTATTAAAATTCTACCTAAAATTCAGCCCTTTAACAAAAACTTGACCACAAAGGGTAGTGTAGGTTTAGCTGGGTTTTGTTCACTTATTTCGATTGCTGCAGACGAAATGGGGGACTTTTGGAACGCTAGGTGGCAGCAGACTTACCAAGTAAATCCACTGTTCTCGGTGACATGAGTTTGCCTTTAAAACATCGAACCAATCAGGGTGCCATTTTCTTGACTCTGACATTATTTCAGAGGGCAATATTTCTCTGTAGAAATTGGTCGTAGAATTAACTTGTCATGTGATCAGTGATCATGTAGTCATGTAGTCAGTGATATTTCAGATTAAAATCTATCAAAAATAATTGTCAACATTTACAAAAAAACACGGAGTTTGCCTTTAAAACATCGAACCAATCAGGGTGCTTTTAAGTCCTCTAGACCCTACATTAACATCACCCCACCCCTGCCACGAATGATACATTGAAAAATAAACTACACGTGATCGATAGCATCGTGAAGATAGACTCTCAAAATTCTTATAACCGGGTTCGTGAACTGTTTATGGTTGGCTCTTCCCGCATTAATATTAATGTTAATAACTGGATGAACCAAAAGGAATCGCAACAAAAGGTAACGAAGTAAGACGATGTTCGTTAACAATGTAAGCATGGAACATTGAGAGTTTGAAAACAAAATAACTCCTCACTTTTTAAAACTCTTTGTCAATGTTCTACATAGTGACAGGTTTTGATACGTGTAGGGCTATGCAACAGAATAAAATATTCATTGTATGTTGTAGAAGCCACCAAACCGACACGATTAATGATTAATGCGATTAATGCCCGCCAATTAAGGATCCTGTCCCGTTCCGGATATCGCTGAAATTCGGTTTAACTTCATAAAATCGCCCCAGACAAAAAATGTGCACCACTCCTCTGTCTAGCTTGTAATTCTACACTGCCAGTATGCCACCTCCTGGCTTTTCAATTGACGGTGACATTCCCTTTGCGCGAACTCGGGAAGAAAGTTGAAACGTACAACAAAACCTTAAAGTGGCAGCCGTGAAAACGAACGGTTCACCACCGATTGCTGGGAAACGCGGGATGAGTGTTTTGAGAACTCCAATCTCCTCAAAAGTAATTTTTACAGTGTTTTATCGAAGTGGTTTTTGTATACCTTTGTTTTTGATTGATCGTGAATGGAGAATATTGTTTAATACGTGTTTGCGTTATTAATAATAAGCGATTGAATGAACGTACGCCGTTGAATTTGAGTCACGGCAGCATTTCCAATAATGGTCTACTGATAGTAATGTTTAATTTGGCGGAAATACATTTTTTCTTTGGCAAAACTAGGGCCTAAGGGCCATGAGCAAATAAAGAACATTCTGGAAACAAATCAACGGACTAATACGTAGCAAAAGGAACGTCTGAATTTGATAATTTATTTATTTATTAGTGTCATTCCAAAAGTGCACCATTTTTGTTTCCACCACACGTTAGAGCAATGTACGTTGAAACCGGCCATGTTCCCAAAAACATTCAAATAGATGCGCGACACTCACTGTTTCCGTAGTGTTTCGGCTACAGTAATATGATGTGCTTAATTTAAACTACATTTAGGTGAACGTACTCTTCAAAAGACCACTTAAAATAACAATTACTGGGGTCACCGCAAATCGATCTCAATTTACATTAGACATTTTCAGCGTCCAAAAGTTTTCTAGTGAAGAGTTGTGTACCTTGAGTGCAGTTTGTAAGGAGGGTCTCTTGCCAAAGAGGGTTTGGGATTTATTGTTGGATTGAAAAATACCTTGGATTCCAACTTTGGCTGTAAAGGACTCAGTCCTGGACACCGCAATGACCCGGTCTCGACCTCTTTAAGACCATGTGCCGCAGGCCTGTCCAAACTGTAATTCCGAGTCCGAGACCCGAGTCACGGTGTTCCGCGAGACCCGTTTGTTCGGGTCCACGCCCAAATGATTCCAGTCAGTTAGAGACCGAGCCCATACTGAACAAATGTACAAGGGGATGTGTTTTCCAAATTGAATGACTCTAAAGATTTTAAATTTAACTGTAGACGCTTAAAAGATATACATCTAAAGGCAGTAAGGAATGTGTGGCCGTGCATGCTTTGTATCAATTGAGCGATAATTCCACAAAATTCACAAACTTGTTTACGGACACAAACAAAGTGTCGCAAATTTCGACTTAACCAAGGAAAGTAAATCCACAATTACATTAAGACGCTACGGAACGCAGTATACCCAAGCATCCGCTGCAAGTTTCCTTAAATAGTTAACCTTGATGCTTACAAACACGTTAACAGGATAGGGTTAGAGGCTTGGGTCCTGTCGGCATAAAATTTAATCCACATTTCGCACAAACGGGCATCAAAGTTTAACTCATTGATTTAATCTAGTTCTCTGTTACCGTTCCAGGGCTGCCAACAATTGCGTCTTGCAGTCAGGGAGATTTAGTTCAACAATTCGGGAGATATTTAGAATCACATTCAACATGAAAGGGGGGGGGGGAATCCAGAGAGATTTTTGTACATTTACCCATCATGGAAAGATTAGTTTATAGAAAACTTTCTGTAAAATCAGGGAGAGTTGGCAGCACTGCCGTACACATTTCGTTGCTACAATTTTCTTCCCATGAACGCAAAATCCTGTTAAAGTTACTTCACTATAGTAGAAATACATTTCGGGGGCGAGAGAAAGCAACAGGTGAAAAGTTGTGTCAAGTATTTACCTGCTGATGTGGCTAACAACAGAACCATCGCAAGGAGAAGGGTGAAGGGCGGGCGTGCCGGTGTGAGTCGACGGCAAGACATCTCGCCTTTTTGTCGTTAGGTCCTTAGAAGTTCACAAGAGGGAGTATACTTTAAGTCATAATATGATAAAATAAAGTCCCAATAAAAGTAATCCAACTCAAGAGTTCGATTGTCCCGAGAGCTCGGTGCGCAAAGCTGCTTCCCGTACGGTAAGGTTAGTGTATGTGAGTCACCCACGTCGTGCACGTTTTACTGATCGGTAATTCCCACTGTAAAGTTTTTGGTGGGTCATTTGTTCTTTGTATTCTAGAGGTGTGTCAAGTTTCTTGAGTTCGTGGCCAAGGGGATGCTTTGTGTGATCCAAAGCGCCCACACACGGTCGACTACATAAAAACTCACTTATGCGTGAATCCGACCACGATTCACAAGTTAATACAATTTTCTTGCATTGTACTCATTTTCCACACCTTGTGTTTGAGTTGTGTGCGATGACTGTGGGTGTTTACGGGATGCCGCGTTTGTAAATATGTCGCAATTTATGCACAAACAAGTGGCAATCGACAGTCCTTACCAATTCGGGGTTATTATTATTTTTTGCTAACAAGATGATTTGTAAAGACTTGGCGTTAACTAGATCTTACTGAAGCCCGTGTTTAACACGCAAACCGTGTTGAAAGCAAAACTATGTGACGCGCCAATGAATATCACGCACGCCTGATCTGCCTTGGATGGAATGTCTAGAATATTAACCATCGCGGTCTCTTGCTCTGCATATTCTTATAGATTGAACAAGATTGAACTAAATTGACATCAACTGAGGTAAACTTCTGACATCACGTATGATGCTGAACTTTGTTCAAACTACACCACAATTTGTTTCCAACCTTGCCAATGTTTTGCACACTTGTGGATTTTTTTTTTTTATTTTTTTTTTTTTTTAATACCGAACTACCCATTATTTTTTTTCGTTTACAACAACACCCCACTGGGATAAATCAATGCGAATGTACTATGGCCCTAGACATACCCAAGTAACATGAGATCATAGTTCAGCCCTGACAAGCGAAAAGGTCACTTTTAGTTTATCAACCTCCACATGATGTGGCACGTTATAAGAGAAGCCACAAAAACGACTGTGAGACGCGCGCACGTAGCTCCAACGTCAGCGATTGGGCGGCAAGGAAATTGATGAAGGGTATTGTAACGCCAGCTTGACTGACAAGCGGCAGTTATTTCAATGTTGCATTTTATGGTTCGAAGATCTCACACAAAAATCTAAATCTCAAAGATGTTGGCGTACTCGTTTGCTTTTGTTCAGCCAAGGTTACAAGCAAATGGCGCTGAACTCATCAACTCTAGACTTCTTTGAAAAGATTTGCTGAGGCAAGCAGAGGGATTTGGAGTCTGTGTAAATGCAGACATGTCACAAGTGGGTCCAAATGTTGTATTTGTAGCAAACACGCACTCGTAAATTTTCACTGGGTTTTAATGGTTTGAGTGGACGAGGTAGCCTTAAAAGACAAGTATTTATAATTAAAAACCCTGCAGTGAGGGCCGCTGTCAGCACTTAATGACAGAAATTATTATTCTTATCGTCTTAACCACACATAAAACCTGGATATGCAAAAAACACACTTGCAAAAAATGCGACACAAACCCTCTTATACATATGGAAAAAGCTTCAAGGTAACCGTTAAATTTGCGACCAAACACCCTCCCTTGGTGTTTTCAGACAACACTCTAGTATTAATGTCTTTAAAGGGAATGTATACGTTTGGTAATCACTCTCAAAATTAATGGCAATAAAAACTTGCTTGGTTAGAAGTACAGCAGCATTCAATGGTATAAAGTATTTTGAGAATCATTTCACTTAGAAGTAATGTGTTTATTTAAAAAGATATCAGTTTTTATATCCCCCCACAAATAAATTGAATCTGAGAAAAATATGTCAAATATACGTTTCTCAGATTGTGTATTCCACTTGCTGATTATTCTTCCTGTGTGAACATAACCGCTCCTGATTTTTGGCCTTTTAAAATGGAATTTTCATAGGCTAGTTTTACTGTTTATATCTACATTTATACAGAATTAGAACAATCGAGCAGTTCCAAAAATCAAAGGTATGTGTTCCCTTTAAAATGGAATTAATTGATGTCGAGTTGAACACGATGACAGATCCATATACTTGTTCGCCTTTTATTACAAATATTGTTGAACTTGTTTATTTTTTTGTCAAAATAATTTCTCTGTATGTTTTCGGTTTAAGTAATAACTACACTATTGGTTTTGATCGTGAATAAACGTTCATTCCTTAATTTTTGTTTATTTTTGTATAAACACACCAAGCTTGACTACGCTTGGTTTTTGTTTTGTTGTTGCTGTTGTTGCTGTTGTTGCTGCTGTTGTTGTTGTTGCTGCTGTTGTTGCTGCTGTTGTTGTTGTTGCTGTTGTTGTTGTTGTTGTTGTTAGTTTGTTTGTTTTGCTTATCTCGTTTGGACCAACATTCGGAGCTGAATTTCCCCGTGTTTTTGCCTTGAAGGGTTTCTAAGGGGTCTGCTCTCATCCCGTGCTTGGAAAAACCGACAACTGTGTTTGTACAATGCTTAAAATAACATTAATTATTTGTGTTTTTCCTTGGTATATATTATTTGATGCGTTATGCATTTTTAATTATCTGTTTCCGAAAATTAAAGGTGGGGTCGGTACTCCAAACATTCATGATCATAAAATTTTACTTGGTGAGAAGCACTGCAGCTGTTGACACTATACATTATTTTGGGAAAGGGTTCCCTTTGACGTAATATTATGGTTTGGATGATTTTTCACCCTAAAACATTTGATTCTGAAAAACGATTCCGCGCATGAATCGTTTTACAGATTTCTGAGGGTTGGTGTCCGTTCGCGAATGCTGCAGCCAGAGATGCGATTGGTACCCGCTATCAACTCGCGAAACGTGGATGGATTCAACGTTTTAGTGTGAGAAGACCGTGACCCCAATTTGTTTACAGCAAGTAGACGCTGTATTCAGCTGAACGGTCACAGGTGACATGTACTGTATCTTTCTGTATTATTTTGCCTAGTTTTGGGGGTTTTCTTTGCGAGATACCAGCACAACGAGCACTTTATGAGGATTTGTGCCCTTTAGAAATTGTCATATTGTCATAATCTCAAAAGGCGCTTCAGTCAACCTTGCACAAAATATTGGTTCGACAAATCAATCAACTATTTCATACCACTGGAATGGCTTGCCCTTGCTGTTATTATAATGAGCATATATATATTTTTTAATAGCCAGAAGTGACTTCACCCCCACCCCATTGTGCATCCCTTTGTACCCCCAAATTGTACCCTAGCTTTGGCGCCGGAAACACAAGGCTGAATATGTATTGTTTTCTATTGACTATAAGTCTACTAAACCTACGAGGCGATATGTAAAAGATTTTGTTAAAGTGTATGAAACAATATTATGTTTTTTTTTATCAAACACACATCTTCGCGCACATGAACTTTGAACAACTTGATTTGGGGCTACAAAAGCGAACAAACTCGAAAATATGACTCCACAGGTTGTCCTTTCCAGATACGAAACCCTACATCTGTCTGACGTAATTCATACAGGAGGAAATCAATGAATTCAACTTGAAATCTGGCTTCTACCAGTTTGAGAAAAAAATAAAAAGAAAAAAGAAAGCTCGCGACGCCATTTTTCTACCAGAGTGCAGGTAAAATGTTGTAACATTATTGACACAATATCAATATTCAAATTGGTTCTCATCTTACGGAGGGCTGAGTGGAATTGTCTACTAAATCGTATCATAAATCAGAATTGTTAAACTGATAGACTGTGCAAAGTTTGCGCGCGAAGGTGCGCGAGTTTGTTTCCTTCGCGCGTTAAAGCAATGTACGTGGAACTGCAAAAATGAAATACTATTTTACAAATGATTTATAGTACTTTCTTGTAATTTTCACGTTTTCACGGACGTCAACTCGACACTAAAAACTATTAAAAGTTGCATGACCCGATTTGTGCCGAATTTTATTGTCTATTTAATTCTTCTTCTTCTTCTTTTTTTAAAAGATCTTTTTCTCTGAACGAAATTTGACAGACGATGCTATTTTAAAACGAAAAACGCCAATTACTCTCGCATTATGTCACGGACAATGCTGGAAATAAATGCAAAATTGTTTGAACATGGCTGACGGGCGTGATGTGATGTTGGGATCCCGGCAGTCATTCAATGGTTTTAAATGAACTACAAGCTATCGTCAGCGGATTCGTTTTCGTGCACCAGCTTACATGAAAGCTTAGGTGTATAGCTTTCACGAATCCATACAAATATCTATTCAAAATTGCTATTTTGGGGTCAAGTCAAAATTCAGAACGTGCATCTTTAAAACTCAAGGTTTATTACACAACTCCTCCCGTTCCTGTTTTGTGTTGACATGTCCCATCGCGATGTACAATACCGAAATATTTCATCACAACCCCCAATGCAATAATTATCCATCTGATTTCAAAACTCACTGGTCGACTTACCACTCCACAGAGTGATTGCGAGCCCCCAAACATCCTTGAGTTCAAGGGCGCGAACTTCTGCAACAAATAGTTTCAAACTCATGGTAACGAATCAAACCATGAACTGCCATCGGAATAAACTTTATCACCAACAATTTAATACAAACTACTTCTGCCATCAGAGGTACCAACTACCAACGCCACTCAGGCGTAGAGTAAACATTTTCTGTCTGTGCTTGTTTTGTGGGCTGTGGAACCAGTTTTACGGTATGACACCTGACAGTTGGGAAAGACCAACACAGAAATGACGATTTTAATCTGAAAGCGTTTGTTTTTTAATAAACTTGATATAGTCAAATTAAGAAGCAAGAAAGTTTACCAATCAGCAATAATTCGACTTTGCCAATGAAACGCAAGTGATCAAATCACAGGGGGGGAACCCTTACTTTTGGGGTGTGTTTTGTTTCAGAATTGGGACCACCATAGATGATTCAAGGTTGGTTGAATGGCGTTGAAAACTAATGGATGAATTTGGTCTTCCAATAGCCAATGACGCCATCCCACGTTGGAAATGATAAGTTATGTTAAATAATTGGACAATGATTCAATCAGAAAAAAATAAGCAAATAAAATAAACTAGACACTAGGTGTTTGTGAACAAACACAAACTGTTCCGTTTTGTTTTTCTTTGATTAAACGCTCTATCCAGACCTTTAAACTGGCTTGACTTTGAGATACAAGATCTTTCACCTTTGACATGCCCTTGTTTTGACTTTAAATGTGTCTATTAAAAACTAAACCTAATCTTGACTGTTCCGGGGAGAGCCATCGAAAGTATATGGGCAAAAAAGCATTGTTAACCGTCCTATATGTTGTTTTCAGTGGGAGACAATGGTCTCCCTCTCTTGAAAAATCAAAAGGGGATGGTTAAACAGACTGTTTCTTTGATATTTTGCATGCATCCTCAGAGAAAGAGGGGTAACGGGAGAATGTTTGAACTTAATAAAAACGAACATTTCCCGGTTTTTGTTTGTTTGTTTGTTTGTTTGTGTTTTGGGGGATGTGTTTTTGTTTTCACCTTAGGCCTAAAAAGCCATTGAAAAAAGAATTAGCAACAAAACAGTGACATTATTTGTACTGGTGTACCGTATTTCCGGGAGAAAGTATCCAATTAATTAGAAATCAGAGGTCATTTAAATAAGAACAAACATTGTTAGTGCCTTTAGTTGACAATAATGCAGCGATTCATCATTCCATCCTTGTCGTTCAAAAAGATACACTTTTGAGAGCTAAGCTGTTTTGTTCTTCGCACAAAACTTTGTTGGCTAACCATTCAGTGAATTTGAAAAGACAAGGTAGTCTAGTTTTTAAAAAGTACAGTCTTAACACGGCCTGAACCACACAATTGACATTGTTGAAAACGACGCAATCTTTGAAAAATACTGGGTTGTTGTTGGGTTTTTTTCGTTTACGGCGCACACATTTTTTCTTGCATAGTTCACTGACTTTCAGTACTTCCCTTCCACGGGTTTGCGACGAGAGGTGTCGATACGGCGGGCCGCCATGGTCAATTATGTGTCTCGACCGCGCAATTTTTATATGTGTGCGTGGGCAGACTTTAGTTCGCAAATTGCACGCGCACATTTTCAAAGATTGCACCCAGCAACTTTTTTTTTATGTTTTAGCAAACTTTGTGTGTTGCGCAAATTTGACTGGATAATGTTTTGGAGAACTTTTAGTATAGTGTTTAATATGTCTTCAAATAACTATTAATACCTTTAAAAAGTAGACCCACGGGGGTCGGAACGAAACTCATTTTCCAGCCGTCTTTTCATTTGCACCCGTATGGCCTAATTTCCATACTACACATTATAGCGTCATAGAACACATAACAATGTTTAAAAACTTTAACCACACTTTTTACCACACAGTCCCAATTGTCGTAAGAAAAAAATCCATTGACTTTACTTTGGGACAAAACCGTTTTCTCTGTCTTCACATTTGATGCTGTAGCTTATTCAAAATGCGCAGCAATGCGGCAATCTGACGCAGTGATTGCGCAATACAGCCATGGTAACTAAATCGTTAATTATCGTGGAAATATATCGTACTTTGATTAGATTTAAAGGCATGGAATCAAAGCCATTGCAAGCAGCCCTGTAAAAAGGCATTACTTTTTCTTTCAGGACACATTTTGTCAATGTAACCATGGAGGTAGAATTAGACCCTACCTCCATGATGTAACTATGGAACTAGTATAATGTATTAGACTCCGAAGTTTTACGTAGCATTTAAGTTGTATCAGACAATAAACCATTGCAAGCAGTCAAGCGACAATTCACAAACAATGACTTTATAGTTTCCGAAACCCATTTTGTTCATTATTTTATGAAACTATCAAATGCACAAATGTAGAAGGCGGCGCTCTTGGGAACAGCGAGGATCCTGAGAAAGACCCTCGATATCTAAGGCTACGGGACGTAGCCGGACTCAAGGATTTACCGGCACAAAGGAAAATGTTATTTTTCTGTTGCATGCTGTGATTAGATGAAATAACACATACAAAACTTGACGAAAACAGTAGTTGTTGCCGACTACTATATGTTGAAACAGCCAATAATGAAAACAAATACAAATCTTGACAAAAACAATTTAAAAAATAGCTGTTCCGACTACTTTGTTGGAACAGCTACTAAGTAAAACAAAATAAGGAAAAGGAAAACGAAAGAGAAGAAGTTAGTTCACTGAGTTGTAAGCCATCGTCTGCACAGAGTCTTCTTATGGTTCCAAATTAAAAACACTAATAATCTTTCGAAAAAATAAAGTTCGACATTGACCTTGTGGTTTCTGCTAACAAGTAACTTAAACATGTTAAGGGCAAACCCCGTATATATATTTAATTGAAAGAAATGCTTGGTCCTGAATTGACTCAAACGAATTGAAACGACTACTCAACTTAAATGTCTACCCCTTGCAATAGCAAAGCACCCGTGGGTAGCTGACTGGAACAAGACTCTATTTTGACACTGGAAGCTACGCACCATAAACACCAAAGCAATATAATAACAATAAAATACCCACAAATCACCCGTCCGTCTGTTTTTTTTAAGGTGTCGCGTGAGAAAGGAATGGATACGACTCAATAGCTCAAAAGGCTTCGAAAGTGGGACCGCCCGTAAAATAAATAGAGAAAGAGAGAAGAAAAAAACAAACAATATTTGCAGGGGCGTGTTTTTTCTCTCTGAAAAGCTGACGAAAATGGTCTTTTAGGAAAGGCATTCATCATTCATCATGGTGAATGCATTATATATATATTTTTTTTTTTGGGGGGGGGGTTTCTTCTTCTTCTACTTCGATTCGAGCCTATTTAATTAAGTTTGTTGTGATGCGGTTGTCATAACATGGAAACAGAGATATCTCTATTAAATAATACTAAGTATTTTTACACTAAAATAAATAGCGTGATCTCTATTTCTATGTTTGACGGAGATATATCTACTTCCAATACAGATTTCTGTATTTAAAATAGAGAAAATAATAATAAAAAAACAAAACAAGTATTTCTTAATAATAGAAATAACCCATTTCAAAATAAAGATAGCCGATCTCTATTCAATAAAGAAAAACAAATAAAGATATCTCTAAATAGAGATCTGTATTCGAAACAGAACTTTCTTCTATTTTGGATTAAACGCCAAGGGAGCTATCTCTATTAAAAATAGAGAATTCTCTATTAGATAAGGAAAAAGAGATATCTGTTTTTGAAACACAGGAATCTTCTATTTTGGATTAATTGCCAAGATATTTCTATTAATAATAGAGAATTCTCTATTACGTAAGGAAATAGAGATACCTCTTTTTGAAACAGAAATATCTCTATTTCGGAGTAAATGTCAAGACTTATTCGCCATAGAATTACAAGAAGCTTGACATTGTTCGCTGAGAGCGCTGAGCCAAACAGCACTTGTCTTTGATATGTTTTGTTCCTTCATTTTGTCTTTCACTTCCATGCAAAACACCTTGCTTTTTTACTCCCAATAGTTCACAGTGCTTTTAGGTTTTTAAAATTTTTTAAAAGCATTTTCCTGTTTTAATGTAAATGTTGTGCTTTATATAACTGTACTTTGATGTGTTAACACTGTACAATCTTGTATTTTCCCCCTCAAAGCCATGTAACTACACATTTAAAGCCAATAGTGCCCTTTCCTCAAACATTAAATCAACCTGAGAGTGTTTAAGTAAGACTTTTTAAAAATCCTTCAGGAGTGGTACCTTTTTGTTCAATATTGTTTGCCAGTTTGTGTCTACCTGTGAAAGAAATCAATGGCTACCCCTACTCAGCCACCACTATGCCGAAGTGGGATAGCAGAGGCAGACATGGGTTCGTGACGTCAAAAAGGCTTGAGCGGTGCAGCTACCTCAACATAATTTAACGGGGGCACGAAAAGGGCCATGCCCCCAAATTGTATCAGCTTCATTGTGATAATTTCAATGGTTTTAAAAGAATGTTCCATTTACACGTAGGCACCGGACATTGTATTATCAGAAGAGTGGGGACAGTTATATTATAAACACGTATTCTCTAACTGGTTAAGAAGCAACGTGATTATTATGGTTTTAAAAGAATTTTCCATTTACACGTAGGCACCGGACATTGGCATGGTATTATCAGAAGAGTGGGGACAGTAGAACAAAGGAATACAAAAGGAACAATGCTGTCCTCACATTGGAATCCTTTTGTATTTGTGTGTCCTCACATTGTTTCATGCGCTAAGTCTATGGAGAGTGTTAAGTTAGAGGGACTAAGGAAAGTCCTCACAATTAGATAGCAATGTAAAATATTTGTTTTTACACTCACGTCAGATTATCTTACCCAGAAAGATGTGTAGATGGCGCAACAAGAGCGTTGAAAAGAGGCTTTTGTTGAAAGAGAAATGCAGCCGGAAAGGCGGAAACTACAGTAATAATTAACCAGAATTAAAAAGAGGTTCTGGAAAGCTGACCTGCAACAACCTTTTGCACTGTAAGAATTCCACGAACATCCAGTAAAAGTGAATCATAAAAAAACGTGATTATTTGCACATTCCTATTTTAATGAGAATGTTGTGCGTTATAGTTATAATTTGATGGGTTTACACTGAACAATTTGTTATCTCTCAAAGCCATGTAACTACACATTTAAAGCCATTAATGCCCTTTTCTCAAACGTTAGCATCAACCTGATAGTGTTAATTTTGCATCGGGGATAAAGAATATTAATTTTGGTTTTCACTCTACACCGATGTGTGTTAGCACTGTTTACTCAGTACTTTCCCGAGTTCTGTGAAAAAAAATCACAGGCATATTTCTCAGGTGGGATTCGAACCCACGACCTTTGCAATTCTAGAGCAGTGTCTTACCAACTAGACCACCGAGATTGCCCGGTAGCTAGAGGCAGTTCGAATCCTATATTTTAGCAGCGGGTTATTATGCCTGTGTTTTTTTGTGTGTTTTTTTTAAGTATACAGTGCTAACACACATCGGTGTAGGGTAAAAACCAAAATTAATAACCTGATAGTGCTTAAGTTTGACTTTTTAGAAATCCTTCAGGAGTGGTGCCTTTTTGTTCAATATTGTTTGCCAGTTTGTGTCTACCTGTGAAAGAAATCAATGGTATAAATGTATGAAATGGGGGCACAGCACCGCCATCCACTGTTAAATATGCAACCGGATTTTTGCGAAGTCATTCCAACCTTCTCAAACTTATGAATAGCGAATTTTTATTACGAAAGCGCGCACAATCACTCCACATTGAGAGGAGCGTTTCGGTTACGGTTAGCTTCACACTCGTTCGTCATGCAGTTCATGGCCTCACTTCAGAATGGCTACCCCTATTCAGCCACCACTATGCCGAAGTGGGATAGCAGAGGCAGACATGGGTTCGTGACGTCAAAAAGGCTTGAGCAGTGCAGCGACCTCAACATACTTTAACGGGGGCACGAAAAGGGCCATGCCCCCAAATTGCATCAGCTTTATTGCGATAATTTCAATGGTTTTAAAAGAATGTTCCATTTACACGTAGGCACTGGACATTGTATTATCAGAAGAGTGGGGACAGTTATATACGGAGCTCTGGAAGTGCCATCCGACATGTTGAGATCCTGACATAATTATCTCTGGATGACGACATCCTCAACGCAAATTAGTCGTCATACCGAGATAATTATGTCGGGATGTTGACATCCTAAAGGTAGGATGCCATCTTGCTGTGATAGTTTATCTCGGGATGTCGACATCCTAAAAGTAGGATGTCGTCTTGCTGTGATAATTTATCTCGGGATGTCGACATCCTAAAGGTAGGATGTCGTCTTCCTGTGATAATTTATCTCGGGATGTCGACATCTTTAAAGGTAGGATGTCGTACACGCGGCCTTCGCGATTTATCTTTTAGTATAGGCCTACGAGTGACACCCGTGCCTACGTCATCCCAAGATAAATTATCACAGGAAGACGACATCCTACTTTTAGGATGTCGACATCCCGAGATAAATTATCACGACATCCTACTTTAAGGATGTCGACATCCCGAGATAAATTATCACAGCAAGACGACATCCTGCTTTTCTGATGCCGTCATCCCGAGATAAATTATCACAGCAAGATGACATCCTACCTTTAGGATGTCAAGATCCCAACATAATTATCTCGATATGTCGACTAGTTTGCGTTGAGGATGTCGTCATCCAGAGATAATTATGTCAGGATCTCAACATGTCGGATGGCACTTCCAGAGCTCCGTAGTTATATTATAAACACGTATTCTCTAACTGGTTGAGAACGTGATTATTAGGTGCGCAAAAAAATTGGTTTCTTTAACCGGTTAAAAACGTAATTATTAGGTTTGCTCAAAAGTTTTTTATAACGGGTCAAGAACGTGATTATTCGGTATGCAAAAAAGGGTTCATATGACGGGATAAGGACGTTATTATTATATGCGAAAACAAGTTTGTTTATAATGGAATAAGAACGTGATTATCAGGTGTGCAAAACACGTTGTAAAACAACCAGCAAATTACGTTATTATTTAAGTAAATTTCCAGTGCATTCCATTGAGGCCTCCAACGAGACTATCACGTGCTTAAAAAAAAAACGTTATCCGTATAGCTGACAATAACGTGACTTTAAGGTGTAAAACACGTGAGTCAATAACGGATAAAAAAACGTGAATATAACGCAGGGTTTTCGCAATTCCATAACGGGTATTTTACGTGATTTTCCGGTTTGAAATGCACGTTTTTAAAGATTAGACTGGTAACGTTATTATGGTAGTGAAATTAACGTGACGTTCACGGGCAGGGTACAACGTGATTATTTCGAAAAAACGCATTAACGCCCCTGAGGAGATTTTCACGTTTTCCTAAAACGTTATTCACACCAAACTTTTTCTGGAATTTAACGTGAACCGAACGTGTTTTTAACGTTCCTTTGTTTACTGGGAGTAGAACAAAGGAATACAAAAGGAACAATGCTGTCCTCACATTGGAATCCTTTTGTATTTTTGTGTCCTCACATTGTTTCATGCGCTAAGTCTGGAGAGTGTTAAGTTAGAGGGACAAAGGAAAGTCCTCACATAGATAGCAATGTAAAATATTTGTTTTTACACTCACGTCAGATTATCTTACCCCAAAAGATGTGTAGATGGCACAACAAGAGCGTTGAAAAGAGGCTTTTGTGAAAGAGAAATGCAGCTGGAAACTACAGTTTAAATTATCCAGAATAAAAAAAGGTTCTTGGTAGAACCTCCATATGACCGTGAAGTAGGGTACAAATGCAATTTTATTGCTGAAAATGATAGATGAGGGTGTGTAGATTCAGAATCTGACGGGTGCCCACTTGGCAACCTTGGGCAATTTTTTTTATTGACATCTTAAGCCACGCCCACTTTTTGATTATGTAATAATTATGACAAATGTAGTCTGTCATATAAACATATCATGGTTAGTATCAAATTAAAGCTATTGGTGCATGGAATGCAAATATACAGTTGAGAAAACAATGACATAAAATGTAGGTCACTTTACGGTCATTAAAGGTCATACCAGGTCAAATATGAAGGAAAATGTAAGCAATACAGTATAAAATGTGCATATAAATATGTCGCGTGTATTGTCATAGCAGGCAATCAAAATGATACTTTATTGTCAGTTGGAAAGATGTGTACATTTTAAACCCATGTACCATGCAAACAAGTCAACTGGATAGTGCAGCAATCAATGATCACCTAATGCATGGTATGAGACCAAATAATAATCTTTGGTTATGAACACTGCAGGCCAAAACGTTTAGAATTTAAATTATATGTCAACTGTTTAAACATTTAAGCCAATGATGTCACTTTTACGACCTTCATTAAGCCCCAGTGAGAAAGAGATCAAATGTTCGTTATGTAACATGAAGCAATTTTCGTTTGAAGCACAAATATATGCACGTAAAAGGCAAAGATAAAATAAAGGTAACTGTATGGTCACTTTAAGGTCACATGAGATCAGCGGAAAATTAACATGTGTAACAATATGCGTCCATTATCTTCATTTTACTCAGTTTCAATCAGTTTCAATCACTAATAATTTCTCTGTTATAATAGGTCTTACATGCTTTTCCATTTGAACTTGTACGACCTTTAATGACCGTAAATAGCACCAATAGCTTTAATTTGATACTAAACATAATATGTTTATATGACAGACTACATTTGTCATAATTATTACATAATCAAAAAGTGGGCGTGGCTTAAGATGTCGATAAAAAAAATTGCCCAAGGATGCCAAGTGGACACCCGTCAGATTCTGAATCTAGACACCCTCATCTATCATTTTCAGCAATAAAATTGCATTTGTACCTTACTTCACGGTCCTCCCACAATGTTGATCATAAATATCTGGAAAGCTGACCTGCAACAACCTTTTGCACAGTCAGAATTCCACGAACATCCAGTAAAAGTGAATCATAAAAAACGTGATTATGTGCACATTCCTTTCTATACAACCTTGAAAATAATAACGTACAGCGATCATATTTTAAATGTAAAAAAATACCTGACACGCAGAGATTTGTGGTGACCCGAGTATTGTCTATAAAGTGGCCGACCACAAAACACGGATGTGTGAATGTTACATCACAACTGAGGTGCCCTTCCTAAAATGTTACGATAGTTTCGGCAGAAATAGTCCATGATATTCAAATAATTTATCGTGGTGCACTAATTTTCCAATAGTATCTATGAAAGTGTGTGTGTGGGGGGGGGGGGGGACATTAGAACGGTGTTAAGATGTCATTATCTTTTACACCAGTGCGACATTTTGTTAACAACCAACATCCAATGACGTCATATTTTAAATAATTAAATGGGTTAATAAGTTTTGAACATTTTTTTTTTTAGCTCATTACCAATTTTCCATGATATTCACTATTCAGACATAAATGGCGTTGAATTTGAACTTTTGATTAACGAGAAATTTCCTGTTTGGAAAAGTACACACCCATTCATTGTTGACATCCATGACATAATGTTTCTAAAGATAGACTTACCTATTCAAATACAATGACATTATTTTAACGTGAGGTTTGGAGACTTGTAATATTTTTCCACAAGTTCATAAAGACTCAGTGAATTCATATGAGTAAAATATAGCAGAATAAACCTCACACATAGATCCTTGTCATTTAATAATTTTCATATAGGCCTAGTTCATAATTTTGTTCTAGGTACTAAACGGCTGATGAAGACATAGGTATATAGGTGTGGTTAGAGGTAGGGTCATAGATTGGTAAATACTCCAACAATTAATTACCATAAAAACTTACTCAGTGAGAAGCACTGCAGCTGTTGATAGTTATTTAAACTATTTGAATCAATTTCATGCATGAATCGTTTCTGAGGTTTCTGTGTCCGTTCGCGAACGTGGATGGATTTGACGCGTGAAAATACCGTTACGGGTTTTTCCCTCTCCTTTCTCTTCATTTAGCTGAAACTTCACATGTGACTTCTATTGGGTGTTCGTGCAATACGTGCACGAACACCTTTTGTTATTGTTCTGTTTTGTATTTAATTTTTTTCTTGTTAATTTTGCCTACGTTGCCAACAACAAATCTCAGTTTTGACTCCCAATAGCCGGAGAGTGACGTTGATTTAAAAGGGGTCAACAGAATGTTTAAAGTCTATGCTGAATTATTTTAGCTTTTATGGATTGGTTTATTGTCCAAAAGAGCAAATACAAAATGGTCTTATTACAGACTGACGCCATCTTGGTCGTAATCCCTACAACGGTAACGATGGATCACTGCTCTTAAATAATACACAAAACGGGGCCAGGCTATTAGGCCTTCCATGCGGCTCTGCATCAACCTAGGTTTGTTACATTGATTTAGGTAAACAACAACACACACAAACATGATCGGTGCACAGGGGATAAAAATTACTAAAATGTTTTGACGGAAAAGTGTATCATCTTTTGAAAAGTGAATTGATTCCTATCCTCCAGTATTGAAATAAACGCCCCATAAGAAATTAGCTAGTGAGTGACAAACGTGGGCAAAATGTCTCCTGTGTGAGAAGTGGTGGTTCTGAGAAAAATAGTCTCGACGTTTCCAGCAGTGTACTCTGCTCGTCTTCAGAAGAAGACCCATGATCCAACCAACTGCGAACATGTCACCAGACTCGGTGGTCACGTGTCATAGTGAAAACAATGACAACTTGTGTCTGCTTTGTCATGTTTATGTACCCTTCTTTATATCGGGCTCATTCTTATTTCGAGTGAGCGATCGAAATAAAGCAATGGTGAGTAATAAAAGACATTGTTTCAGGTGGATATATTTCTCTTGAGGATTAGTAGTCGTGTTAAAATTATTATTATTATTATTTTTTTTTAACCCTTACACCGATGTGTACTAAGCAATGTGTACACTCAGTACTCAGTACTTTCCCGAGTTCTGTGAAAAAAATCCACAGGTAAATCACTCGGATGGGATTCGAACCCACGACCTTTATCCCCGATACAAATACTGGTGTTTACATTAACCAGCAAGCTTTAAAAATTTACCTCGACAGCCGCCCCCCCCCCAAACAACTGACCTTTATTTGGCCTTTAAAATGTCAACTTATGAGTTGACTTTTCTCTATAATACTCAATTTTATTCCAAAACGCGTGTTAACAAAAAATTTGATATCGGGTTGTTCTAGACGACAAACACGCCCACGAGAGAGAAAACAAAACAAAACAAAAACGAAATGAAATAGCAAACGATTTCTCCCTCTGTGAATGAACTGCTTTTACAACGTTACATTTCTTTCAATGTGCTGTATCTTTGTTCACGGGTTCAACCTCAATCTGTATAGCTCGGGGGTTGCACGTGAATGACACTTCCACAAAGACGTCAGTCAATACAGTCAACCCTCAGCTTACGCGCACCAATAAACTTGTCACGGATATTGTGGCAGTTACATAAAAGGGAATTTGAAGCTATTGTGAAAACCGACCATTACACATTTTTTTGGCAAGAATAAAATGAGTTTATTTGTTTAACATTCTGGAAAAACTCTGACCTATTTTTGACAAACAGTTAATACGTAGAAATCTGTTGCTTGAATAACATGCAACTTCTTTCGATATTTTGTTTTGGGGGATGTTGTGTGTTTGACTGTTTTCGTCAGGGTGTGTGTTTGTTTATTTGTTCACTTAATTGCTTCATTACGGAAGCCCAATCGTGCCACTGAAGTATCAACGGGAAAGTAAGTCGTTAGACGAATTAAAAATCCGCTATAACAGATTATTAATTCGTTGTTACAAAATAACGATCTGTTCGGCTCGGTCCATTAACAGCGGCCCGCCACCAACCCGGTTATTACCGCACAGTGAAGACCGGCTCCCCACACTGTTTTTCCCTAATTAATAGTTTGATTTTACAAATCAATAATCCGTTATAACGAATATTAGTTGTTCGTTATAACGAGACCAGTTAATAATCCGTTTTAACTAGTTAATATTTCGTTATAACAGTCGCACCGTGGAGGTAGGCCAATTATTAATTCGTTCTAACGAATTGTCAATTCAACACATTGGTAAAACTTAAACTGTACAATTTCATAGGTTTGCATATGATAAAAGATGACCGTGGTGGAAAACTTGTTTTTGGTTGAGCTTAAACTTTCACGTCTTGTTATTTACGTATAATGTTGGGTCACATAGTGTGGAATACAGGGCCCAATTTCATGGCGCTGCCAAACGGTAAGCACATTTTTGTGCTAACTGTAGCAGACAAATTTGCTTAAGCGTATGAGTATTTCACAGGTTAGCAAGGAAATAAGGCAGACATCTTGCGCGTTCACCATGAATTTGCAATGTTACGTCATTCATTTTCATACAGTAAGCACGGGAAGGTTAGCATGCCTTTTCGTGCGCTTACGGTTAGCAGCGCTATGAAATGGAAATCGCACAAAAAGTAGCTAAGCACAACAAAATTATGTTTACCAGCCTAAGGTTACCAGTGCAAATACCATGTCACATGCAATATTTCTGACTGGTATCCGGCTAATTTTTGCTAAGCACATTGTCTGCTTAAGCGGCTCTGTGAAATTGGGCCTTTCCCATCATGAAATACGATAATTACATCCACGCATGCGTACAGACATTATTGGTTGGCAAACGCCATAGAGTTATGCAATAGGCAGAGGCACAAAAGCGTATGCGTCACGCCACCATCTGCCCCATGATACAAAAAGGCGCGATGTTCACTCATTTTGCCAACAGGGCCCAATATCACAAAGCTGTTTACCGGTATGCACACTTTTGTGCTTACTATAGCAGAAAAAAAACATGCGTAAGTAAAACATTTTTTGATAAACGATCGAGACGATTTGACAGCGCGTGTGTGCGTTCACAATGGATTGCACTGTTGCGTCATTCATCCGCTTACAAGAACCGCCGCTGGCAAGTTAGCATGCCTTGCTTTCCTTACGGTTAGCAGAATGTCTATGAAATATAAATTCTGCTTATTACTGTTCCGTAAACGTCTGCTGACAGGCTTTATGGAAATAGGCCCAGGTGTTAAGGCGCAGGAGCGTTATGTAGTTTACATATTTCATGGGAAGGATCTATTTACCAATGTTGTCTGCGTACTTTTCCGGTTAGAATAATTCATTGGTTTTTATTCAAACCTCACGTGTAGTTTTCCAGGCACAGTAATCATGAATGGTAGGTGGAGACGTATCAAAAAAGTACCACAGTTTTGTTGAAGAGTGTCGGCTACATTTATCATTATATTAACAAACTTTTCAGTAAAACCCAAACCCCTCCCCGAGTCCTTCAGAATCAACCTTGGGATTTGCCGTGTCGTGGCCAAGCGGGACCATGTACCATTATAGAGCAAGAACTGGGTCCAATTTCACGATTCTGCTTTCCGCATAATTCTGCGCTTATACGGCGCCCTGTACTGCACATAGTTCTAAGGACCGTAAGCACAGCTGTTGAAGTTCTGATGGCCTATTGTTGCAGAGTGTGGGTTCCAATCCCGGTTTCGACAATAATTGTGCCATTGGGCAAGACACTAAACCATAAATTGCTCTCTTAACCCAGGTGTGTAAATGGGAACCCGTTAGGGCTGAGACGGTACAAGGTTGGATTAACCCCCTAAGCGCTAAATTATAAGCAGTTTGAGGTAACACGCTCGCCAGGGAGTTGAGAAAGCTCCAGGAATGGATTCAGAATGCCTGAGGAATGACAAGGGAATAATAATGTTGCCAAGCGCCCGTATCTAGATATACTAGGATTAGTACGCAATATATTCTTCACAGTTATTCTTGTTGTTATTAAGACAAAGGTACATGTATAGAAATGAAAACATAACTTTGCTCGAAGAATAATTGGTGAAAAGAAAAAAATGAGTAAATGACCTACTTTTGTGATTACATCAGAGGCGGCGAACGAAAAGAGGAAGCTCTTCTGGTCATAGAACTAAAAGTACAAAAGCGAGAAAGAGAAAAGAATGACGTCAAAAGAAATGTGGTATGAACATAGAGCAAGAATTTGGTCAAATTTCATAGCTCTGCTTACCGCATATTCTGCGCTTACACAGCGCTCTGTTAGACATTTCTTTTGCAACGTCACAGCCCGAGCTTTTGCCAACCGAGGTTGGAAAACTATGGGAAGCCATAAATGCTAAGCAAAATTAGATAGCCACAGTTTGTAACAAAAATAGTGTTGAATTTGTTGGAAACGAAGCAACCAATCATGTGAGGTATTTTACTTAATTGAAAGTTTGCAGTAAATAATTAATTTTTGGCCACACGATTCT